>CM029494.1:20136793-20571298 GCA_017140595.1 Eucalyptus curtisii
CGATTTCCCCTCTTTTGCAATCGTTTCACATAAAGACAAAGCACCCGCTGCTCTAGCTAATTGTCCACCCTTTCCAAGTGTTATCCCATTTTTAAGTTGGTTTATTCTGCAGTCAATTATATCGAATCCCTTATACCATTAACTACAATACTTTATAACCTGGGCGGATAGCGGGAATCGAACCCGCGTCTTCTCCTTGGCAAAGAGAAATTTTACCATTCGACTATACCAAAGGTTTAGAAGACCTCTGGGCATCTTTGAATACTCAAAGTTTCATATCTGAAGCGAGTTTTCAAGAAACTGCTCGAGTTTTAGCCAAAGCTGCTCTCCGGGGCCGTATCGATTGGTTGAAAGGCCTAAAAGAGAACGTTGTTATAGGAGGGATGATACCCGTTGGTACCGGATTCAAAGGATTAGTGCGGTAGTGAATACTCTCCAGGAAAGGGGAGCTATGGAATACACTATTGTGGTTTAATTACCGGGTCCCGAATTAGATTGGATTCCCGATTCACGGATCTCTCGGTTCGAGAAAGAAAAATAAGAGGATTGAACCATTTCTTCTGGCCCCGTTCGCGCCGCTCGCAACAATCCAATTAGTTCTCCAGGTAAAAAAACATTAGACATTCCATCCTCTGAAACCAACACCTTTGATGTTATTTGGCGTACAATAATTTCTATGTGCCTATTATGGAGTAGACTAATATTAAAATAATAAAATAGTAAGAAATTCGAATCCATATAGAACAAAATTTGAAAATGATACAAGTATTCAATTAGTTCGGACTTGTTTAATTTTGAATTGGGACCAAGACAAAAAAAGTTCTTCTATCGAAGAGGCTCATACTTCGCGGGGGATTTCGTGACATTTCTGATTGGCTGTATTTTTCTTTACTTCAACATAAGAAAAAGTATTCTAGTCTTAGGGATTGCTTTATGATTGCTTATCATACTTTTTTCCTTAGATATGAATTTATATACATTTTTTTCAACCCTTTGTAAGGCTTTGTGAGATTATTATCTTCTAGTTTTTTTTTCAAATAAAATAGAAAGGTTAGAATTTTCTGCGGTTGTCATGCGAAGCTATAGTTAAGGTGCACGGGGTCCCGATTCGCTTTCTTCCTTCCCGTTCTTAGCAAAGGAAACTCTTTTTTTTTTTAGAGAGTGTTACAACAAACGAAGTATTCTCCAATTGAGATGAAACTTGGTCCCACAGTATCAGGAAGTACCGCTTGCGGAACCTCAATATCCACGGGCTTATTAGCTAAATGGCAATTGGCACATACAATACGTCCGGTCGCTTCTCGTGGATTTTCATAACCCTGCTGGGTTGATAGCGAGATTTCGAATCAACTTATTGGTCTTATGGTATATCTCAGTATAGAGAATGATAACAAGGAATTACCTCTCCTTTTTCCCTTTCAAAAAAATTGAAATGATTGAAGTTTTTCTATTTGGAATTGTCTTAGGTCTAATTCCTATTACTTTAGCTGGATTATTTGTAACTGCATATTTACAATATATTTCAGTAAGGGTTTAATGATGTAGGAGCACGCACGAACGGCGTGATTAAACCGTCCAATAATCATTTACAGTAGTTGAAGCACGTAGATGCCGTTTGAATTGATTGCCATGCGATCCTTTTCTAACTTCAAGCGTCCAACTTTTACATCTTATTGTTAATAATGCAAATGTGTAATTCCGGTGACAGAAGATGAAAAGTAGCTTTGAGGAGAAGGTGATTTGTATTCTTCAATGAATAATTCGTACATGTACATGGATGTATTTATAGTATAATAAAGAAATCAGAAAATAATATATATGATTGTGTCTTTCTATTTTATCTACGAAATATCCTAAACAATATTCCATAATCCCGATCAACTATATCAATTAGAATCGCAATTAAGGATTAGATCAAAAATCCTTTCTCCAACATCCAGTGTGGCAATTCCAAACTTTGTTAGCCATAAGTCTTGAAATGTGTGGACTTATCAAACAATTTGTAAGGAATGTTTACAATGTTAAAGGCAAGACTAGTTTATAATATAGATCTATATGATAAATTGTAGTTATAAACTGATGCACGCATTTCATATTCAAGCGTCAATCAAATCTGCCAGATCAACTCCTCAAATCAATTTAATGAGCTAATTTTACTATCTAGAGCATTTTGGTTTACCCACGCAATCGCTAGACAATATGGCTATGAAGTTTGAATTATCAAAATTAGAACATTTCACATTTATGTTGCAAATACATGGAAAATAATGATGATGATGATGATGATGATGATGATGATGATGATGATGATAACCGCCCATTCCACAGCATATCAGTGACAATATTGCATTATCTCTGCAAAGGGAGCCCAAGAACAATGGAAAGAATTGTCATAGTTCCCTAACCTTCGATTTTCAAGTGATTTTGATAGATTTGATCGCAATGGAAGCATTGACATTACTTTACACCCAAAAAGAGGTAATCTATATCTGAGTTCTTCGCAAATTTTCTTTTTTTTGTTCAAAACAAATCGATTTTCATTTAACTAGTAAAAATAGGAAAACAACAATGATTAGAGTGTGTTTGATAACATTTTGGTTCCTAGAAACAATATATGTTCAAAAATAATTTTTACTATTTATGTTCCTACGAACAAAGAAGTAGATTTTTTTTTTTTTACTTCTTATTTTTATTCCAAATCTATTCTCTATCTGCCTTTCACGTTACCAAATGGACTTTTCTTCTTTTTCTACTCCAGGTAACACAAGAACAAAAAAATAGAAAAAAAAAAATAGGATGGTTGTTAAATAGGGCCTTAGCTTCTAAATGAAGTAAATCCCAAAGGGGTCAACGGGCTTGGAAAACCAATTACGAGGGAGGGACCCTAGTCCATGGCCTTGTACAATCCCAAAAACCTTTTGTAAAGATGGCCAAAAGGCACAAGCATTCCTCTGTAATCGACCGGAGAAAGCCCATGGGCTTTTTTCCTTGGGCCGGATAAGTCCTGAACGAGCGGTGGTGATAGGTTCTCACCTGATATCCAAGTTTGCAGATCACCCAACACGCGTTTCGAACTTTAATGCGAGAATTTCCTCGTCATTGAAGGTGTGTTTTTCTTAATAAAAGCGAATGAGCGCCGACAAGATTAAGGAATCTCCCAGCACGCAGACTGTCGTGAACTCCTCCTCCTCCTCCTCCTCCAAGTAGCAGAGACGACCGTGTCTGCGGGTCAATCTCGCGCTGCGCGTCGATCTCCTTCTTGGATTAGGTGATGATCGCTCTTCTTCCTTCGTCTATGTTCTTGCTGTTTCTTGATCGCCCTTTTGTTCCCTTAATCTGGGCATTCGATTGCTTCTTGGATCATGGAGCTCCAGATCGGTTCTGATGGGCTTGTCGTGGTTTTGGCTTGTTGCGCGTACCCTTTTCGTCCTCAATGCTGTCTGTTCGGAATCTTCGCTTATCTCCGGTTTTGGTCTCTCCGCAATTGAACATGAAAAAAAAAGCTGTGAATTTCGATCTTTTGGTGTTTGATTCCACTGATTACTTGTCGGGGAAGTCGTCGATTTGTACTAGGATTTCTGGGCATGGCTTTTCTTGCGTAAAGTTTTGTTTTTGCCCCCTCTTGCCGAAGTAAACAAGAATGCATATGCTGAATTTGGATTTTCCCTTTTACCCCGTCTCATCAGATTAAGTTCCACTGTGATTTCGATGGTCGAGATTGAAAGTTCCATCTGTTGACTGCCGTGCAACTTTTTGCCTTTTTTGGGATACCCGTTTTGTGTTATGATTAACGCAATCAAACTTAACGAGACAGTGTTCTGGGTTTCTAGCCATAGTCAACAAGCTGAACTGGCTTCGCTTGTTGGCAGTTTGAGTTGTCACTCAGAAGTGCATCGATATTTTGAATGAAGTTGTTTTACATAAGCTTACCCAGCTCTGATTGTATATGTGCTTGTGTTGGAACTTTTGGGGTGTTTAAGTTTTCTGTTGTTCTGGTGTTTATGTACTTGTATTTCTCTAAAAGAAGTTTCATTATGGTGTGAAAGAAAACAAGACAAGGAATTTTCATTAATTCTATCACATTGCAGTCCATCCTTTTTATAGGCACTTCAGATACAGGCGAACAGAAGCTTGTCATTCCGTTTCTTTTCATGTCGAAATTCTTTCACGTTTCTCACTGGTCATATCAGTCTTTGTGATTGTTATGGTTAACTTTTGTGATTTCAGGAGATGGATAGTGAGACTAAGATTAAACGTGAGGCCACAACTCAGCCACAGTTGTCAGAAAAGGCAAGGAAATTGATAGATGACATTCAAGAAATTATGACAAATTGTCAATTGGCTTGGAAAGGGGGTCGAACCGGCAATTCTACTGTCTTGGTGGAGCAACTGCTCCGGTTGTTAAGTGATTGGAAGGCTGAGATTAATGCATTTTCCCCAGCATCTCCTATACCGGTTCGTATTTATTGTCATTTATATCTTTTGCGACTTATTGAATCAGTTGATTTGGTACTCTTGTGCTTTTTCTTTTTCTTTTTTTATTCTCGTCATCTTTATGGATGTGCCCCTCTCTTCTCAAGCAATTTCCCATATAGTGGAGTGGGGCAATGGTAAAATCATTTATACTTGTGAAATTTTAGATGGAGAGAAATTGTTATTCTCATTCATATCTTCTGGTACTTTACAATGCTATATTTATAGGCTAATACACAGATAAATCCTAACAAACAAAAATAAAGGAAAGAAAGCCTAAAAAGGGAGAAAAACTAAAATCCCACAATTTGTGGGTTAACAGCTATAATCCCATGATTTGTGGGATTTAATCAGAATCAAATCTAATCAGAATCAAATCAGAATAAAACCTCCTAAAAATCCTAATACAGCCATATAATTTGTCTATTTACAGCTCAACACTCCCCTCAAGCTGGTGAATAGATATCTTTCATTCCCAGCTTGGAAATTAGCTCATGAAAACTTCCACCATTAAGCCCTTTGGTCAAGACATCAGCCACTTGCTGTCCCGAAGGAACATAAGACAAACAAATCAATCCTTCTTCAAGTTTCTCCTTGTTGAAGTGCCTATCAATCTCAATATGTTTCGTCTGTCGTGCTGCACAGGATTGTGAGCAATATTAATTGCAGACTTATTGTCACAAAATAGCTTCATAGGGCTTTGCCACTCAACCTTCAAGTCATCAAGAATGATCTTGATCCATAATAACTCACATATTCCTTGAGCCGCTGTCCTAAACTCAGATTCTGCACTTGATCTTGCCACCACATTCTGTTTTTTACTCCTCCAAGTTACCAAATTACCTCCAAGGAAGGTACAATAACCGAGTTGTAGACCTCCCGTCAACCATTGAGCCCGCATAATCCGCATCATCTGTATAAGCCTCGAGCTTGAGATCTAGGCTCCTCTTGAAAAGTATTCCCTTTCTGGACTACCTTTTAAGTAGTGTAGGACTCGATGAACAGCCCGTAGATGTGATTCCTTTGGATTATGCATGAATTGACTAATCAAGCCGACGGCATAGGAGAAATCTGGTCGAATATGAGTAAGATAAATTAACTTTCCCACCAATCGCCGATACATTTCTCGATCCACCGCCGCCTCCTCTTTTGCTTCGTTAGCCTCTGGTTCGGCTCAATTGGAGTAGTTCTTGGTTTGCAACCAAGCTTCCCAGTTTCTTCTTCCAAAAGATCCGTCACATACTTTCGTTGTGAAATAAAGACCCCTTGCCTCGGAGTACGAAACCTCAATTCCTAGAAAATACCGTAGCTTCCCTAACTCCTTTATTTCAAATTCCTTAATCAAGCACTGTTTCAGCCGATGTTTCTCCCTTTCATCATTGCCCGTGACTATTATGTCATCAACATACACCAACAATGCTGTAACTCCCCTCATGTTCGAGTGTTTTGTGAACATTGTATGATCTCCCTGGCTTTGTTTATACCCAGATACCTTCATGACTCTAGCAAACCGTCCAAACCAGGCTCTAGGTGATTGCTTGAGCCCGTATAATGCTTTCTTAAGTCTACAAACCTTTTCTGTTGTTTCCTTTCCTTCAAAACCAGGTGGGATGCTCATGCAGATTTCCTCTTCCAAATCTCCGTGTAAAAACGCATTCTTTACATCATATTGTTGAAGTTTCCAATCAAAATGAGCAGCTAAAGACAATAAAATTCTTACAGTATTCATTTTAGCCACTGGTGCAAATGTCTCTTGGTAATCCACTCCAAATGTTTGAGTGTAACCCTTCGCAACCAATCTTGCCTTGTACCTCTCTAGAGAGCCATCTACCTTGTACTTTACAGTGAACACCCACTTGCAACCAACTAGATTTTTCCCCCTTGGCCTGTCAACAATTTCCTATGTTTTATTTTTTTCGAGTGCTTCCATCTCTTCTTTCATGGCATTCCTCCATTCCTCTTTTGACAGTGCTTCAGACAAGGTGTTAGGGACAGCAATTGTGTTTAAACTCACAATAAAGTTTCTGCATGATGATGATAACCTATTAAGGGACACATAATTTGATAGTGGATATACCGGTTTCTTGGTGCAATCTCTAGTCCCTTTTCTAACAGCAATAGGTAAATCAAGATCACTCTCAGGTGTATCAATAAGCTGTTCATCCAAAGGAGATTCAGAACTTACTGTGTTTTCATTGACTGTACCCGGAGTGGTATTTTGGACCTGCTCTTGTGTTGGAACGGCTGTCCTCCTTGAATACACCTGAGAAAATCTCTTTGAATCATGAATATGAGTTGGACTAGTGGGAATAGGATCATGGATAGGTTGCTGTGTGGGAGATTGTGATGGACAAGAGATAGGATTCAAGATAGATTCATGAGCAACAATGGACGAGTTTTGGTTAATAGGAACATTGGACGATAAATCCAAGTTATCAATGACACCAAGGTCCTTATTTTCCATGACTGAAAAATCCCCCTGAAGATAAGATTGTGAAAAATAGGGTTTATATTCAACAAAAGTGACATCTGCAGAGAGATAGAATTTTTTAGGAGGAGGATGGTAACATTTATAGCCTTTTTGTGTTTGTGAGTAACCAAGAAACACACATTTGATTGCACGAAGATCTAACTTTCCTCGTTGATGATGATGAATGTGGACATAGGAAGTGCAACCAAAGACTCGACGTGTAAGACCATTAGATGTACGAAGGTGAGGATAGAACTGAGAAAGAACTTCCATAGGGGTCTTGTGGTCTAATGTACGTGAGGGTAGTCTATTGATCATGTATGTAGCTATAAGAACAACTTCCCCCTAATGTGCTTTAGGAACTTGTCTGTGAAACAACAAGGCATGAGTTGTGTTAAGGAGATGGCCATTTTTCCTTTTAGCAACCCCCTTTTTTTGTGGTGTATTCACACAAGATGACTCATGGATAATGCCTTCCTTTTGAAAATAAGGAGACAATACGTGATTAAAGTATTCTCTACCATTATCCGACCGAAAGACCTTGTTGAGTTTGAATCATGGAATGAAACGAAGGAATAATGCTACTCACATCAGATTTATGTTTGAGTAAGAAAGTCCATGTGATCCTAGAGCAATCATCAATTAGAGTGACAAACCAACGAGCTCCAGAGATGTTTGGAATCATGGAAGGTCCCCAAATGTCACTGTGGATTAAGTCAAAAGAATTAGAACTACGGTGATTGCTAATAGGAAATGGTACGCGATTATGCTTGGCTAATTCACAAACATCACAATGGAAGTCTTTAATATTCAGATCTTTAAACAAGGATGGGAACATAATACTCAAGACTTGAAAGGACGGATGACCAAAACGAAAATGATGAAGCCAAATGGCTTCTTTATTTGAAGTACTAATAAACGACATAGACAGATTATTCATGATTCTTGTTGTAGTGAGAGGTGTCTCAAGGTAGTACAGCCCATTTTGTTCCTTAGCAAGTCCAATCCTCCTCTCCGAGTCCCGATCCTGAAAAACACAGTAAGATGGGTAAAAAACAGCTTGACAATGAAGATCTTTTGTCAGTTTCTGTATTGAGATAAGACTGGGAGATAGTTTAGGGACATGAAGAACATCTTTAAGGACTAGATTAGGTGTGATAGGAACATTTCCAACCCCTGCAACAGTAGCAAGAGACCCATTTGCCACAATAATCTTCTTATTGCTAGGACAAGGTGTATAAGTGCTGAAATGGGATGAAGTGTGAGTCATGTGGTCGGTAGACCCTGAATCAATAACCCAAGAATTACCTGAGATTGCTAGTGAGCATGCACCAGAGGGTTTATTAAGAGACCCTAACAAACCTCTTAATTTCTCAATTTCTTCACTGCTGAAGGTTGCTTTCTCCTGAACTTCTTCTTGACCAGCTTTCTCAGTTAGGTGGACCCGAGGCCTTGGCTGTGTTGCCTGATTCACCCACTCTCGACCTGAAGTAGTTGGTCTCCCATTCAATTTCCAGCATTGTTCTTTTGTATGTCTGGGCTTTTTGCAGTAGGCACACCACAAGCTGTCCCGGTTGTCTTTCCTTGGCAGGTCACCCTTTTCATCAACCTTTCTAGTTGTCAAGGCTGAACCTTCTATAGCTTGCGGTTCTAGCATGACGGATCGACGGCTTTCTTCCGCCCGAATCAAGGAAATTGTTTCCTCCAATGATGGCACTTCCTCCTTGCCAAGTATTTGAATTCTGACTTGGTCAAATTCAGAATTAAGCCTGGCTAAGAAATCGTAGACTCGATCCTTTTCAATAAAACTCTTTAGAATGGCCGCATCATCTGGACATCGCATCTGAATTACTCGATAATGATCGAGTTCATGCCATAAGTTCTGCAGAGAATTAGCATACTCGGTAACAGTCTTACCTCCTTGCTTTGTTCCACTGGTTTTCACCTTAATTTCATACACCTGGGCTGCATCACGAGCCTTTAAGTACGTCCGTCGAACAGAATCCCAGATCTCCTTTGCGGTTGGTAGAAACAAACAAGTGTCGCTTATGGCTGGTTCCATGGAATTCCATAACCACGACATGATCATGGAATCAGCCTCATCCCACGCATCAAAATCAGGATCTCCTATCTTGGGTCCCGTCCCAAGTAAATGGCTGAGTTTTCCTTTCCCTTTCAGATATGTCTTGACAAATTGTGACCACTTGAGGTAGTTCTTCTCATTCAGTCTATAGGTTGGCCTGATATTCTGAAGATCACCTGTCGTGTGTTGAGGCAACCTCCTCAGATTGGTTCATGGTAGGATTTGTGGCTTTGGATGTGATTTTAGATGTGGCCATTTTGGAGAGTGAATGTTAAGAAGAGAACAAGGGCAATAGTGCAGCAATGAAGGCTGCAATTGAAATCCAGAAATCTATTTCTGGAGAATAATAGACAGCAACGAAGGCTGAAAAAAAAACGCAGCAATGAAGACTGCAATTTTGAATTCAAGAATCTAGCCTAGAGCTCTGATACCATGTGAAATTTTAGATGGAGAGAAATTGTTATTCTCATTCATATCTTCTGGTGCTTTACAATGCTATATTTATAGGCTAATACACAGATAAATCCTAGCAAACAAAAATAAAGGAAAGAAAGCCTAAAAAGGAGAAAAACTAAAATCCCACAATTTGTGGGTTAACAGCTATAATCCCATGATTTGTGGGATTTAATCAGAATCAAATCTAATCAGAATCAAATCAGAATAAAACCTCCTAAAAATCCTAATACAGCCATATAATTTGTCTATTTACAGCTCAACAATACTCTTGTTAAAATAAATTATTTTGAGGTCTAGTTTTCCTGTGGTTGTAATACGCCTACGTTAAAATGGCTGCTTATAAACTTCTTTTCCTCTGAATTTTCTTGTGTAGGTCAATAGCTTGGGATCATTCTCAGAGGAGATACAGCGTATGCTGCAGATTTGTGATGAGCAAGATGATGCAACCAGCACATTGGTTGAATTGGCAGGTTTGAAGCCTGGACCTGACATTGGAGGCTTTCAAATAACCAATTTCACAACAGCTCAGGAGGTCTCTCTCTCTTTCTCTCAATTTGTTATGTCGGGTAGTTAGGTTGGAAACACTTCCTTTCCTTGTCTCTTAATAATTATACAAGACATGGCCTTTTCCTATGGCAATGGATATGGGAAAGAAATAACTGAAAATTGTTGCCTTGGTATTCAAAAGATAAAATCCAAATGCCGATTAATCTGAATTGCGGGTGTATATAACTTGAGAATGCTGCTTCATGTTCTTTAGGTTGTGAAAAGGGGAATTCTTCAAAGTATATTTGTTGATCTGCTGCCAACATTGTAAAGATTATTGTCGTACCAACAATGTTCGTCCTGGTTGCCAGTTTCGGTAAAAGTCTAATAGCTGCTCGTTATGATTAGCAACTTATGGGTTTCCCAACACCTATTCCTGAGAACTGGTCCAAATTTGGAGTTGCACAGTTTGCCCACATGGGCACACGCGAGCATACGCAAATGCACAAATTAAGTCTTGAAAAGTCTTAAGTCATTGGAAGCTTGAAATATCTGAGTTATGCTTGCTAAGTTGAGTTCTGGCATTGATGAGATTTATGCAATTTTAAATCTTGAATGCTTTCATACCTTTGCTTCTAAGTGATTCTCTCATTGTGGCTTATGCGATTTTGAAGCTGCTACTGTGCAGTATGCACATGGTTTATCTTGAGTTTTGTCGTTACAACTGTGCTTTTCTTTGTCTTTTTTCAGACTGATTTTCTGAACTTTGAGCAGCAAGGACTTGGTTCCCAAGATTTCTATCAATGTGGAATTGATTCAGGCATGCATAAAACAGTTGTTAATGACTCAGATCTGTCTGCTCAGTTGGATTATCTCAATTTTAATTTCCATCAAGATGATGACCATGGGCATTATGGGGAGGCAAACAATGACAAACAAATAGGACATGATTTTGGTGCTAACATTTTGCCTCTCGTCAATCCTCCACCATCTGCGTTTTTGGGCCCGAAATGTGCTCTTTGGGATTGTCAGAGGCCTGCTCAAGGTTCTGAGTGGTGTCTAGATTACTGCAGTACAATGCATGCTGATCTGGCCCTTAGTGAAGGCAGCCCTGGTATGAATCCTGTACTGCGCCCTGGAGGAATTGGTTTGAAGGATGATAGACTACTTTCCTCTCTTATTGCAAAGATGCAGGGAAAAAATGTGGGAATTCCTGAATGTCATGGGGCTGCCATTGAAAAATCACCATGGAATGCCTCTAGTAAGTCATACTCTCTCTCTCTCTCTCTCTCTCTCTATTCTGGGTTGTTTGATCATGCAAATAACTGGTGAGCTGATTGTAATTCACTCCCAATCTGAACCACTTCCAACCTCGCAGAGCTATTTGACCTCTCTCTTCTGGAGGGAGAAAACATCCGGGAATGGCTCTTCTTTGATAAGCCAAGGAGGGCGTTTGAAAGCGGAAACAGAAAGCAGAGGTCATTGTCAGATTATCGTGGGCGTGGTTGGCACGAATCAAGGAAGCAGTTGATGAAAGAACTTGGGGGACACAAGAGGTCCTATTACATGGACCCCCAACCTCCAGGGTCTTTTGAATGGCACTTGTTTGAGTATGAGGTCACCTCGTCTGACTCTTGTGCATTATACAAGTTAGAGCTCAAGCTCGTCAGCGTAAAGAAGAGTCCTAAGGGGAAGGGCATGAATGCCTCAGTGGTTGATCTCCAGAAGCAGATGGGAAGGCTCACTGCCGATGTTTCCCCCGATACTAAACATCCAGTCAAGGGCGGGACGAAGACCGATCAGAAGGCCGATTCTGAATGCTGAATAAAAATATGATGAGACTCAAAACATCCTTGATGCCATCATTCACTGTACATGTATATATCTTACATGGATATTGATACCCAGTTCCTTCTGTTGCTAAAGTATATGACTCTAACAAAGGTCATTCAGTGGTTTTGCCTTTTAAAAAATAGAATGAGGCTGACAGCGCCACCTCTGGTCCATACAAAAACCTGTAAGATTTACGAGCATTACTGTGAGATTTCTTTTTTGCACTTGTCATTCTAGGATGTGTATTTCTATGGACGTTTATACGTTCTGGTGATTACTGACTTCTTACTGGTGTCCGTGCACATATCATCTTATAAGAGTTCCACATCAGCGGTCAGAATGTTCAATTGGAGTCATTATTACTATTTATATTTGAAAAAATAAATAAATAAAGGGCAGGTCGCCAATGCTGATGGCTCACCCTCACTTCTTTCACTTATCAAAAAGACGATATCCTCAAAGTTGCATCCGTGAACATGATCATACTCCCCCGCCTTTCCTTTCCATTCAAGTCCCATCCATGAATATGATCTCATCTCAATGAGTGAAATAGCAAAAGTACGGTTCAATAAAACAAGTTCATCGAATTTTACATTATACACTTGCTGCTGCTTCCAAAAGCTTTTTTGATGCAACTGCAAACAATGAACACGGTGAAGATTAAGATGTCCGCAGCAAAAAGACCAATTTCTGTAAAAGAAACTGTGGGAAGGCTGCTTCACATAACTCCAAATGCCAGTAAGAAATTTATGCGTTTACAGACACTACTTACACAGGTTACATAATTCGATTACAAAAACAATCTTTCAGAGAAAAGAGTACTACTATGGATATTTCTGTGGGAAAGATAAGAGATCTGTAATACATTACCCTTATTGGGGTGGACAAATAAATAATTGTACATTGTCAAACAAATGGTTCGAAAGTTGCAAAATTGTATATAGCAGTGATGATTCACTCTTTCGGCCTCTTACTCATGCTCTTTCGCTTGTTAACATCCAGGTATTTCTTCCTTAATCTTATTACCTTTGGTGTAACCTGCACAGAAAATAAAAAGTCATCTCAAGCGATTCACCAACTAAAATGATGGTGACCAACAACACAACTGCTATCACACCATGAGGCAGATGGCACAAGAGAGAACGGAAACTGATATTTGGCATATCGATGACCAAACATAATAAATGGAACGTTGTATGAACTTACTTCAATAAGCTCGTCTGAAGCAACATAACCTATGGCTTCTTCAAGAGTCATCTGTTCAAAAGGAAACTCAATTATCATTAATCACAGTAGAGAAATTGCCAGATCAAAACCATTTTGGTTCTACTATCCAAATATAATCCACAATAGGCAAATTTGACATGGTTGGCCAATTGGATCTGGCAATTTCAGCACACAACTAGCAGCAATGAAGGAAATTACTGCCAAAGACAAGCTGCCAATGCCTTCAGGATAGCTAAACCTAACAAGGTCGACCACATAATATTAGCAAACTTCAGTGCACAACTAGCAGCACTGAAGGAAATAACAGGCAGAGACAAGTTGACAATGCCTTTCAGGCCTTTCACCAGTATAGGAAAAACACATTCTACTGCTAAATCAAACTGAAACTTCATTCATCGCATTAGATGATAGTCAATTCTTTTTACTGAAGAAATACCAGGCGAGGAGGAGACAACTTGACATTTTCATCCTTGCAAGCAGACCGCATATTGCTTAGTTCCTTAGTCCTAACTGGATTCACCTGCAATAAGGAAAGCATTTCGAGATGAGCAAATTTCAAAGCAGTCATGTTGTACTTATTCCAAAAGCAAAAATCTTACATCAAGGTCAGAATCCCGTGAGTGTTCACCAATGATCATCCCATCATACGACTGCATACCAATCAACAAGTAAATCAGCAAAATTTATGTAGAGGAAAATAAAAGCCCGCAAGAGACTAAGCAATCTGTGTAAGTCAGTCATTATTAAAATACCGATTCACATCTTTTTTATCCATCTATTTTTCTTCTTACATATTTTCTTCCATGCAATCCGAGTAGGTCTTACAATTGACAAGTCAACTATTTAATGAAGTACGCTAGTCCAGATCTTCTCCTGAGTTAGCAATGCTCACATTTAGGTTTGTAATCATCAAGGATTGAGGTTACTTGACAAACGAAGACAACAAGAAAAATTAGATGGATATGTCATTTATAGGATCAGAATTAGAGTGGAATGATGAGAGACAAAATGCAGACACATTATATGCTCCTAAAAATGGAAGTCAAACAAGACTTATTTATTCCACAAGAGAAAATGCATAAACATGTATAATCAACCGTGAGAGACAACCTCCATTCCTGGGCTCACAAAGAGAGTTCCACGAGCCTCTAAACTCATTAATGCATGAGCTGTGATCGTACCATAGCCCATGGATACCTGTCCAGCAGAAGCATGCATGCTTTAATTAAGGACACTGACAGTACCAGAGTATCATGGCAAAGCAATAAGAATATCATAATATACATAATACTAAATATGCTCCAGGAAACAAAGAATAATACATTTAATAGATCTACTAATTAAACACATCCTTAATTAATTTACTCTCTGAACAAATATCCAATGATAAAAGTATGAATGCGGTAGCATATTTAGATAGGGATTCGAAAGAGGAAAGCATTATCTCCAGTCAGTTCCATTTATTTGGTGTTGTAGAAGACATTTCAGCAAAGGGGAATCCAGACTTTCCCTCAAAAGTCATGCACAAAGTAAGGGCCCCCTCTTAAAAAGTGGCCTCTGCTCGTGTTCATGAGGTTCTTTGGGTGGATTCTCACTCTTAAGTGATTTGCATAAGGGAAAGAAGGTTCTTACTAATAGACATTATCAGTGAAGTGCTTATCGGGTGGTGTCTAGTCCTGTCAAAAGCATGATACAATTGCATGAGATGCAAATCACATTGTCTAGTCCTATATTTTCAGTGTTCACCTCTTTTAACAAACCAAAAATGAAATTACAAGTAGAGTAGACCTTAGAGAAACACAATGGGATCAAGGGAGGATGATAACTCTTAATTTTGGTCAATAGCAATTTAAAGCAAGAGATTTCCTATTAAATTAAGTATTAGTATTAAACAAGTTTGCCTCATGGAATCAGAATCATGGCACAAAGACTTACCAATACTCCTTTCCTCACATTCCCAAGAAGGCCTCGGTGCTTTGCATAGGCTGCAGTGTTCAGATAAAAACATATAAAGCAAGAGAGAGAAACAACCAACAGAAAATAAAATTCCATCTAATCAAATACAAATATGCAGATGTAAGACAGAAAGTGGTGTGACCATATTAAAAAATGTGCACATTTTGAGCAGAATCACATTTGAATTTAGTGCCCCATTGTAAAACAATGTTTAGTAAGAAACATGAGAAAAATTAGAAGTGGGGTAAATAGAAGATCGAATATTTTCAACACTTCTTTCAAGTACGGTCCATTTCCACACCTGATGAAGCCTGTCTAGAAGCCACCAGTGGAAAAACAGAATAATGACTAGAGAAAGTCCGCTGTGCCATATCTTCTTTATCTTTCTGATGCACATATATACACTGCTCTTTTATTAGTCAGAGAGAATGCATTGATCCACTGGCTAAGTGTAGAAGCATGAATCAACTTAGGTGTCAAAAACCTATCAGAAGTTAATTTGGTAGATTTATTGTTGATGGTGGCTAGTTCACCTCAGCATAGTTGCTGGGATAATGGCCACCAGTAACTCACAAGAGCGACCATTGAACATTTATTTAGATTGGCAATTGAGCATAAGAAAAGTCAAACAACAATCCCATGGGAATATCTAGCTCCTAGCACTATAAACATACTCAAGAAAGCACGATGCATGAATCCAGTTCCTCTTGTATCACTGCTGAAGACACTCCTGTACCCGACCAGGCCCCTGAAGAACAATAAAAGATTAACCAAAGTGCATATCAAATATGCCACTCACTTTATACTTTAACAATGCTTGAAGAATGGTATAACAAAGCAACAATTGAAATAAAATAATATTTCCATGAGCAATTCATTTGCAGAAGATCATCCAGTCAAATATACCCCCAATTATCTAAATATAAATGAAAACTAATGCAATTTACAGAAAAACCAAAAAAATCAAAGGGGCCTTCTGGTGAAATTCACATTTAAGTAGATCTAAGACTTCAGCAAGAGTAACTTATGCTCAGAGCTTTGGCCATTTAAACCATATCAATGCATCCAACTCCAAAAATGTTGGAGTAGAAATCAAAAAAATTCAACTTGTGAAATGCTTGATCTCATGGTTAATTTCCATGTCAAAGTCGCAATCACACAAAATTGGCAAAAGCTCTCTTTCATTTTTTCCTATATGTTACATTTACAAAATTATTTCTTTATCAAATTCAACTTCTGCACTCCACGTTAGAGGTGGATGTTTTACAGTACCACACTTTTGATTTAAAGTAAACATAAATGCATTGACCAACACTACAATTTTTGTCATGAGACTAGCACACGCATTGGCACCTTCTTAGATCCCATAATAAAATGTATTACCATTTTCTCGTCAAAAACATATAATGAAGGGACATAAAAGTACCATGCATTCATCAAAGGAAAAGATTTTATTACTCACTAGAAATCCTGCATAAGCAATTATTTGCAACAAAACAGCATTATCCCAGTGGGAACTCCTAGAAAAGAATTGATAATAGATGAACTAACCTTGATGGACAAGTCAGAGACAATCTAGTTCGGCCAATATCTCCTGCAACAGGACCCATATCAACAATCTCAGCTCGCCTATGAGTCAAGGCTTCCATTACTAACCCAACATGTTCTTCATTAACCTAAAAGACGGAAATAATCTCAGAATTCGAGTGAAAATAATGTAAAGACATGTTCCATATATTTACCTCAATGGTCACTTCTTCAATAGGCTCTAGTTTCTGGCCATTCTCAGTCTTATACCTGTCATGAACAGATATTTGCTAATGCCAATCAAGTCTTTTTTTTGGGAAGGAAAAAAAAATGATGTAATATAAAATACTAAAGCTACGGGATAAATATATCCAGAATGAATATGTAGAAAAGTGAATGAAGAAAAAAGAAATAGAAAAACTCTTAAGTGATCTAACTACATAGAAAATAAAACAACAAAAAGAATGTTCTTATCATGTCCTCCATCAAACAATATCCACACGTTACTATTAAGCCTTTATTTCAATTTTGGCCGGAAGTAAGGTTTTATTTCTCATTAATTTTTTTTGTTGGTTTCTATTTCACATTTAGTTTGGAAACAGAATGTCCTAACCCTTTCCAACTTGCAGCTTTTAGCTTTAGCTGTAGCTGTAGCTCTTAAAAGGAATAGAAAAATGCTTTTGCTGATGAAACCCGTTGACTCTTCCATATGCAATTATATGACAGAACGTTGCAGTGTCAAATCCATGTTTTAATGTAGTATGCCATCACATTTATAATCACTAAGATGAATTAGGATGTCACATAGCCCTCCATGTTTTAATGTAGTATGCCATCACATTTACATTCACTGAGAAGTACTAGGATGTAGTAGTTCATGAAGGACAAGAAATCTTTTTGTACTAGGGTAAAGGGCCCAAGATTAAAAGGGGATAAAAAGCTTTGAGAGTGATCCACACCTCCACGTCAAAGCCAAAGTATACAAGGAACTCACATGACTTTTGGTGGTGACACAGATAATTCAAATCCTTCTCGCCTCATATTCTCTATCAAGATACCTGCTCTAAACATTAAAAAAATAGATTAACTGGATCTTTCAAATTAGTTTTGCCAAAGAATCATAATCCACAGCTGCATATGTCCAAACATATCTTAGGGTGATCGGAAAATAATATTTGAAAGCTAGGAGGATGAAAAGAAATCATTGAAAAAGAATTGGGAACAAACCTAATTGAAGTTCTCCTCGCCCTTGAACTTCAAATGACTCTGATAACCCTGGAAGCACATTTATTGCAAGATTTGTCTCTGCTTCAGCCATAAGCCGGTCACCAATTTTTCCACCAGTCAACTTAAAAAAGGAGAATCATCTAGTTAACATTCAAAAATGCAAGAGAGAAGGGTGTAGAATCTGGTTACTCAATATCTGGCCCGAAACTTACATAGTGCTGAAAAGGTTATCACCTTAATATACAAGAAAACGAGACAACGAAGTCCTCATTGGTAAAAATATCCATCTACAGTGTTATCTTCCATTTCACAAAGAAACATGTATGACAGTTCACACAAAGAACAAGATTAAAGCATCTTTTCTAAAAAGAAGTTCAACTTCTCTAGTCACCCCAGATGGTACCTAACATCGTGGCAATCTCTGCATGACAACAATGTCTGATACTAGGGTTGATCTATTCAAGCCATACATGGATATCTGCTATCCACTATGTTCCAATACCCAAATGGTTATTTAACTTTCTAGATCTGGAAACTAAGGCCATATTACTGGGACAATGAACACAGCTTCATTACTGGAACTTTTTTCTTTAAGGATGTCTCAGCAATAATGGCTACCAAAGGGAAGAAAATGATGATTTAAAGGAACCAGTCATTCTTAACAGTCACTCTTTTTAACAATAAATACAGGAATTTAGATGCCAAATACTAAATCATGCACATCATATAAGCAAATTCTTTCATATCTGTTCAATTTTATTTTTCCACCCAAACACAATGTTACAACCTCCAGGTACTAAAATCCATTATGCACAGCTCATGTTAAGCTCCATAAATTAAAAACTTCAACATCACAAATCATACATTTTCATTAGGTGAATATGAGCTGACCCTTTAATGACAATATGTTAGAACTTGTAACATGAGATATTACAAAGTAAGAATCACAATGAGATGGCAGCATATCCTCACACACTCAAAATTTAGTGAAAGCAATGGAAAGAAGCTTCAAAACTTACATGTGTACCATCACGTCCTGCCAATGGAGAGTCATTCACACCGAAAGTCATAGAAATAGTTGGAGGATCCAACTCAACAGTAGGCAATGGAGTCATTACCTGGATAGGGAGAAGAAGATTAGTTCATACTCAACTCCACAAGTTCACATTAGATAAACCTTAATGCTCAAGCCTATGTTGGATCAAAGATGCTTCGTAGAATGCATTTTGTGATGTATCCGGCTGGCTTATGCAAAAATGGTGACAACAAAATTCAAGATTACGCAGCATAATTTTCATTGCAGTAGACTCTAGTCAAACAGTGAGTTAACACATATTAACAGATCATCAATTAACTGGCAAAAGAACCGGAACCCCATATCTCAAAGGGACCAACTATCGACTGATATTTGACATGATTTCATGAGAATCTTCTCAGAATTGTCAGAGTGCATCCCTGACTACCTCATTTTATGTCCAACTAGCACAAATGTTCAGAAAACACAAACAGCTCCATTGATCTAATAAATAGGATGCAATTCCTACACTCATCGTTATTTAGTTCCAAATTCTCTTCTCTTCTAAACTATTCGAAGTCAGTTTTATATCCTTTTCTCAACTCTTGGTATCATGTATTCTGTTTACTGAAGTTTTGATGGATGATAAACACTTTATTTCAATCACCTTTCCTTTTCTAATTCATGCATGCAAAGGTCAATCCACTGATGAAAAAATTTTGGTTCGCTGATATTTGCAGTTTATGTTTATAAAGAGGAAGCAGCCCATCAAATTTCCCACCAAGTATTTGTTAACAAGATGAGAATAAATTTATCAGCCTTACATATTTTGAATTTATTCAGATGAGCTTTATTCCTGTTTTTTCTCCACCCAGAGCAACATGGAGGGAATAATCTATTCATAAACATGATGAGAACTAATTGTTCTATCACAAAGAGGATATTAGTAAATTCTTATATATTGCTCAGGGTGAATGGGACATTCTAAATGCAATTTCAGAAAGTAGACCCTTACAATTAAGTATAGTTTAGCGACTTTCATAATGGTCTTTCAATTATTCTTGCAAGTCTACTTATATTTGATTTCTCTACTTTCCTCTCAAGATTTATAGCATTTGCCCCCTTTCATCTACTTAAAAAAGTTCCATGCCCTCTTCATTTCTGTTCATTACACAAATCTAGACATCATTCTCAATCTTAATGTATTCTACCTGAGTTATAAACACATTCATCATGTACGGTCTCCTCGCTATTTTTTAAAACAAAATTTCCACATTATCTGTTGGAATCATCCAAGAACCTTATTAGCGCCTTTAATGTATGCAGAAGACTGAGTATGAGAAATGAGCACATAGTAGCTGGATATAAGTCACAAACCCACTCATCTAACAATATTGTGAATCCCCACTAATAGGAGAAGCAAGGGTTAGACCTGTCATTTAAGTTTACATATTGACTTCCATGTTTTATCCTACTCAGTTTCACTCCATCAAGTCTTATCCTAGACAACCTTTCTGATGCACGCATGAGTCTCATATACACAATAGCTTCAACTGAAGTCTATCAAAAATGGAAACTACATAAAGGCTTTGGATAAAGAAACCAGAATAAAAGGCATCTACATATGGTAATAGGTGAAGTATTATCACTTACAATGCTACAACAGAGAATTTCTCAACTATGAAAATGATGGTGTCATATATGCTAACTCAAGAGAAATCTCAATTGGCCACAACCAATGCAAGCATTAACACTAACTACAGAAATAAAATCACTCAAGGTGAATAGATGTTGCCAAAGGGCATGGCAATCAACAATGATAACCTGTAAAGTAGAATCTGAGAGGCCAAGCTGCCTGAGATAAGAATACATTCGCACATATATGATAATTGACAATTATAGGATCACACACCTCCATGTTAGCAACTGTATGGCCTATAGATGGGCTTGCTAGCCCGGCCATCGATATAATATCGCCTGCTCCAGCAGTATCAATAAGAGCCATACTCGTACCCTTCTTCTTCATGAGCTTTAGAACCTACATTCTCACAATATTCAATGCCAAATTGATGCATGTAGGTAGGAAGTCCACAATCAAAGTACAGATATTGAGCAAAGTATGGATTCAAAGCCATATTCATTAGACAGTATTAAAATTAAGAAGAGCAAACTTAGGTCCTATAGATGGGAGCCTCTGGCTCACTCCATGGTGGCAAGTGAAATCAAGATATCAAAACAGGACTCCAAAGCATGAATAGACCTGATTTCATTTGCAACATTGATATTTTCTTGAGCGCTGACAAGTATAGACAATGGTCTCAAAGTTTCATCTTCCATATGAGACATAAGTAAGGGCACAAGCAATCATAAACTAAGTCCATAAGGAAAGTAGATACCACCTAAAGCAAAGAGGAAAAGTAGAAAATATCCCTTTTTTGGCTAGACAGAGAATGAAATTCTCCTTTGTTTTGCTTGCCACAGGATTTTGAAATGCTGGATTCTCATTGCAGGTAATAGACCTCAACATTAGTTCTTTGTCCATGGTAACAAGAGAATCAATGGCAAAAACATGCCTATCTGGCACACAATTCTGTAAACCGTAGGTTTGAAAGGTTCTTTCAGGGAATAGGGAACAAACTTTTCCCTCTTCAATTTTCTGAACCCCAGACTCTGTGCTACGAATTCCATGTACTTTATCGCCTGCACGAACTACTCCAGACGTTACACGACCAGTCAATATTCTCCCAAGGTAAAAGTCCCGTTCCATCATGGAAACCTGATCAAGAGCATAAGTTATAAGAGAATAATAACAATTTGTAAAGTGATAAGAAGTTTCAAAATTGTGTCCACAATGACTTAAACGAGATGTTGCTTCATCATCCAGTTTTGAGGATGAGAAATGGAAGAAAAAACACAATGAAATTAATGAGAAAGGCCAACCCATAAACCATTCTATACTAACCATCATCTGAAAGGGCGCATCAAGACTAGCATTTGGTGGAGGAACATGCCCCACAATAGTATCCAGCAACTGTGACATATCTCTGGCACCAGCTGGAGGATCTTTTGTGAAGGTGGCGGAAGCCCACCCCTCTTTTGCAGAAGCATAGAGGACAGGAAAGTCCAACTGTTCCTCTAAATAAAAGATTAATGGAACAAAATTTTCCTTTAGACAAATATACGGGCTGCAAAATAAACTTCACAACATATGTCTACACACCTGTTGCGCCAAGACTCGCAAAAAGATCAAATACCAGGCTCTCTACTTCATTACATCTCTCCTCAGAAACTGCAGAAATTAACAAGAGTGACGCAACCCCCAATTAAAAACAGGAAACATACATGAAACAGAATAACCACGTTTATACACTTTCAATAACCAATAACGGATCAGAAGATGGACAATCTATAAAGAAAAGGAAAGCCATTGGTAATAGGCACACCCTATGCAAAAGAGCTGCCACAGCTGCCAACCACTTTTACACTAGTACATAGACCAGAAAGCTGCGGGTATCCACCTTCTTATTGCTGGGGATGTGATGCTTGACTTTACATTTGAATGAAAAGTTGGAGAAGGAATTCATGCTTGACTTTAGATTTGAATGAAAAGTGGAGAAGGCATTCATACTTGTAAAGATAAGAATTTAGGGCGTGTAGGAATTCACTTTTACATTTTACTTTTTGCTTAATCAAAATCTTGTAACTTGAGCTCTTCGGCTTGATCCAAAATATCAGAAACTTCCACTTTATATAAGTGTTGACACGTAGATCAATAGCTTGACACTTAAATATTATTCCAAAGTTTGGCTTTTTCCTTCCAATTGAGTGTAAACAGACATGCCCTTAATTGATAGAATCCCTCTTGGCTGATGGTTAGAATGGAGAAAAAGAAGTAGGAAACTTTCTAACCAAAAGCCTCCTAAGCTATGGACTTTCTTTGCCAGAAATAGAAGTCAATGAAAATGAACAGTATGCCTTCGCCACTAAAGCAGTTTCTATTATTAAACGACTGAATGTAAGTTTCACTAAGTTAATGCACGAGTGAAATCATTTAAAATGATGAAGAACCATACCAGAAGGCCTGTCTACTTTATTTAAGAGGAGGATAGGCCGTAGACCATACTTTAAGGCTTTTGCCAGAACAAACTTCGTCTGTGCAAGCGGACCTTCACCAGCATCCACCAATAAAACTGTCCCCTCAACCATACCGACTACTCGCTCAACCTATAATCAAGCAAGGATATTCAAATAAGCACATTGATAACACAGCGCACCAGAAACCAAGGCCAACAAATAAAGAAGCTAACGAGCCATTTGATGTATTAAATGTATAATACTTGCTTATGAGATAAGATGGAATCAATCTCTTACCATTCTGTCCATCCACTATTCATCAATGTATATATGTATGTACCTATCACAAACTATATGTATCAGCAAGAACAAATTTTATCCAGCAGATGTATCAATAATCATACCTCGCCACCAAAGTCTGCATGTCCTGGTGTGTCAACCATATTTAGCTCATTGTCTTTCCATATGATGGACGTTACCTGTGGATACCCCCAAGTTGAAAATGTTCATTTTACACGTAATCTAAAACATAAACAGCATGGCCTCAGCAGGAAAATATAAAACTTTATCACCCAAACAGCAAAGGTTAGGACTTGAATCTATCAACAATTCACGAAGCAAAGAATAAGTCAAATGAAAAACGAAACAGGTGCTTCAAATTTGCACAGCAATGCATCAACTCCACCGCACTAATCAGTGTGCACAATCACGATTAAACCAAAACCTTGCTCATCCACCTACAAAGATCATTTCACCTTCGCTTTAATCCAAAACACTAAACTATGGTCACGTCAAACACTGAACCACGCAATTAGGCTGCACGGTAATTCAATCAACACTTCACACCACCCGTTCGTGAAGCTCAGGGAACACCTCAATGCGCCAAACTCCACCAGAACCAAAGCACAAACTGACCTTCGACGCGATGGTGATGCCGCGCTCCCGCTCGAGGCTGATGGAGTCCATGGCGCGCTCGTGGGGGATTTCGGCGCCGCACTGGCGGAGCAGCCGGTCCATGAGCGTGGTCTTTCCGTGGTCGACATGGGCGATCACCGCCACGTTCCGGAGCCGGCCGGGGTCGACCGAAGGGCTGGACGACGCCGCGGCGGCGGATGCGGATGCGGCGGCGGCGGTGGAGAAGGCGCGGGAGAAGGGGGCGGCGCGCGGGCAGAAGAAGGGGCTGACGCGTTGGGAGGAGGAGATGGACTTCTTAGCGGCGGAGCAGAGCGATCGGAGCAGGGGACCGGCCATTTCTTACGGCGGCGGCGGCGTCGTAAGAAAAATGGCTGGATTTCCACGCACACCGCCGCTCCGTCTCGACCTGATCTTTAATCGAATTCGAGGGTTTATGCAGGGCTTTGAGATGCGCCGTCGTTTTCGAGCACTCGGTGTAAAGTAACTACCCCGAACGGGAGTTACTGCCAAATCTCAGTTTGTAAGGTGAGATTCTTACACTTCGAATTTTCTCAATGCTTTAGTAAGGCAATTCCATACAATGTCCACCATCAATTCCCATTACGGGGAAGCGGGTGATTTTGTCGGAAATTTAATTTATGCTAACTCTTTAGAGCTACGGGGAAGCGGGTGATTTTGACAGAAATTAATAATTTTACTAGCATAATCATTTTTGAATTATTGTGAAATTCATGCTATAATTATGAATCATAGATTCTCAAATGAATGGACTCCATAATAATTTCTAATTGATGATTATCATATGAGCATTTCTTGTATGAAAAATTCAATTTGACACAACAATACCGCGTGAATATAAGTCTATGCCGAAGAAGAACGTAAGACTCCTAGCACCAATTCCCCCGCACGTTTACGTTTCAACCCTTCACGGGATAACTCGCGTCCATCGCGATCCCACACATGCCCCGCCGGTCTAGAGCATCCTTCAGCATCCTCACGTAGCCGTCCTCGCCCCAGTCGCGCCCCCACGAATTCTTCACGATCCAGTAATTTCTCGGGCCCTCGGATCCGTACCCGACCGCCGCGACCCCGTGATTCAAGTCGTATCCGCATATGCCCGCGAAAATCCCCCTAGAGTACAGCTGAAATTCCAGTCCGCCCGCGTCGATGGCCACGGAGATCGGTTGGCGGGCCACCGCGGCCTGCAGGCTCTGCTCATTGTTGGCGGGCACGTCGCCGTATCCGCTTATCGTGGCCGCGTGACTCCTAAGCATGGTCGCGTCGCAAGATCCGTCCCGTCCTCGGTAGGGATAATCGGACTCGGAAGTGATGCCGCCGTTGCGTTGGATGAAGGAAAACGCGGTGTCCATCTCTCCGCCGCTGCAGCCTTGGTTGTGCTTCCCGACGTCGCAGTCCATGAGCTCCTGCTCCGATAGCGACACCAGCTTCCCCGTCTTGATCTGGTTGAGGCCTTCGACCGCCGCCACCGCGGAAAAAGCCCAACAACTTCCTAAACGGGCGGAGTGAGCATGCCGACTTAGAAGAAGGATGAAATGAGGGGAAAAGAAGTAGAAGAAGAAGAAGAGGAGCTGAATCTTATATACCGCATTGGCCTTGATCCTTGACCGGAGTCACGGCGCCTTCCTTCCTCCAGTCGAAACTCGCCGGCATGTCTCCGTCGGTTTCGTCGGTAACGTTAGTCTCCATATCAGTCCTCCGGTTCGTCCTCCTGTGAAAACCCAGGTAGGTTGCCTTGAACTCGACGTTTGTCATGTCCGCGAATCCATTGTCGGTGAGCTTGAACGGCAACGGTAGCCTGTTGATGAAGTCGACGTACAAGACGTTGGCCTTATAAATCTGGAACCGCAGCATTCGCTCGGCTCTGCTATTGTATGTCCGGTTGTACCTTGCCAGCCAGCTCTCGTATCTGTCTTCCATTATGCTTGCCCGGTCGGACTTCAGAGACAAGTGATCGCCCGGAAATGCGCCGGAACGCGCACACAGGATCCACACGACGAAAAGGGTCAGGCTGAGGTTCCTCGAAATCGAACGAGGCTCCATTGTTGGCCAATCAATTGCGATACAGAAATCAGAGCCTATACGCTCGAATCGCCTCTTCATTTATACAGATCGGATGTATTTAGTTAGTACAGGAAAGTTCCTTGCCAGTTCATGCTTTAAATGAGTTGTCCGCGCAGCTTATGTTTCCTGCACGTCTCGCGGCGTCATCGGGTTCGTCATGTGAGCATGAGATTGCGAAAAGCCTGATTAGATCTTCTAGCTTGGAGTGCTCAAAAGCAGGAATACGTCGCCCTGTTGATCTCTGCCAAAAATGCAGTCCATGCATGAAGTATGATACAGCTAGATTCCTGCACGGAGCTACCAAAAGCTCTGGCAGCGCCCAGGCGTCTGATGAGAGAATTCGGAGACGGCTTCGACAAGCTGTAGTTGTACGCCGCCGACTGTTCTTGTCGCGCATCGAAATGACCCATTAGGAAGACGGAGCGTACTCTTAGCGATTAGCGATATTTGTCTTGTTGTCACAACATCTGAATCGGTTTCGTTTTGTTAGCACGGAGAGTCAAATTTAGCAGATAATGGAACTTTCATGTAAGGAGAAACTTGATGCAAAAGTACTGTTTGGTTAGGTCCTCTCTCTCTCTCTCTCTCTCTCTCTCTCTCTCTCTCATACACACGCACACAAATAATTTAGGGGGTACTTTGTTGGTGCGGCGCGACAATCTTTCGTCACATCAATTTACCTTACATTCGCAAAATTGGCGGAATTGTTCATGGTAGGTGATGGAAGAATTCGTTGCATAAATCAGACAAGTTAGAAATTTTAATTGAACGAATCAAGTAAATAATGAGACTTTAATCATAAACAAGAAAAACATATGATAACCCAATTGCATATTTGACAAGAGTTAGGGACCAAAGTGGACTTAACTTTGTTTATCAACTATTTATTGATGAGGTGTAATTCATACTCTCCATCGATGAGAAAGCACGAAAAACTCTTCGCTAAGCAAGCAAGGGTCCTAGGCCCCCCTTAAGGGGTTGCAAGACAAGGCTCCCACGCTGCCAAAGAAATTTTATAGTTTGAGCCTTGGTAGTTTGGGTTTAGGCCTATAAATAATTACTAGGTATATATAATCCATTTCTCTTGTAATTGAAGGAAATAAGGGAAAAAAGAAATGAAAAAAATTAATAAAAAATTGGAACAAAATAAAAAAAAAAATTATTAAAAAAATTGCAACTTTAGCATATGGCCACTGGCTGATGTGCACGTCAACCCTGGCTGGCCAAAATTAGCGGGATGAACTGAATTTGTACTAATATAAAAATGTTCATACTGAATTGGTTCAATTGAAAAGTTTATGACTGATTTGATACCAATGCAATAACTTTATGACTTTTTTGGTACTTTTCCAGTATAAGGGGTCTTCTCTTTCCTTTTATCTGTTTGGCTCACGAGAAAATCTCCTAAGCTTTACAGGAATGACCATTTGCAGACAGGACTCAGCATGAGGTTGCAAGAACATCGCCAATTGGCAACGGTTGGAAAAAAATGGCTGTCTCCAACTGCTACATCAAATTTTCTTCTCATGTGCAAGGACAACAATAGAACAAGTTACTGATCGCCTAGTTCAGCTGTTTTCATAGAAGAAATGAGCAATTAATTAGAGAGCTCTTTTTCTCCATCTTAAGTCATCTTCAATAAATAAAAGGCATTATAAATTTACATAAGTGAACCCCTTTTGAAGACTAGATTGCATATGGTAAGGATGATCCTATGTGCTAAAAATTCTCGAGAAAGTGAATACAGTGAGTGCATGAGACTACATGTGCACATTCTACGTAATCCTTGACCAAGTACTAGCCACATGAAGAATATTGCCAATCGCACGCGACATGATGGCCACTCCCTAGTTATAGTAAGAAAAACAACAATTTGCAAACTGTAATTTACTTGGAATGTCAAGTGGGTGAATTTTCCCATCCCCAGCCTCTTGGGGATATCTTATGTTCGGAAGTTTGTTTTCATTTGTCTTGTAATTATCGTAAGAATGAATGAAAGAAATCATCTGTTTTCGACCAAAAAAAAGTGGGTGAATTTTAACATGAATTTTCGAATCCGAACATAGAGGTCAGAGATCAAGCACAAACTTGCCCCTCTGAAAAGAGTACTTCGACAAAAAATTTTACCGCTTGCCACGTGACACAGGGCATCACTCATTCAATCAAGTACAGTACATGCTCCTGTGTTGAAATCTCTAATCACGCATTCCATTTTTTTCCAACTTAACTAACACATAATTAAGGTCTCTTCCGCATTCACTTTGCATGATTAATCTGGCCATGGGCAATAGTATTTTGCCATGAGAACACGCAGTTGACTTTTACCCCAATACGTCTGGACCCATTCATGAGCATTTAGTTAATCGTGAATTAATCTTTATTTGCTTAAAAGATAAAAATAAAAAAAGAAAGGGAGAGAATACCCATTATTGACAGAGCCAAGACAGCCGCACCATCCACTTGAAATCAGTGGCAGCGAAAATAAGAGTTAAAAAAATTGATTAACAATCGATATCCCAAAGTGAAAACTTCAAGGCCTGCGCCAAGCCGTGGGTCTCTGCAAGTCGTAATCAAGTCCAGAGCAACCGCAAAGCTCAATCCATTCAGAAACAGATGTTATCCTCCTTTGTTATGTCTCAAAGAACAGCTATCTTGAGGCCTGTTGCCTAAACCATGGCCAAGGGAAATAAAAATCATCTCTTTATACTTCATTCGGCATTTCATTGCAGCCAAACGAATTTGTGATCCTGCACGTGGGAATTCGCCGTGAAGCAATGACAGAGTTCAGAAACTCGCTGCCCAAGAAGCAATGGACTGCTCTGCACTGAAGTTCAAATGCTAGCACATTTTGGACAATGACAAACCATGCCTTCAACTATATGTGCAGCGACACCATATCTATCACGAGTCATCGTATCTCAAGGTACAAAGTTCAACATTTGTAGGACTATCTATCACGTGTCATCATTTCTCAAGCATAAATAAAGCAGTGGTTTTCCAAACAAGAACATGCAATAATAAATCACATGTTGAGCTCTGTCGGAGCTCATAGGTTTAAATTAATGTACCCAAAAGATCATCTGCGAAATGCTGTCATCCCTTTTTCCAGGTACCATCGCGGCATGGTACTCGCTATGGTTCGCTGTTACCCAAAATCAATTGCAAGCAGTTCAAAGGATCCGTATGAAGACTAAGCAAAGCAACCATAGATATAGTAGAACTGCAATCCCAACCCCTATCTTCCAGTCAACAAAGCGCTTAAATTACAGAATAGGCCAACCAAAATAACACAAGGGGGTAATGTTGACCCAAATCAAGAGCCTGTTCATTGTTAAGAGGCTGAAAATATAAGCCACCATAGAAGCTACCTATATATTATCAAAATGTTGCAAAGCAAAGAACTCCTGATAAGTTCATTCCTCCATTGGGTCACCAGTTGTAGCTGCTTCCGAGAGTTTTTCTTCTGTAGGAGCAGCAGCTGCAGTTGTAGCTTCTTCTGGGACATTTTCTTCCATAGGAGCAGCAGCTGCGGTTGTTGCTTCTTCCAGGACATTTTCTTCCGTAGGAGCAGCAGCTGCGGTTGTTGCTTCTTCCTCCGGGACATTTTCCTCCATAGGAGCAGCAGCTGCGGTTGTTGCTTCTTCCGGGACATTTTCTTCCGTAGGAGCAGCAGCTTCAGTTGTTGCTTCTTCCGGGACATTTTCTTCCGTAGGAGCAGCAGCTGCGGTTGTTGCTTCTTCCGGGACATTTTCTTCCGTTGAAGCAATAGCGATTGTTGCTTCTGAGGCTTTACGCTTTTCCACTGATTCCTTCAAACATTCCAATCCCTTCTCAACATTGTGCAACCTGCCATTGAGCAGATTAATCCCTTCAAGACGTTCTTTGAAGCTGACAGTAAAAACTTTTTCGAATTCCCCAATCTTGTCCTTCATGGCCGAAAGCTTCATTTTCTCCTCTTCTTCCTGTTTTAACCGCTGCTTTTCCAGTTCCCTAATGCTCAAAACAAGACCGCCAGACCCAGGAACATCTTTATAAAGTGGCTCATCAAGCTGAGGACAACGAGCCCTGTATTCAGCGAATTTCCGGTCAGTTTCCTTCAAGGCCTTCTTGTAGCCATCTAGAAGGTTCATCATCATATAGAGTTCACATTCAAGTCGATATATTTCCATCTTCTTTTTCACTATCTCTTCATTACTTGTCTTCTGCAAATGCTCGATCAAAGCATCCCGTCGTTGCAGCTCACTGAGGAATATTTGTTGATTCATGCCAGACTCAGCAAACGCTTGCTCTTTTGCCTCGTGCACCATCCTTGCCTTTTCCACCCAATGTTGCACTTGCTCCATGCACATATTGAAGTCCAGTGATTTACTATCCCAAGAACCGTCAGTCCTCATCCGCTTGTTTCCCCCATTCAGCTGGTGATGCATCCTGTCATTGTCAGTATCGATCTCTCTCTTGTTCACATTGCCAAAGATGGACGAAGAACTTGGACCCAAGTGACTGTCAGCTCTTGAAGCTAAGAACTCCCCACAAGAATCATCTCGAAGTTGCATCCCGGTGTTAAAAGGAATATGAGCAGACTCCAAAACATGCAGAAGATTTGATGAAGGCAACCTCTCCAAATCACTATACTTTGGCGACATATTGAACCCTCCGGGCTCTTGCTGCTGCTCCTCATTGGTTTCTTCTTCCTCTTCCTCTTCCTCTAGTTCTTCGTCTTCTTGTTCCTCGCCTACTAATCCTTCTCCTTCCACTCCTCCTTTCTGATCAACATCAAACCTAATCTCGTTCGCTTCAGCAAAACTGCACCTCTGCAAGAACTGCTCGCCTGAAATATTTCTCCCATCCAAAAGCCACGGCCCACCTTGTTCTTCTTCCTCCTCTTTACACTCCTGAGAATCCATGACATCATCAAATCCACCTTCCTCTTTATTTTCCTTTTCCATTTCGACGCCCTTCTCCTCCACCAGACCCGCTTCATTTTTGTCGTCCATTTCAGCTTCAACTTTCTCTTCAAGCCCGAGGCTCAGTTGAGCATTGTCCTCATTCTCAACATCAAACTTTTCGTTTTGCAAAAGTCCCAAGTCAATGTTAGTAGTACCGTCCTTCTCCTCCTCATCAGCTTTGTTACCTTCCTTCTCCTCCTCATCAGCTTTGTTATCGGCATTCTCCTGTCCAAGGCTCAACTCCAAGCTCTGCTCTTCTAATTCAGCCATCTTCACATCACCACCATCTGCATCCTCCTCCGCATCTTTCACTCCAACCTCTTCCAAATCCTTCACTTCAACCTCCTCCACATCCTTCACTTCGACCTCCTCCACATCCTTCACTTCGACCTCCTCTGTCGACAACAATTCCTCGCGCTGAGACCTAATCAAACACTGCAAGTGCGACGCATAGTAACAATTCTCTAAATTGGGCGCCAGCATCAACTCCTTCTCCACCATAAACCACATCATGCCCGCCCAATCCACCTTCTCGAAACTCCCTTCTCTAATCAACTTGTCCCAACTCATAATCTCATCAGGCATCATCCACGTATCATCATCATGCAAAAGCATCCAATTCGACACCAAATCCAAAACAAACCCAATAGACTCCTCGGTTTCGGAACCCTCACCTGCGCCCTCCGCACTGGCCACGACCCTCTTGGCCGGCAGCTTCAGCGCCCGCGCCAGGTCGGCCCGGCTGACCCGAATCTTGACCCCATTGACGTAGCTGCACCGCTCGATCTTGCTGAAACTGGCGACCAGCTGGGCGATCAGGCTGCCGCGCAGGGGCCGGTCGAAGTCCAGGCGGACGAACTCCCACAGCCCGAGCCGCTGCAGGAGGCCCTCGCGGCGCGAGAAGTCGAGGACCTTGCCGGGGGCGAAAGGGACGGGCTTGAAGGTCTTGACGAGCAATTCGAGCTTCTGCTGCGACTTCTTCGCCATGGCGCGCCGCTTCTGCGCGGCCTTCTTGCTCTTGTGGCCGCCGCCGCCGCCGCGGCGGGACGAGGCGGGGGCGGGGCGGGGGCGGGGGGCATAAAGCTCGGGTCTTGGGCTCGCGGGGACGGGGCGGGGACCGGGTCGGGCTGGTCCTGGGTCGAGTCGTCGTCCTGGACGAGGATCTGGGAGTCCCCGTCGGACCTGGAAGGGTCCGGCTCGAGGGTTAGGGTTTGCGTCTCGGGCGATTCCGGGTGACGGGGCGGGTCGGCCTCTTGATCTGGCGGGTGGCGAAGAGGGGACGCCGACGGCGAGCTCATCGTTGACGGAGAGGCACGCAGAGCGCCAGAGAGAGAGAGACAGCGTTTCAGTCGCGGCTGCTCTCGGACGGCCGGACGGGACGCGTTCCTCGCTTCTGAATTGAACGGGGAAAGCGGTCGCGGACGATCGATGGTCGGGTCATTCAAGTCGACCCCGTTTCTAATTTTGAAAATATTAACCGGCCGCCCGTATGAACCACGGAAAGCGAACAGTGTTGGCGTGGCATTCGCATCGCAAGAATACATCAACTCAATTTATGTGTTTCCTTTGGTATCTAAAAAAATCATATGGATATAAGATTAGGATTTTTTATATCACAAAAAATATATATATATATGTCACGGAATGTCATATTGGTAGGTCCGTAAGTGAAACAGTAATGATCAAATAACTCTCGCTAGATAAAAAACTAGTTTTGACACCAAAAAAAAATTTTGTGGTTAATATGTGAAAGTAATTTTTTGTGATTTTTATCCTAACTTTTAAGGATATCTTTATAATTTATTCTAAATTTTTATCTTTATTAGTTACGATTTCCATATTTGTTTGAATATTCTACACTCCAACGTCATATCATTAGTATTTAAGTTAATAGTAAGAAAATCCTAAACCGACATATTTATAATTAATTTATTCTAGAATAATTTTTTGATCATAAAAAAATCAAAATTTATATTAAATTAATCTTTTAACCACAAAAGACTGATATATTTATGAAAAAGTTATCAATTATCATTTTCCATTCTCGAAAATCTACAAATTTGAATCAAGGGTAAAAAGCCAAATTAATATATTTATCAACTGCCATGTATTATAATTAAAACTAATAGATATACCAATTTAAATCTTCATATACCAGTTTGAGATTTAATTTGAGCAAAAAATGTTATCAAGTTGACGTTTTTTGTGCTGTTAACAATTATTTCATAACAAAATAAATGGGAAAAAGATACTCATGATTTTCTCGGATAAAAATTACGAAAAATGTTACTCCTTGGTTTCGATGAACTTAAGACGTGAAGGGCGCAGGGAAACAGAAGCCCAAGAAAACCTCGAACAAGGAAAGCAAAATGCGTTTTTCCCTCAGTTCAGAACCATCGTGGAGCCGAATGCTGGAGACCGTACTCCTCGTGCCGAAGACACGACCAGCTCGAAAAGAGACGTCTTTACTTCTGTTTCGCTCTCTCTGTGACGAGCTGAATTCCTGTGCGTTTCCTCTGTTTTCGCGTCTGAGCTCGACGTCCGTCCAGGTTCACACTACTTTCGGGATGCTTCCTCTGCTCTGCGCCGCCCGCCTCGAGATCAGCGGCGCTTCCGTTGGCTGACGCGGCCGATGTCGGTTGTCTGTCCGTTTGCTGTGGTGCGACACATCGTCTTTGCTGTTGCGGGGGCTGAGGACTACGTGCGCGTTCGAATCAAAATCCCGACTCGATTCGCGCCGCGACCAATCTCATTCCGACCCACCTCTGGAATCGCTGAATTCTGCTCCCGAGAGCAACGAGCCGGAGGGAGACAGCTCGCGTTCGTTCAGCCCCTGTAATCGAGCACCGCGTCGCTTGTCCACGCGGCCTTGGTTGCGTCGAATTTTCGATTTTTGTCCTCTCTTTTCGAGCAACTGGGGGTATCTTACATTTTCGGTTTGTCCTTCCTCGTTCGTTTCGATCGCCTGGCTCCTTGCCCGCCAGGTTGTTGATAAAATTCCTCACCGACAGGGACCCGCGAGTGTTTTCCATTTTCATTGGCTGGGGGAGTTGCAATGGTTCCGAGGAGGGAACTATGTCGAATCTTGCTTGAAGGGAGATACTTTTGCAGCACGTATGCCCGATTTTATAGCGCCAAAGTGGACTTGAAAAAGCTCCGGCCTATGATTCTGAAGAGGATTGAAGGTAGGGCCAAGGATTATCCGGTCCCCGGTATGGTTCCCGTTGCGCAAGAAGTGTTGAAGGCCAGGACTTTGCTAATCCAGGGCGTATCGACGCTTCTTAGGTTCTTCCCAGTTGCAGCTTGCAAGTAAGTTTGGCAGACCAAACCATGATTATTCCATAGAGATAGCATCGCAAGAAGGTTGTAAAAGTATATAACCATGATTCATGATCGTGCATATCCATTTTGTCTGACTTGACTGTTTGGAACTGCTTAATTCTTATTGAATTAAAAGACACCACTTGGTAAAATTCGGTTGAGCGGCTTGGGGGTTTGTACTTCATGATCATGGTATTGGGTGATGGGATCAAGAAGTTAGGAGTTAATTGAGATTGAACGACAGATTTAATGCCAATCAATGACAGAACTCACCTGGTTGCAGATGCTTTTGGACTTAACGTGGTTTCCAGCCCCGTTGTAGTTTGTACATAACATAGCAGGATGGGTCTTCAGGTTGTTGAAAACACTAGCTTTCTCTGGCATTGGTGGGTATGGAAAAAGATCTGGTAGAGGATTGTGGATTGAGAATGTTTTTGGTTTGAGCCTTGTTTAGAGGGTACCCCGGAGGCATTTGATTGACATGAAAGGATATTTTAAATTTTTAATGTATGGATTGCCCACTCCTTAGAACAGTTAATGCATAGTAAATTGTACTATTTCCTTAATTAGCAACTTAACCAGTGCCCCCAGGGGACTCATTAACAAATTTTCTTCATTTTAAGTTGCATTTGCTGGCCTGTGAAAGAATACATGGAATTGTGGTTATAGTAAAAGAAACATTGGCCGTAAGATTCTTTCAAATCAGTTGGATCATCACCTTGTGACATCAACACCAAGTCTAATTTAGTAGTCGAAATAGGGGGATATAATTCCCCATTCCCATGCATTTGGTGTTACATAAATATGCAAAAAGGGGCAGATATATGAAATGGGGTCTGAGTGGGATAAAATATTAACGTTCATGTTGAATGAACTAAAATGGTACCAAGCTGAGTAGTTTTCCTATTTTTTTGTGTCTGTACTTTCCTAGACCTTCCTCATCCTAAATCCCACAAAAGGAAAGAAAAATGAAAGAGTCTCATCAAGGAAAGATTTGGAAAAAAAATGTCTCTTGAAATTAGGTTGGCTGCAGCTTAATTCTGATAGTATTTGAGATTGTGAGATTAAAATGCTCGATGTTGTCATGCATTTTCAACTGTCTTGGCTGTCCCACCCTTCTTGTGCATCCTAGTTGGTTCGTTTTCTAGTCCATGTTTACCGTTATTACTATCGCTCGAAGACTGTTCATGAGGAATACTTTTGCTTGCCCATGTTAATTTAATAAAATTTCAACATAAATGACCCCTCTGCAATCTCTTACCGCATGATGCTTTTGTACCATGGTGTTGGGGACCATGATCTTCTTTCTAAATCCCATTGACAATCATCCTATCTTAGTGTACTACATCAATATGAAGGTGGGTAAGCCTTATACTTGGGTGTGTTCATGGGAGAAGAAGCCTGCGAGAAGTTTTGATATGCAAATGTGTTGTCAAGAGAACATGTGAAAAGAAAAGAACCCTTTGATTATTGGCATATATCTTTATTTGTTCTTATTTTGATGCCTGAGTTCGGTATGGTTTTGCCAATTTCATGTGACCTGCAATTGTATGTAAGGAAGTTGCTATCTAGTCTAGCAGTCTCAGAGCCACGGAAGGAAAGCCCTTATTTTGTATATGTGATGCTTTTGCAGATTCTGTTCGGAAGTATATGTAGGTGAAAAGGGACACCTAATTCAAACATGCTGTGGTTATAGGCCTCGTGGCAAAAATCGAGTTCATGAATGGATCAACGGTGGAATAAAAGATATTCTTGTACCAGTTGAGGCATTTCATCTTAAAACAATGTTCCAAGATGTCATAAAGCACCATCAGCGGTTTGATTATGATCGTATACCTGCTGTTGTTGAGCTATGCTATCAGGCTGGAGCTGATTTGCATGACGAGAATCTGCAGTGCATGCCTGAATCTGATGATGCTCAGATCGACGGCAATGAAGCCGAGGTTATCTCGGCTGATGATCTGATGTTGATAGCAAATGGGACTTTGAGGGCATGGGAGACGCTTAGGTCTGGTGTGCAGAAGTTATTATTAGTTTACCCAGCAAAAGTCTGCAAGTACTGTTCAGAAGTTCATGTTGGGCCATCTGGCCACAAGGCTCGGGTATGTGGGGTATTCAAGTACCAGAGTTGGCGTGGTGGTCACTTCTGGAAGAAGGCTGAGGTGGATGATCTGGTGCCCTCGAATATTGTTTGGTTCCCTCGACCTCAAGATCCTCCTGTGCTGGTAGACGAAGGAAGGAATTTCTATGGTCATGCCCCTGCTGTAGTGAGTTTGTGTGTGCAGGCTGGTGCTATTACTCCAGCCAAGTACCATTGTATGATGAAAATCCAAGGTCAAACTGCACCTGTTTCAACCAAGCTTTGAAGCACAATATGGATTTGATTACAGTTCGTATGCTCTCATCTTGCACAGTCTTATACCTGCAGCTTCAGATGCTTGAGGCAAGCACACTTTTTCTCTTGCGGCTTGTCATAAGTGAAAATCTTCAGTGGCATGTCTCCCATCATATTTTCACATGATTCCTCTTACTAATAGCTACTATCTAGGCCATTTACATGAAGAATGATGTTCTGCCTCTGAGGTGGAACAGAGAAGGACTGACAAATTAGTTGAATATCCACCAATGTATTGAAAAATGAAGAATAGCCATTTTAGACAATAAAGTTAATGGCAGAGAAGGGAGAAAATCTCCTTTTTGCAGTGAAATGACCAATTATTCCACATATTCCCGTGTCAATTTTCTTTTGATCCGGCAGCATGATGGTGCACCCCTTTCTGTATCCAAGTCCATGGATAACAATTAACATGCCATTTTGACCCATTAGTCTATTGCTTTTCCAGTTTCTCTTATTGATCAGGCAAGATCAAATGAGGCAATGTAAGGAGTGAGTTCCAAGAAAGGGACAAAATTTGTGCTTTTTTTTTTTTTTATATCTGATTCTGATGTTGGTATAGAATGATTAGACAGAAATGGTTGGATATTCTTCTCTGTCATTGTGCTGTATGAAGATTGGAAGTGTTTCTCTGAACGACATTCACCAGAATAATAAATATACAGATGATTTGTTCTTGCTGCTGCATGTAGAACGGCCTCTGAGTGAGTGGTTTTTGCTCCTGAAAAGATTGGTGGTATCGTCGACTGACGATACATTCATGTCTTGAGAGAAATATGCAGGTTCTGCAATTATGATTATGCTTGCCATCTTTGACTAATCACTTACAAGTGATTCTCCAAACGCTTGTGAGAACATTGACAACACCACGAAAAAATTATATGGTGGTCAATGAGCACTGAATGTATTTGGAGGAAGATAATGATATCACATGAGTAAGAGGGAATTCTATGATGGTTGACTACGAAGCTGTTTGTTACGAAGGTGAGAGTCTTTGTGAAAGCACTGCTTTTTTCATGCATCGAATAATTCTGACAGCATTTTCTTATGCGTAGCACGTGGAGTTAAATGCTAAAATAAAGACAATGCAAATTGTATATCGAAATTTCAATTGTCAAGATAGAGTTCTACAAGCATATTGAATCTAGGATATGTAATTTGGATAATTGTTCATCTCCAACGCATAAATGAATCTGAAGTTTGTTACACACACCAAGTATTTCTTGTGGTAATCAGGACTTCGATCACAACATCAATTATTTGGCTCAAGTTTCTTGTAAAATTTGGAAGTGCAGGTTAATTTGACGGACCGTTTCATTGAGATGAATTATATTTGGCTGTTAGAACCTTGCGATAGCCAAAGCCCATAGCATGACTCATGGTCAAAGTAGTTTATGAAAGCTCTGTAATACAGCATAATCACCAATGGAGTTACTGGCATGCGTCCTTTCGGCATAATATACAAGACTAACTAAGATTATAGGAGATGAAATGTGTGTTTGTATGTTAATTAACATCATCTTCTAATCACATGTATATTAATCAAAGCGATCTACCCATCACTCTCTCTAACATGAATCTTCCACTTCCATATTTCAGAAATTGTTGAAATGAGTCCGATTGAATTTCTCGAAACTTGTCATTCTGAGTTTGGCAAAGTTGAAAACGTACTTTTTTTTTTTTTCTATTTGTTCTTGTCCCGCAGAGGATCTCAATGTGAATTTCAGGAATGCAATTGCACTGTTCCTTGTAATTTGACCAAAATCATATGTCGACTTGAATATGGTGGGGTGTAGCTTTCTCAGATTTTCCTTCCGGGTCAATTTGGATAACCCAGAAAACGAACTTATTGTCCATAACGGAGATTTCTTGGGTTGTACTTCTCTTGCTACACACGCAACTTGATTTGAAGAATCACCTTCGGACTATTCACTACTTAACATTTGCATTTTCAGATTTAAATGCTCCCAGAACAGGACAGACAGACACGTGACCAACCTTCTGATTTGCAAATAATCTCCGACTTGTACTTATACCAACTACTTGTGTACCAACATCGCTCACTGGCATCAGAGAACTGATAAGAGCTTGCGCCTCAAGGCTCAGACCTGATGATTCTGCAAGTCATGGTTATTCAATTCAATAAATATTTAATGACAACTGGTGGTTTTACTTTGTTGTCTAAAACACGTGGTTGCTTAGTATTGTACAAGCCGATTTGCTCAAAGTCTGAATCTGTTCTCTGCACGAACACGTTATTTGAAGTGTAACAATTTGTTTAATCCTCACTTGAAAAGTATATTCCTTTCATTCAAGGTTTTATCCTTGGAAGGTTGACTTCAACCACTCCACATCCTGGTTCTTTGAATGTATAAGATGAATTTTTAAAGTCTTTGTTTAATCCTCTCCATCTAGAAGGCCACGTTGAAGATTGACAAAATGACAAATTTGTAAGTCCGATATAAGATCCAAATGCTCGTATTAATCAAGCTAGTGGACAAGGCTTCGTCCCCGGGAATGGCGAAGATGAAAGTGCTTCAGTTTTTGCTTCCAGTCGTCTTGCTTTTGCTCGTCTGCCACGTTCAGGCTCGTAAGATCGAGGAAAACTTGGCCTCTGATATTATCTTTGGGGCAGTTCGATATGTAAAGCAGCCGGTGCTGTTCTTGAGCCATTTGGTTTCATCGGACGACTGCGATCAGACATATGGCTTCTTGCCGTGCACCACCACTGTATGGGGGAATGTCTTCCTGATTCTGGCGTATGGTTACCTGATGTTCCTAGCCGCGAAGCTGTTGTCTGATGGAAGCGAGATTTTGCTGCAAATTCTTGGTCCTGGCATTATTGGGGGTCTCTTTCTGCCAGTACTTAGCTCACTTCCAGATGCTACAATTATCCTTGGTAAGCTTGTTTACTAGCTTTGCTAAAATGTAGTCCCTTTTTGTCAGAATTGTAACCTCTGCTAAGATTCTCTCTCATACATGTTTTCGATGCAAAAAGGTCCTTCTAGCATCAACATCCTTACTCCAAAGCGGTAACAGTAAGGAAAATGTGGGTAAAAGTGAGGTCTATAGATCTTTGGATCAGTAATTCTCACAAAAATGATTTCATGTTTTATTGAGGTTAATAAAGCGATCTTTTCCGATTAATTACAATGCCATATAGCATTTCTTCCACAAAATCATTTCCTGAGAATTACTGTTTCTCCAACTCAGGATGGTTGTACTGTTGGCCCGTAGAAAGGAGACAGCAAGGGCGGAGATATTTGTTCCTTATAAATTCTTAGCCTTATGTCTTGATTTTCTGCTGCATATGCATACTGTAGAGACATTTCTTTTCACATGAACTTATTATTGAGATATGTATGAGGCAGCATAATCCCACCGATGACTGCTATATGCTCTGGATGGTGATTGGTTGCTCTTGATGTCTGTGGTCGTCCAACTGCATTGGCTTCATCAGCTAGTCCTGAAGTCATTCCTTTCAGCATGTTGATTTGAATAATTGATGGAATATGCCAGTGTAACATCTGTTTATTTGTAGCATCTGGCGTCTATGGGAGCACAGAAGATGCTCAAAGCCAGGTCTCTGTCGGTATGGGCTTGCTCGCTGGATCGACAGTAATGCTCCTGACTGTTCTATGGGGCACTTGCATTATCGTTCGGAAAATGCGATATCGAGAACTCAACTACCGTGGATCAAAAGGATACAAAGAAATTCAGCTTAGCTGGTACTTTCGGTACTCTATTTGAATGTGCCATAATCATACTTATGGTTATGAATCCCCACTGAATAAAGGATATGAAGGTCAAAGCTCTGCAACTGCATCAGCTCCGATTTGCAAAATTCTGCTCTATGGCATAGTTTTCGAACCAAATGTTCACCGATGAATTTGCAGAGAAAGTAGGCTCCTCAAAAGATCATCTTTGAATGTTTCAAGTGGAACAATTGCATGATTTTTATATTTGTATGTTGCATCTGAAGTGACAATGTTTCCCCCATCCGAGTATCTTTTTAGCTTTACTCCTTTGTACTAGCAATCGCAACAGGACCCTTGACTAAAACGATTTGAAAATGACCCCCGTTATAGGTTGTCTACTTAGATGCAACTCACATTATATTTCAAATAACGGTGATTGTTGCAGGATCTGGGGTGAGCACTGACATCTGGACAAGCTATGCAGCAAGAATCATGATGATCTCTTTAATTCCATTCATAATAGTCCAACTACCGGAAATTTTTGGAGCGAGCTCGCTAAGCCGAGCCGCAGTTCTGGTTTCTTTCATTGTTTCCATATGTTTGTTGCTGTCTTACTGCCTCTACCAGGTAATCCCACTTTCATTCAGTGAAACTCAATGCTCGCAAGTCTACTAGCTGTCACAGTTCAAGCCACATCGGCAAATTTCATATGACATAAGCAGATGTATTCTGAATTGTGGCCCTTTGGACAACAAAAACTAATGCAGGTTTTCCAGCCAAGAATCCAGAAAAGAAGAATCGCATATGCAATGCATAAGCGTGTAATATCAGGACTCCTACAGCAATTGAAAGCTCGTACACTTGGAAAGCTAGTTACCGATGAAGGCAAACCCAATCCGGTTGTGATAGAAAAGTTAGTTGCTTCCTTTTTCCCTCTACTCTTCATCATTTCATCGTCACTTTATGAACCTTTCGACTCAGCTTCAAAGTGGCAAGTTCCTCAGCAATTACTGGGAACCCTGAAGTTAGGACTAGGGAAGCCTGAAAAATTCGCATATATGGAGATGGCATTCCTAAATTAAACATTCTTGAACATGAAAAAGTCCATGAATGCCAGTGGTTAATGGACAAATAACCATAAGCTGATTTATGGCAAGAAAGGAAAAGCTGCGTCAGTTCAGTGAAACTCAAATAGTCAAGGAGAGATCAGATGTACTTTTATTCTTCTTAAAAACAATGTGAACTTGATCTAACTTTCTACCAACGTGATATTGCAGGTTATTTGAGACACTTGATGTGGACTCTAATGGATACCTATCCCCAGCAGAGCTACGAGCCCTCATCATTGGAATCCAATTTGAAGAGGTAGACATAAACATGGATGACGCGGTCCATAAAGTGATAGAGGATTTCGACACTTCTCGGGATTCAAAACTTGATTCTGCTGAGTTCATTGAAGGAATCTCTAAATGGCTCAGAAAGGCTAGACGCACTGCAGCAGGAGCACATGTGCAAGATGATATATCCCTGACAACAAGGCTTCTGGACAGTTTTGACGAGGTATTACAATTATTACAGTCAGTGTTCATTAAAAACTGTTGTAACGAAAATTGGCCATGCAGCGGACGGAGCAACAGCTTGATCAGTTGGTAGACCAGGAAGATGAGCTGGTGGCGGATGATGTGAAAGACGTGAAGTGGAATACTGCCAAAGCGATACTAATGCTGCTTCTCGGAACAGCTATTGCCGCCATCACTGCAGATCCCCTCGTGGACGCAGTCGACAACTTTTCAACCGCCACAAGTATTCCTACCTTCTTCGTGTCCTTTGTGATCCTTCCATTCATTTGCTCCAGCGAGGTTGTCTCGTGCCTTATGTTTTCCAGCCGAAAGAAAAAGAGAACCATGTCCTTAACGTACTCAGAGGTATGTTTTTCTGGCATCTATGGGTCTTTATGAACCTTAATTCACATAGCCACAAATGAAGGTGACTATAACAAAACTTATGAGAGACTATGGTGCAGATATATGGATCAGTGACCATGGGCAATGTCCTGTCCTTGGCGGTGTTCTTAGGCTTGGTTTACGTGCGCCAACTGACATGGGACTTCTTCTCGGAAGTATTGGTGACGGTGATTGTATGCCTTGTGATGGGTGCAATCGCCAGTTTCCGCACTACCTTTCCACTTTGGATGAGTTTCTTGGCCTTAGCGCTTTACCCCCTCTCCCTGTTATTGGTGTATGTTCTCGACTATGTTCTTGGATTATCATAGGTTTGTCGACCCTGCAATTTACTGTGTAAGAAAACTGAGGCTTTATTGAAGCTCACGGCTTATTTGTATTTAGTTTGTCAACACTGAGGCTTGTCATTCAGATCGATTTTTCCGTCTTATGATAATGCTTAACTCTGAAGTAAAACTCCATTGAGCCAGTCCACCACCATGTTCATTTGCTTCGAAGTAGTCCTCCTAGGGAAGGTTTGTGCCATTTCAGCATGTCTTCGATGCCAGAGTTCCATTTGACATGGCGAATCAATCATTTGCTTTAAGTGCGGTAACGCTGCCTTGCGTCTTGAGCAGTTGACAAACTTCTTTCATTAAGCTGGACCAAAGACTTGGAAACACCTTCGTAATTCCTAAAATCTAGGCAAATGAATGGGAATTACGAAATTCAAGAGAGAGTTACGTGAAAGAAAACATAAGGGAAATCCCCAGGACAGTTATCTCCAACATCGCATCTCTTTCCTTTTCAAGTTCGCTTGAAGCATTTACGTGAATGAACTCAAATGCTTTACATAGGGAGTCGATAAAGCACCGCACTTTTTAATCTAGTGGGAGATTGCATTTCCGTGACAGATACGAAAGAGAATCTTAGCGAGAGCAATTTCTACCCCACCTAACTCTTCCCTTAGAGCCCATCTAAGGCACTGATATGCGCATTATCAAGACCCAGATGGTTTGGACTTTTAGATTTTCAGTACAATGAAGGTGAGCTCAACTCAAAGACTTTTTGCCTTATTTCCCTCCGGCTTATCTTGAGACCACTGATCAGATCCCTTCTCTGATAAGCCTCCATCGGTGCGCTCATGCTTGAGCTGTGAAGCAGAGCAGACTATGAAATTGCATAGAGAAATCAGCACGCATTCGTTTGATGCTCTTCTTAATTCATTTCGAGGAGAGTGCTAATTCTTCAATCTAATTCGATGGACACAATCTTTGGCATCACCTTCAGCTTCAGATGGACTCCACTATCCGATATACTGTAATTTACAATCATGATCTGGATAGTAGCTGTCGTCGATCTAACCAAGGTTGATTCCATGTGCTTGTCCAACAAATACAATTTCTGATCCAATACTTGTGACAAGTCTATGCGTTCAAACTCGTGCGAATGGCGATGATGCATTGACAGCTGTGTCAAGACGTTTGGAGGACGCAAAATGTTAGCGGTTAACTTTGCTTGTACAGAAGTTTTCATATTCTACTGGAGGCTATCATTATTAATTATAACGATTTCCTGCAATTCAGGATCTTGATTTCTGCAGAGACAATATGTTTAATTCGACAGGTCAATGGCTCTATAGCGTGCCGCACATTGCCACCACCTAATAGTCCACTCATCGTTTCAATTCAAACCTTAGGCTACCAAACACCAGATCTTCTTGGCCCTCATCAGCACCGTCAAGCCGACTATATGAAAACTTTAAACCAGCTCATTTCTTTGACTAATTAATTTTCCCCACATGAGTCATCATTCAGGAAAATGTTCAAGCAATTCAACAGCGACTCTCTCCTAAAGGTAGAATATTTGGTAACATTTAAAAGTAATTAAAAAGAATGAAAAATTCTCGCAAAAAATCCTGTATTACCTATAGCTGTTGCATCATTGTCTCTCTATATCTTCTATGTCATCATCTTCTTGACCACGAGATTGAACTCTTGGCGACAATCTATCCCTACTAAGCATCCTTCTGAACGAACTAAATCGCGCGCTTGACGAACAGCTGTCTTTGTTCGCCCCATGCACAGCATCCGGCATGCCTGGAAGAGTAGAGGGTACGCTCTCGAGCAATGATGCCGTTGCTGCAGCTGTCCCAGCAGGAGGCTCGCGGTGCTCGGCCTTCATCCAGGGCTTGGCCTCGGTGCGGCAAACGGGGCACGTGGACTGCGAGCTCAGCCACTTATCAATGCACTCCAAATGGAAAATGTGCTTGCAATTGGGTAACTCCCTCGCCGTCTCTCCATCCTCCAACATGCTCAAACAAACCGTGCACTCGACTGAGACATCGTCATGGCGGTCGCTTCGCTTGAATATAAAGAAGGGCAGCGAGGAAATGACCGTCGGCTCTAGGCCAGTCTTGGGTGGCTCGCCACCAGACTGCACATGAGCGACCCTGAGGGCCAGAGCATGCACAGCGGCAGCGCGCCGGGCACGGTTGTGAAGAATGTATCTCGCATACAAGTGGAGGAGGATGACTATTACGAGGACGACGGACAAACACACGATGGCGGTGAGCAGGATCTTGCTGTTGAAGTCATAGGTTGTTTTGTGAGGAAATATGGGTGGAAGGTGATCATTGTGATCTTCATCCATACTCGTGTGTGAATATTAGACGCGCCAAAGCAAGAGATCTAATGAAAACGAGAGAGATAATAATCGACTGATATGCTTTGGCTATGAGAGGCCTCCCCAATGTGATCTGTACTATATGTAGTTAGCTGAATGTGGGGAGGTTTTTGAGAAGATTAAGGAACTTGTGTGAACATCCAAAACAAAACCGACGAAAAGACGAGCTAATCTCCGTGTAGTTTCAAGGGGTTGACTGTTGAATGTTGACTTGCCGCCTTCATCTTTCCTTCATTTTTCTATAATATATATACATTGGCCAAGTTTGTTTCCATTACGTTACCACTTGATTTGTTTGAAGTTAGGATGCTGAAGAAAAGTCAACCACGTTAGCTTGTTAGCTTGATAGTGAGACGAAAAGGAAATTCGCACGCGAATTCACGTTTCCAATGGGCTGCAAGAATTTCGCATTCGTGATCTGTACTGCAAGATTTAGGGGTTGAAATTTGAGGTTTAACCTTGCAGATCCTTCCTTATTTTATCAATTGTGGAGGAAGCCAAAATGACTTTGCGGGGGAATCAGTACAGGATGGAGTTGCCACTTCATCCATATACCAGCAGGACCCCCACGGTACTGCGCATCGAAATCACCTTCTCTATTTTGCAACTAGTTTTACTTGAGACGAAAGTTCATACCATTATTTTCTAGAAAAAATGGGAAATGTAAGATTTCTGCCTAAGATGCTGAGATTGGAACTTGACATCCTTTGAAATGCTTTTGGCTCATCTTATTTTAAGATCATCAAACGAATGATAATATGCGAATTGGTTTTCTCTGTGTACATCAGACTATTAGTAAATCGTACGGATCCCATAGCATTCCATCGTAACACCAAAATACATCTACTATATCGAAAGGTGTAATGCACTGGCAAAGGGTTTCTTTGGGCATCCACGATCCCAAAGCCCCCAGAAAGAGCATCGTAGACTAGGAATTTCTTTGGCTATACACCTCTTACGTTCACACTTAAAGTTATGACAAAAATAAATCATATTCAGACCATTCAATATATATTATTTCCACATTTATATTCACACCTTCTTGCAGAACTAGAGAGAGAGACACATGACCAGCTTCCTGATCTGCAAATATTCTTCCATTAATGTTCAATTGAGCTATACATAGAGGATAAAAAAAAAAATACAACCCCTCCACATCCGGACCTCTTTGTTCTCCCCATCCCAAAAACTGCGTCTGAAGCCAGAATCACCTCCCATCATCAGCTAAGCGGGCGAAACACGCTTTGACCAAAGCTTTGCGCCACTGCCGGCGCATTGTTGTCACGCTCTGCTCCACCTTGGCGGGGTCCCTGCGGATTATCACCCCATGAGGGGACGGATATTTTGCCATCCCTATTTATGATGATCAATCGGGTCGAGATTATGTAAAGCTCGAGAGAGGGCTTGGGTGAAAGCCCAGTTTAATCCAAGCAATATCTGCCACCAATCCAGCCTCCTACTTGGAATTTGGTATAATATTGATAAAATTTCAAAAATTAGAAATACAAGTGGTAGTGGATCTGAAGAGAATATATACATCTAGGAGGCCAGCATCGTTGGTTTGTTCAAGAAAGGAATCTCATAGAGCATTACAATATTTTTTTGCAAATTGAAAGCCCCCAGGACCACTCACTAATGAGGTGAAAATTAGAATTGGTAAGATGGGTTATGTATCCATATTTTAACAAAGATTTGTTACGTTTTGTTTGACAGGATATGAGTTGCCCAAATTTTAAAATAGGGGTGAAATGGGTCTCATCAAGCAAAGCCCAATTAATAATGGATTTGGAAAGAACCCAATTTCAACCCATTTAAAGTAATACACTCCCGTGCTCATGCTCGGGTTTCTCGGCAATAAACCACATGTACCAGCTCTTGCATCCAAGTCACGTGCATCTAGCTTGGATTAATTGAAACTGGCTCGGTTCCTCGATGGTTGGGTCCAAGTCCACAAAGCCTAGCCTAGGTCCTTCGAAATTGAGCTTGAGACCTCAAAGTCAATTCTATGATCCATGGAGGTTGGACCCAAGGCCCTGGTGTCCATGTTTTGGTAGACCAGAGGCCAAATTTGAGACCTTGATGCCCATCCTGAGGTCTCCAATGGCCATGCCTAAATACCCGATTCCCGCGCCAAAATCATTGGCACCTGGCTCGAATCCATCAAGGTCAACTTGGGAATAATGAGGCTTGGCCCAATTCCTTGGCAGCTAGGCCCAGGTCCATAGAGGTGGTGCCCAAGTCCCTCAAGTCGGGACCAAGCCCTTGGTGTCTGTGTCCAAGTCCCTTGAGGCTAGGCCCAAACCTTGGTACACTTGCTTGGGTCCCCAACTACCATTCCTAGGTAATTGGCTTACTCTTCCAAGCACTAGCACCCAACTTGGATCTAATGCGGCCAATCCCAATTCCTCAATAGTTGTGCCCCACTCTATATTGATTGGACCTAAGTCCCTTAAGGCAAAGCTTGAGACCCTATGCCCATGCCTAAGACACCCATGCCGAGGTTGGTGATGGCCTTGCCAAGTTACCTAACTCCAACTCCCAAAGTCATTAGTGCACGGCTCAAGTCTATCATGGCTAGGCCTAGTTCCTTGGTAGCAGGGCCCAAGTCCATCAAGGTCAAGCCCAAGATCCCAGCGTTGATGCCCATGTCCATAGAGGCCAAGCTTAGGTCTTCCCAAGGCTTGACTTGGGACCTCAGTGCATGGGTCCTTGATAGGCTATCCTTGGGTATCTAGCTCCCATGCCTAAGCCACTAATGCCTGGTTTGAGTCCATCAAGGCGGGCTTGGCTCTATTGTGGTAGGACAATATCAAATCCACGGCAGCTATGCTCAGCTCCTCAAGGCTAGGTTGAAGACCTTGATGTCTGTGCTCGAGTCCACAATGGTCATGTCTAGATACCTAACTCTGCGCCAAAGTCACTAGTGCCTAGCCAAGTCCACAAAGTTAGGGTCTAATTCCCTCAACATGTGCTCAGTTCTTTGGCTGACAAGCAAGGTTCTCTTTAAAATAAAATAATACTTTTGCATGTATCAAGAATTGAACTATGGTTTTTTTAAAATGAAGAAACAACAATATGACATCTCACCAATATATGTATATGTGGTGAAATTGCGCAACTTTTATATTTTAATATAAAGATTTTATTTTTATCCAAAAAAACATAAAATGGGCATGTTCCCAGAGACCCGAAACCAATCAGTCCCAGTTCTAAAGCCTCTTTGTTTTTGTTTGTCAGTGCCTTAACCACATCTCCATGTTGCTCCTGTGCCACATGTAAGCCTTAGCCCAAAACTCAATTCTACTAGGCTCCCTCACCAACTCGGTGAATCAATTCGTACAGTCTCCTATTCTTCGGAAGGCAAAAACTTAAGGAGAACAATATTAGGGGTGTTGTTGATTAGTGATTTTAGTGTACTTATTAACTGTACTTAATAAAAAAAATATTTCAATTTTTAATAAATTAGTTACACATTACATGAGAAAAATAGAGCATTGGAAACTGCACAGTTTCCTTTACTTCTTACCTAACAAGTGCCTTGAGGATACCCTCAAATAAAATCCTTAAATTAGAGAAATCTTCCATTAATTTAGCCATAAAGGTTGTAATAGTGCACTCTTAAAGTCAATAAATATAAGGAAATTTGGATAAAACAATTAGTATTTTTCTCTTCATCTTTTTGAGGCCTAAACTTGGTAAAATGAGTAAGGGCACGAGCCTTACGGCCTTTATTTTATTGTGTACGGTTTGGGCCTCCAGGCCTTTGTTCTTGAACGGTAATAATGGAAAAGGTGTGGAAAAGGATCAGTACCAGCGACCCCTCCAGGTGTTACAATAAAATTTCTTACTTTCACGACGCATTGGTTTGAGCAGTAATTCATTTTGGGCGAGCCTATCACAGCTGCCCTCACGATGCTAAATGGGACTAAACTTGGAGTTATCTTTACAAATCTTTTGATTTAAAACTAGTACTTATTTCATTTGTGCAATTATTTCTATGAGATTTTGCGAAATAATTATTAACTGTTTTAAAATTTTAAGTTATCAAATGAATGTGTGATTTATTATATAAATATTTTAACAATTTCTATTAAGGATATAACTTGTCATTATTGAAAAAAAAAAGGTGAGAGGCTCTATTGACCTTCTAATCATCACAACCCAAACTAATAAAAAAAATGTCATCAATCATGATAGAGAAGGCAACAGAATTTACTCTGGGAATTAAAAAGATCACCACTATCTTTTGTTTTTCACGCGGAAACATTAATAATATTATTAATCTATTAAAGTAATTATTTGAGGGAAGTGCGATTGCGTCAGGTTCCATGCTCAACAGTAATTCAAATCCAAAGGAACCACAGACAATGTGGACGTTTAGAAATGTGGTAATCTCTTTGCATTGATAGCAACCATGCAATTTTATAAGAATATGTACTTCACACCATACCATGTGCTAATGATTGCTGTGAAAGTACCACAAAAATTGTGAAATCACCAACGAAGATAACAAGTAAAAGTGCCTCGCAAGCTGAAACACACCACCATTATCATTAAATTCAATCCGAATTCAGCGAAGCCGATGATAACGAGACTAGACTCCTCTCCGCCTCGCCATCAACCCGGCCCCGACCGACCAAAAAAAAAAAAAAAAAAATTCAACCCGCCCCCGCCCCCGCCCCCGTACGCAAAATCCTGTCACCTGGTCAGGCGAAAACCGGCTTCCGAACAGCGGCTTACATGTGTTCATCCATCGCCAACTCATCATTAACATAACCACCAAGTGGCGGATGCGGCTGTGGCTGGGGCTGCAGCGCCATGTCGGGGCTGGACTGAAGGGCACCCCTCTGATGCGAGAACGCCTCCACCTCGCGGGGCTCTTGGTGCTCTTGCTGCGAGTCCATGAAGAATGTCAATTCGCTTCCTCCTGCTCTGTTCCAACCCATCATTCTTTGATAGTTGGACTCGTCGAACCCCAAGAGATCGCCACTTGCAACATGGTTCACCGTCGGCGTCTCTCCTTGCATCGATGATGCCAAGTGATGATGAGCGTGGATCAGACCCGAGCCCGGTTCTTGAAACGAGTGAAGGGAGAGGCCAAGATCTTGGTCGTGGAAGTTGAAGGACGACGTTGTGGAGCTCACTGGGAAGAAGGAATCCAAGAAGGACGAGGAGGAGCCGTTATTGTTATGAGGCACCGTTGTTAGCGTTTCTTGGAGTGGGTGGGTTGGGTGGGTTGGGACAGGGTGGAAGGGAGGGAGGCCGGTGAGCCTGTCGATGGCGGGCTTGGCCTTGCGGATGAGCCAGTCGACTGCCTTGCTGGGGCGGTCGAAGCCGAGGCGGTCCTGGACGTCGTAGAACTGGATGGCGGTGTAGGCCGAGAGGCGGACGCGACGGTCCCGGGGGCCCTTGGCCGTGTGCACCTTGCTGTGGCGGTCCTTCCTCCCCGCCCCCGAGCGGGGGACGTGGCCACTGCCCCGGACTTGGACCGTCTCTCCTCCAGCGGGAGTCTTCATTGCTTCCATTCGAGAGTGCTGGGGTTGAAGAGGTTATTTGAGGGTGTTGTCTGACCGGTTTTAAAGTAAGTGATGTCCTGCAAAATAAATAATTGGAGTAAGGATAAAGCTAAATATATTGAGATTGATTTATTAAATTAGTTTCAGACGTCATGCATCGAAATGTACATTGAGTTAAATTCAACACGATAAGAACCGGTCAAATCCCTCATAAACCGATTGTACGTATCAATCTCTAATAAAACCTAATACGATTAAAATTTATATGATTGAGATTTAATGGCACCAAGGGTCATTGAACTAGCAAATTGTTAAGGATTCTTTCTCCTTTACTTTTTTATTTCTTTTCACGCGTGAGGTGAATAGGAGAATGTGAAACTCAACCTGGGGTTGCCCTTTTTTATTTTTCAAATTGTCCTTTTTTCTATCTTTGTTTATTACTCAACGCAAAAAAAGAAGTTCCTTAGCTAACTTTAAATACAGAAATCACATATGAATTTCTAGAATTATTGAAAGCGACTAGTGGAATTTTATATAACATCAGAGCATGGTGTAAAAAATTTTCAGCTGAGCCTTATTTAGTACTTTCCATCTCTGGAGAAGATCATCCTAATCCGTTTTTGGCTAACTAAAGAACTAGAGAAAATATGCCCGCAGTTAGCACCTCTCACTCGCATTACTTGCTAGTCATACACTAAGATTAAGCCCAAGACCAACCTAGTGCAATGCACTATCAATGGAAATTGGTTTTACAGGACCAATATATATCAATGCCATATATAGCATTAGGACTAGACGAATTGGACATTGATCATGCATATATTATAAGTATAACCCGGCATGCCTCCAAAGGGAAAAAGTAGACTTCCACTCTCCAAAATCATTACATATTCACACCCAGGTTAATTAGCATATGTTAAAGTGGTATGAAAAGCTCTTTAAAAGCCGCGCTCTCTCTCTCTCTCTCTCTCTCTCTCTCTCTCTCTCTCTCTCTCTCTCTAATGTTGGAATGGATGATGATCCACCGGCCAAGTCCAAGTGACAAAGTCACGTGGATAAATGTCTAATCTCGAGGGAGGGAATTAGTGGGGATAATGATTTGATTATATTTCCATTTCGGGTGGAGTCCATATGAAAAGTTGGGAAACCCTAGCTATATGAGAGCGCTTGAGGTTTGAGATCACTTCGGAAGTGGACATGCACCAGGAATCTTTTGGTGCAACTTGGCTAGAGACACTTAAGCACGCGAAAAGCAAGTTGATATGGGTACCAAGTCAGGGAAGGCAAGATCCAATAAGGTTTCTATCATCTATATGTCATTTACAAGAAAAACTAAAAGGGAATTCCCCCGTTATGTGCCAACCAAAAAGAGTTCTTTTGATTTTCTTGCGAGCTCTAACCGTTCAATTATTCTATTTAATGGACAGGGATCCTTTATCAAGTCTCAAAATGATCAAAAGAACCTCATTTTTTTTATGTAAATTTCTTTTAAGAAAATAATCCAATCATGCTCTTCCCTCGGTGCCCTCTCTCTCTTACTTCCCTCACCCTCCACCACCACCTGTCGCTCCCTCCATTGCCGATCGATAACCTCTCTCTCTTTCCAACACACTCTTCCTTACCACAATTCCCCCCCCCTCTCTCTCTCTCTCTCTCTCCTCGGCCTCCACCACCACCACCGCTATCAGAACTAATGCGTTGGCATGCAAAGGCAGTGGAGGTTCGCGACCTTGAGTTGGTAGGCAATAGCACAATGCAGGTAGCAACATCGTGATGGAAGTGATGTCGGCAATGAAGGAGGAAGTGGCAATGTAAGGTTGCTTGGGGGGAAAGAAAGAAAGAGGGGGAAAAAACTGAAAAATATATCTTAATCTTTCATTTTAAGTCGATTGATACATCATTTATTTAAAAAGTAAATTGATAATATAGATTTATCCACTTGAGTTGAGAAGATCCTAATCTATGTTCAATGGTCAAGATGTTTGCAATGTGATCCGAGACGTGCAGTGAACCCTGCATAAGCTTTTATTAATTATTAAAGCACAAAAACAGCCTACACAAGCTTCTCCTGTATTTTTCTGAGAGTGACAACATGTTGCACGTAATCCATTGACTTTACATAAGAACAGCAGCACGCCTTGATGTTCCAAATGGACTCTCTTTTTGATTTGGAAGATTTTGATGACACGTAAATAAAGTCGAGAATTACTCGAAATTACGGAATAGGAGGATTGCCATTACACCAGAACGAGCTCTTGATCCAAGAAACAGAAATAGTAATGCCCACTGACTCGATTCTCTTCATAAATCCGGAAGCCAGATTGTTTCAATGCAGAATTAATGTTTCCGCAGCAGACAGATTCAGAAGTTCAATCCACGTCAAAACTAAGCTGCCAAATTTGTTCTAAGCCTTTCCTCGTTTCACTCGTGAAAGCTATACCTAATGGAGAATTCATTTCCCACATCCCTTAGTCCAAAGACACGTGAGTATTGATATCGATCTACAAGGCAGTTGACTACCAAAGTAGATATAGATGGGAGACTTTCGGCACAGGGCAATTATTGGGTCTAATCAACTACAAGTACCTCTTCGATCTGGTTAGGTTTTGGTATTCAATGGTTTAATTAGCTGTAGCTTGTGCCAAATTGACTGAAACCGTTAGCTGCAACCTACTACTAGATTGATGGGAATGTCTATTTTCTTCTCTACTCTTTGGTGAGGGAAGAAAATAATGGTTTTCGATGACGTTGTTCATGATGAAAGTTGTGGCTATGGCAAGCATTTGCTAGAGGTATGGCATCATACCTAAACTGCCAACGCTCGAAGGGAGGTGACTCAGCACTTTGCGAATAAGATTGAAGTCCCTCATAACTAATCATGACATAAGTTTACATCTTCGATTCGTTGCTTTTTACAATATTTTTCACATCGCACCGTTCAAAACTTCAATGGTCCAACTTGCTCTAACTCACTAATTGCCACACACATATACACACACACACAATTAGTGAGTTATATATATATATATATATATATATATGTATGTATGTATAGGTAATCCCATATGATCACTATCTTCCAGAAACAGCATCCACAAGAGACTGAATGAATGATCAAGAGCTTGATTTGAATATAATAATTTTATTTTACTTTGAGACCTTGCCCGCCACTCTGTTGACGGAGCTTGTGCTCATACACCACGTAAACAATATGATTTGCATGCATCAATGGAAAGTAATGGATTTAAAAGATTCATATAACCCATTAAGAGAGAGAGAGAGAGAGAGAGAGAGAGAGAAACACCAAGAAGAATAATAATGCTAACACCACACCGATATTGTAGAGTGAGATTATTAGATACACCAATGTGTTTATTTATTTATTTATAATAATTTCGTCTCACAACTGCTTAATGAAAGACCACCTACACATTAACCCGTGTAGAAATATAAGCTCTTGATTGATGATTTTAACGTGCTCACTAAAATCAGCGTAACAAGATCATTAGATCAATCAATTACTCATTTACTAACTAAGGCTCCATTTATTTTGCAAAAAATGAATGATTTAAAAAATATTTCCAAGAAATAATCACTTGTATCACTTAAAATAATTAGTTGATGAAAATATTTTTATTATCAACAACAATTTATATCTAAATATTTTCATGAATAATAAAATATTCTTTGTTTATTCATTATTATAAATTATACAACCAATCATTTTTAGGAATATATTATCAAATCATTCGTCTTTCAAGAAATAAACAGAGCCATTTTTATTTTATTTTTTTGATCTTTTTAAATGCCAAACCAATGCAATATCCCTACTCTTATCAATTGTGCAAAAGCAGACCTATATCACAAAGTTTAAACCAAGTTGGCACGTAATGTCGTTCTTTTAGGAAAAATCATCCAAAAAATCATAAACCTATTGCACTTCTGTCAATGTTGCCATGATGTTTTCAATTTTATTAATTTAACTCTAAATATTTTCACGTTTTGCCAATTGAATCAATCCGGCTAATTGTGCTTAGAAATTACTCACATGGGTAATGGTCGTATTACATGTCATAGCTGCCAGCCAAAGCAAGGGTGTGGCAGCCCTCTCCCAGACTCTACAAGGGCCACCAAGCCCTCACCTAGCCCAAATCAACAAGGCATCGTGGCCCTCGCCAGATCTAGGCAAGGGCTTGTGTGCCCTTGATTTGGCTAGCGAGGGCGTCACAACCCTCGCCTAAGCCCTCAATAGCCATAGCCGCGAACCCTCGCTGGCAACCACGAGGGCTGTGATGCCCTCGCCCATTGTTGATTTGCCAGCCCTCAATCCAAAAAAAAAGTAAAGAAAATGAAATTAAAAGAAAACAAAAAAAAAGGAAAATTTCAAAAAAAAATAATTGAGAAATTATAAACAAAAAAATCATGTCAATGGTAGCCGTGCCTTTTAGGACAACTGACATCCACATCAGTAATTTCTAGCCAAAATTTGTCCAATAGACTCAATTGGCAAATTATAAAAAAGTTTATGACTCAATTAGTAAAATTAAAAAAGGTTTAAAATTAAATTGGAAAAAATGCGATTGGTTTAGAACTTTTCATACAATTTTCCTTATTCTTTTGTGATCAGCATTCAATGATCATTTATTGTACAACCATGAGTGATCACGCATGGACCATGCGAGGTCTAGTGACCGAAAAGGTTTGTAAAAATAATCGTCAAGCTGAGCTTAGAGTCTGTTTTATTATATTTCAGTGCGACCTAAACCCGTGGATTCCCTCCCTTTTTACTTGATCGATTTGGATAAACACTAAACCACGTAAGCCACCAGTGAGAGCCCAAATGAGCGCTTTAAATATAGAATCACTTGCCTTTATGCCCTTTTACTTCCCCCATCCCCCTTTGGATTGCCGTTGTGCGTCATCTTCAGCGCTCGATCCCAGCGTCACTGATCATCGTGTTGTTCGTTGCTCTCTCTCTCGCTCTCTCTCTCTCTCTCTCTGCGCGTGCGCGACCATTCTATCCAAATTATCGATGGTGCATGAAAATGACATGCAAAGGCAGGGTCCGCACGGGTGCATGGATGCGTGTGTTTTGACCTTTCTATCTGAGATATGTAACATCATGAAAACAATATCCAGACAAGGGAACTTGTCCAAAAAGCCATCAATTTAATATATTTTTATTGATTCAGTCATAAATCATTTTTTTCTTCTTCTTTTTTTTTCAAAGCAGCAAGGTCACCAACCACTGACCAAAGGCCAGCACTTGTCGGATCTCGCAAGCCCTTGCAAGCCCTCACCAAATTTGGTGAGGCAAGGGCTGGCAGCCACAATGATTGCATGCGGCCAATGAAAGCTTCACAACCCTTGCCCAAGGGCAAGGGATGGCAAGGGTCGCTAGCCCTTAATCAATGGTTGGCAAAGGTTGCCCACCCTCAACCAATGGCTAGCGACTATGCCGGAAAAAAATATATATATAATTTGAAAATTTGGCTAAATAGACTCAATTAGTAAAACTTGAAAATGTTTAGGACTTAATTGACAAAATCAAAAGGTTTAGGAATAAAAGTATAATAAATTTAGAACTTTTTGAACAATTTTAGAAATAGAGAGAAATCACCAAGGTTTTTCTTTTGAGAGTGACAAAATCATTGAGTGTAAAAACCCCATAAGAAATTTGTTGATCTGAGTTTCGGAGGAGGAATTCTTGGAAATCATAGCCTTTGAAGTCAATGCAAGTAGGGCTATAATAGAGTCCAATAAGTCTGTACAACTTAACACCTGATCTCGACTCAATTTGGTTATGCACAACTAAATACTCGAACTCGATTGAGCATTCAACGTGGACCCCACTTTAGTTAACAATAGATAAGATCGAGTTCCACTCAAATGATGAAGTTTAACCGTCTTATGGGGCTTGCAAGTTGTTGGGCTTTTACTTAGCTAGGTCCCAGCCGTGCCCCTATAATCCACACACACACAATTTAAAAAAGAAAAAAAAATTGCACTTACACCAAGCTAGACTAGCAACAGTTTACTTATGAATTAGTAGGGACTACAAAGAATGAATGTTACTAAAATATATAAAATTTCACCTACTTGATTGAGCTCGCGACTATGTAAGTCGAATATAAGTTTTTTCAACCTCAAACTCGGCTCACAAAGTAGTACTCTAGCTACTTGAAACCGACTTGAACTCGAGGATAATCAAGTCGAGCCGGACTAGCATACGAACCAAGCTCAAGTAGCTCTTCCACAGCAGCTTACTCATTTACTTTCCAACCTTATCCTCCACTTTTGTCGTGAATCCTATCATATAAGCCCACTTCTTGATTGACTCCAGCTTCACGACAAACAAGAATGGGCAGGCTCAAAAGGCTGGATGGGTGCTCAACTATGAAGGTAATGGGTCACAGCGACATGCAAAAAAGCGTCATGAAAGGGTCAAGTCATGGATTATGCAGCGATCTCCGCGTCGGATAAAGCTGTCTCGGCATGGTCATCTAACTTATCATGAATCCACTAATTTCTGCCGCTCATCTGTCCCACTAGCCGAACACCCAGTGGTCTTCGTCGCCGAGTCATTTAAATAGGGTGGGCGTGCCTCATTGCATTAACGGGCTCCTAAATCACTCCTCGCGTCTCTCTGTCGAACAACTTCGAACCTTTTCAGACCATCGTGGCTTGCTCAACCGCAACGAACGACAATGTCGAGCACTGCTGTTCTTGGTCGCGTTCTGAGCTCTTTTTACGGGCTTTGATGGTCGTGTTCTTCATGCGGCATTACCAGCTACAACAGAGAATCAGATGAACAGGGGTCATCGCGACACCTTTCATGTTGCATATGGTGGTCATGAGTTTTATGTCGGCACAAGAAGGTCGATCCTCCTTAATAGGGTTGCGCCAAGAGGACCTTATCCATACCACCTTTGACGATAGCCATCGGTCTTGCATGCTTTGTTTGGCCCTTGGGAAGATCCGAGCCAAACTGAACCAGACGGAAAGGTGTCGTAATGACCACTGTTCACCTGATTCCCAGATGTAGCTGATAATGCTGCATGAAGAACACGACCATCAAAGCCTGTAAATCACACCAAGAAATCACCGCCCAAGAAGCAAGTAAAGAATAGAAAAAAACTACAGTCGCTTCCATTCATGCCGTGGTTCAATTCAAAGTTAATGCACACGCAAACGGTTCAAATTCAATTTGGTTCAGATTTCCAAACTGTTAACACCCCTACAAGTAGTGGGGGTACCGATCTTGTGTCATTTGCCTAATCTACCAAGGCAAGTATCTCATTTATTTATTTATTTAGTTTGGAAATATGTGAATCTGCTTTAGCCAATCACTGATAATTTGATTTTCCTCCTCCTTCGTGAAACCATGAAAGAAATGGCAAATCTTCAAAATCCCCCCTTCCATTTCCAAATCTTGCTCTGCATCTATCCCCATCTTCTAATCATGAATCTAATCTCCACTTCACGCTTTTTGAATTTTCAGCATATTCTACTTCAAGGTTTCAAATAATTTGGAAATTTAGGGAGAGTAGATGAACTAGACCATAGTGTAATGAAAATTTAACCGTCACTTCTAGTCCTCGCTTGCAAGGCACATGGCAAGCTTTCTCAAACGTAATTGCTCTTGCATAATTTGGATGTGATTCAATGAAGTTCCCATAAAAAGTAACGTCTCTATTAAATTGAAGACAATGACACGCCTTTCGGTAAACTGAATAAGCTTGGTTTCCGTTCCGCTGAAAATTCAATGAAATATATTTCGAGATATCAAAAGGATGTTCCACCGAAAAGTTGATGAAATACCTATCGATATATGAATCACTAAGTAAATGGACAAATGATGCTAACAATAATTTGTTAATTCTTTGAAAGTAAATGTATACAATGAGGAATTTAGAGATATTGGGAACAATCGTTACTTGTCATACAAAGAATACTGTAAATGTAAAGACAACCTAAAAGTGAAAATAAATGACAGGTGTTCTTGAATTGATTGGAGGTCGCTTGTGCAAACTATAATTCTAGTATTTATATATCAACAGTAAACAAATGAAACATGCTCTATGTGGCTCTTACAATCTAGCAATTCTAACTTACTAACAGTTACTCTGGAATTGTTGATTCTACTACTCCCCGGTTGGACGCTTTCGCTTCTTCACGGTTACCACCATCAGTTGCACCCGAAATCATTGGCTTCACTTCTTGGCAATTGTGTCGGATCAACTTCTTTACCGCTGCCCCCTGAAGGTTTTATCCGAAATCATCGGCTCCATAATCAAGCTATTTCGTTCCCACTTCCTCGACAGTTACATTGCTTCAAGACTTAGCCACTTGCACCGATATCCTTTGTCGGCTAAAGTTGGGTTTTCTTGCCGACGGACGGCTCTCGACACTTGGTGATTTTTCGCCACTGTCGCTTCTTACCGATCTCTGTCAACCTAGTCGTGGCTTGAGAACATGGCCCTTTTTTTATCAACAGTTTCTTACAATCCAAATCTCCAATCTTCACACTTTAAGGTACGCAATCTTTCACAATTTTCCTTGTATAATGAATTCTGCAATCATTTCAAATACACATTGTTGAATGATTGAGGGTTTTTACTATGATAGTATCAAATGAACATAGTCTAAGATGGGGAAAATTATCATTTATAAATCTATTGTATATATGTCAATCTAATTTTAAACTTTTCAAGTTGATCAATGTAATCATAAACTTTGCATAAATTCCAATATAGTCTTTCTAACTGATTTTTGCTTGAAAATGCTAATGTGACGATCTAGTCATCTTCAACCATCATACGTGGCACATTAGTTATCTAGTGTGGAAGAACTTAATCGAGATAATGCCTTTTTGGAAACTTTTCTGAATTTTCTGATTTTTTTTTTTTCTCTTATCCTTTTGTTTTTACTATATCTTCTTCTCCTTCTCCTTCTTTAGGCAGTTCAACAGGAGTGACCCAACCTTTTCCTTAAGGACGCGAGCCACCGTGAGCTCCAGAAGGTCTTCAACCAAATCGACGGTGACAGCGACGGCAAGATCTCCCCTGCTGAGCTCTCCGAGCGTCCTCTTAGCCAATGGCTCGGCCTCCTCCCCTGCCGAGACCCACCGCGCCAAGGAGAATGTCAACTCTAAAAAGGACAGCTTCATCAGCCATGCTCATGAGTTCACGACCCTCTGAGGATCCGGCTAGTCCTCCTCGGTGGCGGAGATCCGCAACGGCCTTCGACCCTCTTCTAGAAACCCTCAACCTCTCGGTTATAACCATCTCTATTCGTTCGAATCCGATGGAAGATCGAAACAAACCCTCAAATATCTCTCAGTTTCCTCGATTGGCTCAAACCAGAATGGGTTTTGTAGTAGACCTCGAGTTGCGTTGCCACATAATCCATTCAGTTGGCGAGACCCATTTTGGATTCACTCATTAAAGCTCACTCTTTACTGATTCAACGATTAGAGCGGATTCGATGGACAATCAGAAGAAATTGAGAATAAGATGAACAATAAGAAGGAAAGAAAGGGAGGAGAAAGAAATAGAGATCCACAATAGTGCAGTAGACGTTGGTGTGCCATGTAGAATGGCCAACGTTGAGTAGACTTCCACTTTAGAATTTCTAAGCCTAAATTGGCCGGATGAACTATATTAAGGTTTAGAACTAAATTTCAAATTCAGAAAATGTTGATTTTCTTCCTACAAGTAAAAATTATTCATATTTTTAGGGAAGGAAATTCGTGAGTAGATTAGTTGGCAAATTGGATTATTTAGTCATGTGATATAATTGCCACTTCGGCATTAGATAGGTCACTAATAGGTTTATTTCCCTATTCATAGGAGATCAGTTTGATTTAAGTTTTGTTAGGCAAGTGTTACTGTAATAATCAGGCTTTGCCCCTTTTCTTATAAAAAATTAAAAAAATCAAATTAGAAAGTTTAAAACTGAATCGACGGTAGTGTAATAAGTTTAAAACTTATTAGTAGCTTTCTCTAGTGAGACATAACCAAAGCTGATGAGTTAGTAAGGGATAACTTGAAACTACAAGTTGTTCACACAAAAGTAGACTTTGACATATCAATTTAATAATTGCTCAAACAATCCCTTGCAAATGGTCCTTCGTTTAATTTTTTTTGTTTTTCTTTTGACGGAAAAGAAATAAAAAACTCTCAACAAAGGTCGATTCTTTTCAAGAAAGCTAAATAATAAAAGGAAAAAAATAAAAAGAAAATCCCCTCTGCGCAACTTGCATAGTTGCATGTACCTTAATCCAAATGCTTGTGCAATTGGGAAAGTGCATTAATCGAGATCCCAAGAATTTTGCCTGCTCTTCTTCACCTACGTATCTAGTTTTGCCTACTTCCCATTAAAGTCGACGATAAGGTAGCGAATGAATACATTATTACAAGGTGGTCCTTGGTTTCGACGTTTTGAGCGAAACTCATATTTGCAACGTTTGGTTGTTGAACATCAAGAAAGTACATTTCAACTTTCAATTAGTACTCCTTCCTTGGGCTTCTTGCTTTTTTAAGCCTTGGGATCGAACAACACAGCCCATCAACCATATAGTCACTACTACCATTGGGCCGCAATTGTCCTTCACGCTTTCATACTACATGAAAATCGTCGGACTGAAATTGTAAAAGTGCCAGTGAGTCACCAAACCTAGAGTTTATCGTGATACTTGTATGGCAGATCTGGAGATCCTGGAACAACCGCATCTTCAAAGACACTGAGTCATACCCGAAAAGTGTAATCGCTGAAGCATGTGTAATGAGTAGCAATATTACTCACTAGAGCCAGAAACCCACGGGAAAAGAAAAGACAGGGACACTCATCGGGATCTTGGACTCTACGGCGGTTGAGTACTCTGAAAATTAATGTCAACGGCTCGTATCTAGATGAAGAAGCTGCTGGCGCCATCTCTTGAGTGTCAGGCCGTTTGGTTCGGTTTTGGGGAGATTGCAAATATCTTCGAGGTAAAGGAGTTTTTCGAAATGTTATACTGTTTGATAAATTATAACCTCAAATAACATTGAAATGTAACTTTAGCATAAATATCATTTGGCAAAACTTACATTTGTAATGGGCTTTTGTTATTTTTTTTTTAATCTGAAAATCAACTCCGGTGGCGGCCAGCTAAACGCCGGCCAACTGCCGAACGGCCAGATCTGGCCACCTGAGGTTGCGACCTTAGGCGACGCTATTTCGGGGGCGCGACCTCAAGCGACGCTGTCATCTAAGGTCGCAGAGGCTAGATCTGGCCTCCAAACTGTTAGATCTGGCGGCTTGAGGTCGCGACCTCAAGCGGCGTCGCCTGATTTGAACGCACCAGGTGTCACCGTCTGAGGTCGCGCAACGCCACTTAGGTCGCAGGTCGCGCCACCCCAGGCGATGGTCACCAAGGACGCGCAACCCCCAGGCGACAATGGCTGCTGCTGGAGAAGCCCGACTCTCGGGCGAGGAAGAAGACGATAAACAGTGACACGCGGTGAACAGTGAAATTGCATCTCCAAAATGTCAATGCTCAAAGCAACTCCTCCCCAACATTGGGATTTCAGCACTAGGAATGCTGATATTTGGTAAATGAGCTTTCAAAAACATTTGCCAAACGCAAAATATTTGTCGAGACTCTTCAGGAAACTTATAAACGGATTCAAGAGCTTGATGAATGTCACATTTGCACTTCAAGGTGTATATCAAATGTCTTGGGAAGTTCACACACTTATCAAAGAGTGCAACCAAAGGTCTCTGGTTGGCCCACTGTGCCGAAGTTAATAATAAAATTGCAACTTGAGTTGTAAAGGCCCAAGCCCAAAATATCATTCCTCTTAGTTGGATTCTAATCAACTCAAAACCCATTATGATTTTTTATGCTCAAAAACCCACTTGGAACATTTATAAGTTTTTTCAATATGAATGAAATAATACTTATTGCCAATAAAAAAGAAAAGCATATGCATCATCCATATTTTCAACTGCATTCTGAGCTACACCACGTACGTGAATAGCCGATTGCAATTAACCCTACGAACAAATAATTGCTTATGAACATCTTTCGAACATAGATCTATCAAAACTAACTTTATGGCCTGCCGATTGAACTCCACATAAACCTAAAGATAGTTATGAGAGTAGAGTAATTATAAGTCGAGCAAATAGAGAATAAGTATATCTAGCAGCATGGGGAATTCAAAGATAAAAAAGGAAAAGAAAAAAAGGTTAAAATCTAATAACAAGTACCTATTATTCATTGCCAATGTTGAAATGGGAAAGCAAAATCTCAAGGCACGTAATAGTTACGACTTTACAATACAATGTCAAAAGAGAGCAATTTCGAATTTATTACCAAAAAGAGAGGATACCTCTTTTGTCTCCCGCGGGTCAAATACATGTTTGGATCTAATTTTAGAGCTTGGATTACATTGAACTGTTTGTAATCTTTTGTTGATTGCAATCAAGAATACTTGATTATTTCTTCTGTTTTTTTTTTTTGGTATGTCAAATTAAATCTATCCTAATTAATGACTAGTGATGCTTAGGCCCACGTATGATTTTAAATCATTGCCGACAACATAGGAAAAATCTAAAAATAATGGAATTGATTAGGAGGAGAAATGAATGTATGGGAAACAAATGTATCAATCCATTTGCTTTAATGAATACAAGAACAATTATTTTCAGTATTTTATATAAGCCTTCGACGATCCAATCCCCCTCTTCTCCTAATCGATTAGAGCATCAGGAAAATTCCCTACGACGTTTCGAGATCCTTCCAACTATCGAAAGCCCATCCTCAAGGATTTGGCAGAGCGGGCCGTCGCTCGCCACAAATCGACGTCGTCCAATGCTCTCCTCTTCTTTGGATACAAGGAGGGCAAATGCAGGATCGATGGGCCGCTACTTGCTCTAGCTGAGCTTGAACAAGTCAACACGGAGGAACCGACGAAGAGGTGGGTGACATCGGCAAGCGGCTTCCGTGCCATTGCCTTGTTGACAATGCGCTTCTTGAGACACGGTCCGGTGTCCGCTGGCTGCGGGTTGATCTGGCCGGCAGAAAGGGAAGGGACGTTCTCTTTGTTGTCGTGATGGGCACGAAGAGGGACGGCCTCCATTTCAGGTTGTCTATGACAAATAAAGGTGAGAGAGAGAGAGAGAGAGAGAGAGAGAGAGAGAGAGAGAGAGGCAGATGAGGGGGGGCTTGAAGGTTGAAGACAGAGGGTGAGGTATTTGTAATGTCGGGTGCTGGTTCAAATTGTGGAGGGCGTTTTGCTTTTGGTGGAAGGTTGAATTTTGGGTTTGGAAGAAGGGAGGGAGCTGGACGGTTGAATTTCCTAGCTTGGTTTGGTTCTTATTTCCAGTTTTTTGGCTTCTGACAGAGAGAGGGAGGGAGAGAGAGAGAGAGATTGTTCAAACTTTTTGGGCAGGTTTAGGAGAAAAAGAGAGGGAGAGAAGGACGTTTTAATTTGGGCGGGAGTGGAAGGAGCGAAAAATGAATGCATTAAAAAGGGAGGTCCTGGAGCTTCGCTCCTCTCCCTCTCAAGTCAAAATTTTTGGCTCCATCCAGGGCATCCAATAGGAATGGAAGTGGACAGAGCCACGTCCGCGGATCTCGAATTTATTACTATTAGGACAAACCAAATCGTTTCACTTGACAACGGGGGAAAGCGAGTGCCCCTTGGTGGAAAGAAAAATCAAAAGGAACTTTTATCACGGCTTCCATGTATATTATTCTAATTCATCTTACTCGTTACATCTGATGAGTGTTGTGTAGGGTTGATTGATTCGATTCTCGAATCTTGAACTGGTCGGTTCTCAATTCTACATAAAAATTGACCTTTTTTTATGTTTTGGATTATAATAACCCGAATTTTCATAATAAAACATCAAAAGCTCTGTGATTTTGTTACAAAAAATGTTACTTTGTGATCCGGTTGTTTTATCAAATTGAATATCAAATTTTTCAAAATTTTATGGTTGTAAAAGTACTACTTTTTGTTGAGAGTGCGTAGTAGAAACCCAATGCCTTCACTTGGGGAGGTCACCAAGAAGGAGTACAAATCCAAGCATGTCAATATATTTAATTAGATCCACCTTCATCTTTACTTAAAAATTCAAACCAATTAATCATGAGCCAACTAGAATATATTAATTGCTTAACACCAAATCAATTCTCTGATGTGAAACTTCTTTGATACAACTTACTCACACATGCATCCTAATAATCTTTCACTCACATGCGAGCGCATTGTTAAGCCCCCTCCCCCTTAATTCAAGTATCCTTCTAGCCCAAATTCATAACTACGGGCCTGCACATACATCCTAACAATCTCGCTCTCACCCGAGAGCTCAGTGTTAAGCCTGCTCCCCCTTAATTCAGGTATCCTTCTGGCCCAAATTCATAACGATGGGCCCACATTGCTACACTAGAACGCTCACTTACTTGGAAGTCGCAACCATTGGCTCTGATATCATTTGTTGGGAATGCACAGCCTGATGCCTTCACTTGGGGAAGTCACCAAGAAAGAGCTTAAATCCGAGTTTGTTAATATATTCAATTGAATCTACATTCGCTCAAAAGTTTAAGTTAATGGATTATGAACCAACTAGAATATATTAATTGCTCAATATTACATCAATTCTCTGATGTGAGACTTTTTTAACACACTTCCCTCACATGTGCATCTTAACACTTTTTCAAGAGAGGTTTCAAAATTGATTCAATTCATAAGTTGGCAATTTTAGCCTCAAAATTGAAACCAAATCAATCCAAGGTCAAATCTGGATTTTGGATCTAAGAATTAAACAGATTCTCTCTAACCAATCGGGGCTGTTTTGGCCGATTCTTGTATTAAACCGAATGTGATGCTCACATAGATTCTTTCTTATCCAATTCAAAGGAGATAAAAAGACTAATTCTTTAAATATTTGTTCTTTCTTACTTCCTTTTCTCAAACTCTACCCACTTCTGATGTACGTGGCCCACGGCTATGCCTATCTTAGAGAATTTTGTCTATTTGTGTCAACCAAGCAATTTGGTGTAAATTATTACCCTTAAGACTATATATCGGTTGTTGTGTGTATTTTACCTCGGTATAACCTTTCTAGCCATCATTTTCCTAGCGTAACTTTTTCCCCTATTGAGGACTTGAATAACTTTGGAGCATGATGGAGGGAGGGATAGAAAGAGAACTATATCCATGCCATGTAAACGTAGGATGAATATAATAACACTTCTAAGCATTGAGTCTTAGTACTTCCCTGAATCTAATCTAGCAGTGAATGGAATATACTTTGGTGAAAATAAGAAATTAAGAAAATCTAGGATTTAAGAGTATCTGTTTTCGCTTCATGAAAATCGATCATGTCAATTTTTTTTTTTCCTTTCCATATTTACTAAACAATCAAAAGACTTCATTAAAAGAAATAAACACACAAAACATTTTTTTTGGATAAGAGTAAGATGTAGAATGTAGTATTGGGTCAAATCATATAGCTGACATAATTTGTATTTGCATTCAATTAAGGGAGACTGGTGAGGAATCTTGTACCAACTCATAAGACGAAAATGCATGGAAACTGTTTTCGCTTCATGAAAATCGATCATGTCAATCATATTTGGAATATGACTAAATTTATTTTAGTGATAGTTTCATTGGTTACAAGCATGCTACAAATTCAACATCCAAAGGCAAATATTACAGCCATTCTTCTAGCAAAACTCATGTTGATAGAATCTGGATTCATATATATACTTCACTAAGGATTAGGATTGAAGAAGTTGAGGTTACAGAACAAGATGAAAAGATTTTGCTTCTGGAGAATATCCTACTGCAAATCATTGAAGTGAGTCACATTGTCTCTTAAGCATCCAAAAACTCATAATTGAGATGGACTCCAAAATTATTACATAATTTGTTAATCAATAGAGAATAGCGGACAACACTAAACCAAAATTTCTTAAGGATATTAGAAGACTATTGAGGTCTCATCTTGGCTTCAAAATTCTATCATATTTTGTTGGGAAGGCAATTGGCTTGCTGATATGCTTGCCAATGTTTGTATAGTTAAGCGTTTGGATACTACGTTATACTTGCAACGTCCTAGAGAATTATCTAATATTTTTGCTTAGTGATAAGGTTGGCATTGTAGATTTTAGATGTTAATTTTTCTTAATTTTGTACCTTACCTTTACCCAAAAAAAAGTGGACGACCCTTCGACAATCCGTAAGGAAAAGGTTTCATGAGATCAATCCATTGCAAGAGCCACCGTCCAGGCCCTCACAAACCTAAAGGGAAAAAGGGAAGCCTAGCTTCCCTCTTACGCTTCCATGTTTTATGCGCTCGATAACCCAGTTGAATCGGAATGCTCCAATCTTAACTCATAAGACAAAGGAAATGAGAATAACTTTTTGGTGTAGCTGGGTTGCACCACTATATAATAATACAAACGAAAAAAGAATCCCCCATTTTGCCTTCCAGTTCCCTTAATTGAGCTGGCGAATTGTAATTGCCTTTTCTAAATGAACACCTTATATCATTCTAAACTATAAAGATCATTTGTTAGTTTACGAGAAATTTCCAATTTTCAGCTTTAATTTTAATGGAAGCTAGAAAGCCGTTGGAGAACACATTGGCTAGTTTTTCTTAATTAAATGAAGTATTTTCTTTTACATGATAGTAGGATTTTGAATTTAGGCTAGTTATGCACCAACAGTTCTGTTGATCAGCTAAGTTTCACACGAGGTCCAAGTGACTTGCGGACTCAAAGTGCATACCACTTCTCTACTTTGCGCATGTTTGATAAAATGTTCAGGCGAATTGATGGGCTTAGACCACAAGTCATCAAGCCCAATTAATCTCAGATACAACTTTACTGGAATAGTCTTTGCTCAGCGGACTTCAACTCCCTTAAACTCCCCAAATTATTACCCTCATTGCTTACTCTCGTCGCCTAAACAACAAGCCTCGAAAGCTCTGAAAAACCCTAAGTAACTTTAAACTCGAGCAAACAAAATGATAAAAAAATTAAATGCCACTAGAAGCAACCTCAGCAGAAGTTTTGTCTTGACAACCATATAAAATGACAGGTTGATTCGTCATGGCCTGGTTCTGTCATCTCTTCCAAAGGGCAGAGAAAGCGACCTTTGGATAACTCTTGAGGATGGTCGAAAAGAAAGTGTGTTGCATTGCATGTGGCGAATCAACAAGACTGCTCTTTTTGAGCCAAAAAAAAAAAAACCCAAGACTGCTCTTCGTATGTATTATAGTTTCGACACCAGCCAAGATTGTCCAATGAGGCTCTGTGCTGATTAAGACAGACTGCGTGATTGGATCGGATCCTAGATTATTTTATGAGAGAGAGAAAGAGATTATTATATCTTTACTTATTTTTTGAATTGTTGACCTTGTAAGACAAAAGTGATGCCACTGAGCCGCTTGGCTTGAATCAAAAGTTGTTAGGACTAGGAAAAATCGAGGGAAATTATTTAAAAAATTCTAAATCTATTGTACTTATGCAAATTCAGTGTTAAATCTTTCAATTGAATCAATTTAGTCATACATATTTTTATGTTTTGTTAATTGAGTCTATTTGGCTAATTCTAGCTGACAATTGCCAACGTGAACATTAACCATCCTACATAATGCGACCACATGCTAATGTAGACATTTTTAACAATATTTCAATAAAATTTGCATTTTTATTTTATTTTATACTCTTTACTTTTTCTTTTTGGACCGAGGGCCACAATGCCCTCGCCAAATTTGGGCAAGGGGTCATATGCCCTCTCTTTAGCCGGCAAGGGCCTTGCAACCCTCTCTCAAGCTCTCATTGACCACAGCAAGGGCGTCATAGCCCTTGCCAAGTCTAGGCAAGGGCCAAGATGCCCTCGCCCAATGTCAACGACCCTTACTAGCCCTTAGCCTAAAAGAAAGTGAAAAGGAAAAAAAATAAAAAAATTAAAATATTATTGAAAAATATCTACGTTAGCACTAGCCATGTCCTATAGAATGACTAGTATCTAAGTCAGCAATTTCGGGTCAAAATGGCTAGATAGACTTAATTGGCAAAACATAAAAAATATTTATATTTAAATTGGTAGAATTAAAAAAAAAGTTTAAGATTTAATTGACATAAATTCAGTGGGTTTATAACTTTTTTGGTAATTGTCCTGAAAAGTTGGGCTCTCGTGGCAAATATCGAGGGCTAGTAAGAAGAGTTCTCTAATTATCTAAAGAAAAAGGTTGAAAATCTTCTAGTGATACTACAATGTTTGACTTTTTATTTGTTTAAGCTCTATTCAAAAGCTTTTAAATCCATGAGATGCGTTACAAGTGCAAAGGAAGGATGCTTTCTTCGTATGTGTTTGATAATCAAGGATATTATTAACGAGAGGAAAATCAAAGGATGCTTTTTTTTTGGTATGTACTCGACAATCAGAGGTTTTTATTTACCAAGTTGTCCCTTCATGAAATATCCTTTGTAAAATTCTCTCATTTGCTTAGTGTGGAGAGTAAAAGGTATCAAAAGATTCTTCTTCACCACACACATATGCGCATAGGGGTGACGTTGTTGGTTGAATGAATCATTTGATCTCCAACTTTGGAATTAGAGGATATATGTCGAAATTACACGAATTGCATGTAAACCTTCTATGTCAAAGCCACTTCTAGAAGCTGTTTTGTCGAACAATGTCAACGACCTACCTTTTGCAGTATGGTTCGATGTTCAACCTAAAGAAGTTTGGTTCGATGTTCAAATGAAAAAGAAGTTTGGTTTGATGGGTTAATCGACAAAGCTTGTAAAAGGTCCTTTGTCGCTTCTTGAACAAAAAACGTAAATGACAAGAAAATTAAAAGCACAAAGATTGGAGACCATCATATCTAGCCATATAAAGGGAAATTGTTTAATTAGTTCTAAACATATTATATGAATGCCAATTTAGTTATTGAGTCATAAACTTTTCCACAATATTCCAATGTAATTATTCTAGTCAATTTTTTTTTTCCAAAAATTGCTAATGTGGCTTTGTGCTACATAAAATGGCCAATGATGATTGAACCATCACATAAATAATTTCTAGCTCAATAAAAGCCACATTTGCCCATTAAGGCGCAAATCAAGTATCTTGGGAAGTTCATGTGCTTATCAGAGAGTGTAGCCACTTGCTTATTAAAGTAAAAGGTCTCTAATCATTTGGGATTTGTCTAAATAGTCACCCTTCTTCCATAAGAAAAAGGGAGGTGAGTGATTTGAATTCTCATTTTCTCAAAAAGATTGTGATGTGAATGATTACCTTTAAGTGTGAGTTTTGAATCTCATACTCTACAAAGAAGCATGGTAAAAATCGAAAAGTGGGTTGAAAGTTAAAATAGGACTAACAAAAAAAAAAAAAGTAAAAGGTCTTTAGTTGGCTCATTGTGCAAGAGTTCAAAATAAGGTTGTGGTTTGGGTTGTAAAGGCCCAAGCCCAAAATAATCTTCCTCTTAGTTGGGTTCCAATAAGCTCCAGACCCTTCAAGATTTGTTATGCTTAGAAACCACTTGGTACACTTATCAATTTTTTTAATATGAATGAAATGGTACTTCTTGCCAATAAATAAATAAAAAAAAGCATATTCGTCATCCATATTTTTAATTGAATTCCAATCAATTCACCCTACAAACAAATAACTACGTTATGGACATCTTTTGAATACCGAATTATCGAAAGTGACTTTATGGCCCGCTGATTGAGTTCCACATAAAGCTAAAGATAGTTATGAGAGGAGTAACCATAGGTCAAGCAAATAGAGAATAAGTATATCTAGCAGCATGGTGAATTCAAAGATTAAAAAAAGTGAAAATCTAATATCAAAGGCATGTAATAGCTACGAATTTCGCAATACAATGTCAAAAGAGAGCAATTTTGATTTTGATTACCAAAAAGAGAGGGTACCTTTTTGTCTCCCACTGGTCACATGCATGTTTGAATCTAAATTTTGGAGTTTGGATTGTATTGATCTGATGTAACTTTTTGTTCACTGTGATCAAGCATACTTGATTCTTTTCTTTTTTTTTTTTTGGTATATCAAATTTAATGTATCCTAATTAATGACTAGTGATCTTTAGCCCTGAGTATGACTTTAAATCATTAAACAGAAAAAAAATCTAAGAATAATGGAATTAATAAGGAGGAGAAATAAATGTATGGGAAACAAATGTATCAATCTATTTGCTTTCATGAATACCACGATTATTTTCAGTATAATGTAAAGGTGAATGAATGAGAATTCCCCTCTTCTCCTAAGGCGAACATCGGGAAAATTCCCGATGACGTTTCGAGATCCTAACAACTATCGGAAAACCATCCTCAAGGATTTGGCGGAGCAGGCCGTCGCTCGCCACAAATCGACATCGCCCAACGCTCCCCTCTTCTTTGGGTACAGGGAGGGCAAATGCAGCATCAATAGATCGCTACTTGCTCTGGCTGAGCTCGAACGAGTCCACGTGGAGCTGCCGACAAAGAAGTGGGTGACATCAGCAAGTGGCTTTCGCGCCATTCCCTTGTTGACGACGTGCTTCTTGAGACATGGCCCAATGTCTGCCGGCTTCAGTTCGATCCGGTCAGCAGAAGACGGACGGACGTTCTCTTTGTTGTCGTGATGTGCACGAAGAGGGACGGCCTCCATTTCGGGTTGTCTATGACAAAGGAAGCTGAGACAGAGAAGGAGGGAGAGAGAAGGGGGCAGATGAGGGTGGCTTGAAGGTTGAAAGGGAGGGAGGGAGGGAGGGAGGTAGGTATTTGTAGTGTTGGGTACTGGTTCAAATTGTGGAGGGCGTTTTTTGAATTTCATTACTTGGTTTGGTTCTTATTTCCAGCTTTTTTTGGCTTCTGACAGAGAGAGGGAGATTGTTCAAACATTTTGGGCAGGTTTAGGAGGAAAAGAGAGGAAGAGAGAGACGTTTTTGATTTGGGCGGGAGTGGAGGGAGCGAAAAATGAATGGATTAAAAAGGCGGGTACTCGAGCTTGGCCTCCTCGCTCTCTCTAGTCAAAGTTTTTTGATCCATCCAGGCATCCAATAGGAATGCACGTGGACAAAGCCACGTCGGCAAATCTTGATTTACTATTAGGACCAACCGAATTGTTTCATTTGACAACGAGGGAAAGCGAGTGCCCTTAGTGGAAAGAAAAATCAAAAGAAACTTTTATTATATGGGTCGCGTGTATTATTCTAATTCATTTTGATCAATTTGATTAGTCTCGTGTAGGGTTGAGAGGTTCGGTTCTCAATTTTATTTGGAAATCGACCCATTTTTATGTTTTGGATTAAAATACCCAATTTTTATAAAGAAACATAAAAAGCTTTATTATTTTGTGATAGACGTTATTTCGATGGTTCGTTATTCTGTTGTTTAATCATATCGAATATCATTGTTCAAAATTTTATGGTTGCAAAAGTACTATTTTTCAGAAGAGGAGGTTTTAAAATCAGTTCAATTCTTAAGTTGGCAGTTTCGGTCTTAGAAATGAAAACCAAATAGGTCCAAGGTTAGGATTGCAAATCCAAAAATTAAACCGATTTTCTCTAAACTGGCTTAGAACCAAACTGATGAGGCCATCTCGGCTGATTATTGAATTGAACAGAATCCAATGCTCACATAGATTCTTCCTTATCCAATTCAAAGAAGGTAAAAATACTAGTTCTCTTAAATATTGTTTCTTTCGTCACTAGCTTTTCTCAAACACTATCTACTTGTGGTGTCCAATGTCCATGCCTATCTTAGAGAATCTTGTCTATATATGTCAAGCAAAAGAATTTCATTTGGTAGGTACCGAGTGTAAGATGGTGCAGCTACAACATTTATGACTAACACCTTTTTGTTGATGATGATTAAATTTTGTATCTTTCATACATTCATTCATTCATCCTTATAAACAGTACAAGCAATATTTTTATATTTGATATATTTCAACCCGAATTTACTATCCTATTAAGGTAAACTATTGTTTGCCACCACCAAGATGACATTACCATCATCTTTAAAAGGACTTGATATCTCTTTAGATATAAGGAGGTAAGTATACGACTTACTATATTAGTCACATTTACAAAAAGTTTAAGAATTACATTGAATAAATTAAAAGTTTAAGAATGGCATTGAATATTAGATTAAATTTTAAGGACTACATTGAAAAAATTGAAAGTTCCGAACCACATTGCGTACTGGACTAATGTTTAGGGACTATTTGTATAATTATCCCTTTAATCCTTTTTTTGTTCATTTAGTGATGAAATGCGATCCTATATAATTAAATATGCATTTTGCGTTTGTTGAAATTCTTTGTAAAACGTTTCAAGTGAGAAATATGGTACAACCAAATAATCAAATATCTTTTTTAAGATCTGTAAAAATTAAATCTATCTTTGACAATGTCAAACTGTCTCAACTCCAGTACGGGAAAAGTCCTCCACCTTATTGGATTTAGATTTGTTCAAATTTCGCGAGAAAATATAGAGAACTTATATGAGAAAAATTTAGGCTCCATTCGTTTTGCAGAAAATAATTATGGGAAAACTTTTTTCGGATTTTCCGGCGTTCGTTTAACGGAAAATGAATTTATTGGGGAAAATGTTTTCTATGAAAGGGAAAAAGTCTTCTAAATTAGGGGAAAATGTTTTTCACTTTTGAAAAGTGGAAAACATTTTCTTTACTTAATCTCCCTTATCTCATACCTCTACAAATTCTCACTTCATCCTCCCCTTTCTTCTTCTTTTTTTCTTTTTTTATTTGAATTAATTTTTAATTCGATTTTTTAAATTTCCTTTTTCTTTTCTTTGTTTCTTTTTCTTTTCTTTTTATTTCTTTTTCTTTTCTTTGTTTCCCATCTTCTTCTTTATTGGCTAGTCGTCAGCCATCACCAGGTGAACCTCGAGCTTGTCGATCTCAAGCTCACGCTCGTCGATCTGGCGAGCCTCGAGCTCGACGATGGCCGGCCGCAGCCATCACCATGGCCGGTGACCGACCAAGAAAGAAGGAGATGGAAAACAAAGAAAAAAGAAAATAAAATAAAAAAGAAAAACTTTATAATAGATTTTAAAAATTAAAAATAATTAAAAATCAATTTTTTAAAAAATGAAAAAATCATTTTAAAAAATAAAATAAATGAAAAAGAGTATATGAAGGAAAATATTTTCCTTATGAATAGCTTAAAAATATTTTCCACTTCATTTTAGGTTTCATATGAACACCGGAAAATAATTACATTTTTCTGGAAAATGACTTCCTAGAAAATATATTCCGTAAATGCCACATTTTCCGCGAAACAAACGGAGTTACTATCTTTTTTCCACTTGTCATCTCCTAAAAAATGCTTCGTAAATTCATCATGCTTAGCGGCACAAACCTTCATTTCTCATAAATATTAGGTATGCTTGAACTGGGTGGTCCGCCACATTCAGTTTGGATGGGCCAGATGTTCAACAAGTCTCGAGCACATTATTGCTAAGAAAAAAAATCTGTCGTGATATTTTTCATTGTTTTTTTGTACCTTTTTAAAACCTCCCTAGACTATTTCTTACTTTTAGACTATATATCCTGATTGTGGAAAAAGAACATAGTAAACTTTCATACATTACTCACTTTGGCATCAAAACATTTTGTCGGATCACTAAAGTGCCATATCGGAGAAAAATTGACCACTTAAATGCCTTCGATGAGAAATTTTGACCAAAAGTTCTACATGACATTTCTAATTAAATATTTATTCAAACATGGCTTTTTTTTTTTTATTAACTATATAATTACATGGCTTTTTGATGAAAAAGAAAAGCAAACTTGGAAATTCCAGCTACTCTCTCTCTTTTTAACCAAACCACGTTGTTCCAATTGACCCATTCATCTTCCCTGTCCCCACCACCTCCGTCTCCTCCAGTTTTCCCTTGCTTGATTCATCTCCTTTCGTGCATCACACCCGCGACACCCCTTCTCTCCACTTAGCCTTATTTCGACTCTGACATTACTTTTAGTGGGCCTCCAAGATAGTTGGCAACCATTGTTGTTGTCCACGGAGAGCTGTGATCAAGAGGCTCTATTTCCTCGCTGTCTCCATGTTTCAAGAACTTTCTCTTCTCGTTCAAGCCTTAGTTCGTTCATTCTTGGAGCCCCCAGATATTTGCCTCGTATTCCCACGTTTCCAACGATGGTTGAAGAAACAATAGTTTCTCCAAGAGTCAGCGCCGAAGAAGAAGAACCAAGAGGCCCCGTTTTTGAAGCTTTTGTTTGCACTCTTCAAGGGCCTATTCTGATTACATTCAAAGCGTTATAGCTTTATGGGCTAAACCCAACTCAATTAAAGCTTAATTACTCTCGTTTTGGACTTGAAAATTTCGGCTATTCCTTCCCATGCTGCTGGCCGAATATTACCTCCCGTGTGGGCTAAGTTCATTGATTAATTTAGGCCCATTCAACACCACCAGTTTAATGCAAATGCACTTGTAATTAAATATTTATTGGAACGTAGCTTTATGGGCTAAAGGCAAATGCATTCACCTAACTCATTTGTAGTTAAATATTTATACAAAAGTGGCTTTTTTGAATTAATTATATAATTACATGGCTTTTTAATGAAAAAGAAAAGCCAACTTGAAAATTCCAGCTACTCTTTCTCTTATACCAAATGGGGTCGTTCCAATTGACCCATTTATTTTCCCTGTCACCGCCACCTTCGTTTCCTCTAGTTTTCCCTCGCTCGGCTTCATCTACTTTCGCGCGCATCACAGCCGTGGCACCATTTCTCACCACTCAGCCTTCTTTCAGCTTTGACACTACCTTTGGTGGGCCCCAAAGATAGTCGGCAACCATTGTTGTTGTCTATGGAGAGCTGTGATCGAGAGGCTCTATTTCTTCGTTGTCTCCATCTCTCAAGAACTCACTCTTCTCGTTCCAGCCCTAGTTCGTTCATTCTAGGAGCCCCCAGATATCTGCCTCGTATTCTAAGTTTCCAACGGTGGCTGCAGAAACGCTAGTTTCGCCATGAGTCAGTGCCGAAGAAGAAGAACCAAGAGGCCCTGTTCTTGAAGCTTTTGTTTGCACTCTTCAAGGGCCTATTCTAATTACACTCAAAGCCTTTTTGCCCAGACAAATTTCTCGAGATCAGTTAATTAAATTAATCCCAGGCACGTGGATAACTAACTATACCCAACTCAATTAAAGCCTAATTACTCTAATTTCAGGCTTGAAAATTATGGCTATTCCTCCACATGCTGCTGGCCGAATTTTACGTCCTGTGTGAGCTAAGTCCACATGATTAATTTAGACCTATTCACCATTGCCAGTCTAATGCAAATGCATTTCTAATTAAATATTTATTAAAATGTAGCTTTATGGGCTAAACCCAAATGCATTCCCCCAACTCATTTGTAATTGAATGTTTATTCGAACATGGGTTTTTTTAATTAACTATATAATTACATGGCTTTTTGATGAAAAAGAAAAGTCGACATGGAAATTCCAGCCTCTCTCTCTCTCTCTCTCTCTCTCTCTCTCTCTCTCTCTCTCTCTCTCTCTTAAACCAAACGACGTCGCTTCAATTGACCCATCCATCTGTTATAGATGAAGCCAAATATTTGTTTTTAGGGGCTTTTTTGTCTTTTCTATTAGATTTGCTTTTAGGTTAAAAGTGATACATTTATATTAGAGATGGCAAGACCCTAGCCGTCAAGACGTTGAAAAAGAAAATAGAGAGACAAGAAAAAGAGAGAAGAAAAAAGTGAGTTTTTTCTTTATGAGGGTTTTCAATCTCTTTGTGCCCTGATCTTGAGAGAAGATCATCATTGTATTCCAACTTTTTCCGAAGTCTAGTGGATTCACAGAGTGCCTCTGTGCGGAGACGTAGCCCAAGTTTGGGTGAATTTCGATAACAAATTTGCTGACGTGTTCTTCTGATTATGTTATTTTATTATTATATTCTGCCTGGTGAATTATTTGCGAGCGTTATTTTTTTGGAATCGACTTGCGATTTCGTAACAACTGGTACTAGAGCCTGGGTTGGCTAATCGAGAACATCGAGGGTTTTTTGGTGACATTCGATTGAAAGCAAATAGGATGGCAGAAGATAAAATCAAAATCGATAAGTTCGATGGGGAGGATTTTAGATGGTAGAAACTACAAATCGAGGATTATCTTTATCAAAAGATCTCTATGCACCACTTGAGGGTTGGAAACCCAAGATGGCGGAAGTGGATCCGACAGCAGAAGCCGGATGGAAAATTCTCGATCGAAAGGCATTAGGTGCGATTCGTCTAGGGTTGACGAAAAAGACAGGGTACCACATCGCGAAAGCAAAAATTGCAAAAGAAGCCATGGATATTCTAACGAATATTTATGAGAAGCTGTCCACATCAAACTAGGTATTTTTGCTGAAGAAACTGGTTAATATGAAGCTATCTGATAGAGGTTCTGTGGCAAAGCATATTAATAGTTTCACGCAGGTTATGGGTCAATTGGAATCTGCAGGCATAAATTTAGATATGAAGCTTCAAGCTTTATTATTTTTATGTTCTCTTCCAGAAAGCTACAATACCGCAGTGCAGGGAATTTTAAGCACTATGAAGGATGATTTAACTCTTGATGATGCTGTGAGTAGTATCATGGATGAAGAGATGTGAAGGAAAGTCTCAGGTGGAGATAATTTTTTTGCATCTACATCTTCAACGGCACTCGCAGTGGAGAACCGTGGAAGAAGTAAAAGTAGAGGAAAATTCAGCGGACGTGGCAGATCACTATCAAGGGGTAAGATACAGGTTGCAAAAGATGAGTGTTGGTTTTGTCATAAAACCAGACATCGGAGGTTTCAATGTGAAGCCTACAAAAAGAAGCAGCAGCAAAATGAGAATCAAGGAACTAATGTGGTTAGCGATGAATCTTTGCTAGATAACTTGTGTTTGTCTGCAGGGTTTGACTTGACAACAGATAAATGGTTTATTGATTATGGTGCTTCTTTTCATTGCACATCGCAAAGAGACATATTTGATGATTATACCAGTGGAGATTTTGGACAAGTGGTTGTGGGAAACGGCCACATGTGTCCCATTGTTGGGAAATGAACCGTGACTGTGAACATCTCAAGTGGATGACGTCTAGTTTTGCGTGAAACTAGACATATTCCGGAATTAAAGAAAAATCTGATTTCAACCAGTAAACTGGACGATGAAGGTTTGGTAATAACCTTTGGATGCGGAGAGTGGAAGATAACCTTAAGGGCAAGAGTAGTAGCAAAGGGAAAGCGTACATGTACACTTTACCTTCTCCAAGGAGACAATATCAGTGGTATGGTTGCAACTACAATGGCTACAAGTAATTTGTCTACTCTTTGGCATTATCGTTTGGGACATCTTGGTGAAAAGTGTGTAAAGCAGTTACACTCAAAGAAATTACTTCCGGGTTTACAAAAAGTTGAGTTAGATTTTTGTGAGAGTTGCATTTATGGAAAACAGAAGGCTGTTAGTTTTCAATTGAATGGGCGACAAAATAAAGGCCAGAAGCTAGAGTTGGTTCATACTAATGTATGGGGACCTGCTCAAGAACTATCTTATAGTAGTAAGAGATATTTTGTCACATTCATTGATGATGCAACAAGGAAAACTTGGGTCTATGCTCTTAGAGAAAAATCATAAGTTTTTGGGATGTTCAGAATGTGGAAAACCATGGTAGAAATAGAGACAGGTTATCAGATTAAAGCTTTGAAGTCTAATAATGGTGGTGAATACACGAGTAAGGAATTTGCAGAATATTTGAGTCGAGAAGGCATACACGGGTTAAAGACTGTTCCTAGAACTCCTCAAGAGAACGGTGTAGCTGAAAGGATGAACATGACTATTCTAGAACGTGCGAGATGCATGAGGCTACACGCGGGTCTCTCGCTACACTCGGGTCTCTCGCTACACTTATGGGCTGCCACAGTTGATGCAGCTGTTTATCTTATCAACAAAAGTCCATCTAGTGCGTTGGATGGAGAAATACCACAAGAGCGGTGGTCAGGTAAAAATATTAATTATTCACATCTAAATGTGTTTAGTTGTATTGCATATACTTTGATTGATAGGGAGGATAGGAAAAAGCTTGATGCTAAGTCCCAGAAGTGCGTCTTTATCGGATATGGTGGCGACGAGTATGGTTATAGGCTTTGGGATTATGAGAATAACAAAGTCATCCGCAGTCGAAATGTGGTATTTCATAAAGAAAAGATGTACAAGGATCGTTAGACAGAGCATGAGAATGCACTACAACTAATTAGACACAATGCCCGTGAAGATATTTCCAGTAGATCAAAATGCACTTGAAAGAGAGGTTCAAGATGAGCCTATTATCAGTGAAGAGGTAGTTCAAGAGGAACGCAGTGATTCGGAGCAAACTAACGACCTTGAAGTACTTGTATTGAGGAGGTCTACACGTGTGAGAAAGCCAAAAGGTAATTTTTGATCCATTAGCTAATACCGTTCTGAGTCATGTCTTATATACAGATTCGGGGGAACCTGAGACTTACGATGAGGCAAAGGTAGACATGTCTCACTTGCAGTGGGAGTGTGCTATGAAAGACGAGATGAGCTCGTTACTTTAGAACAAAACTTGGGAGTTGACCAAGTTGCCCACAGGTAAAAAGGCTTTATTAAACAAATGGGTGTACAGGATTAAGAATGAATAAGATGGTAGTATTAGATACAAGACGAGGCTTGTAGTCAAGGGTTTTTCTAAAAAAGAAGGGATCGACTATTCCGAGATATTTTCATATGTAGTGAAAATGACATCAATTAGAGTTCTGCTGAGTATAGTTGCAGTTGAGGATCTTCATCTTGAGCAATTAGACGTAAAAACAACGTTTTTGCACGGTAACTTAGATGAAGAATTATACATGGCACAACCTAAGGGTTTTGAAGTTAAAGGTAAGGAGCACATGGTATGTCGCTTGAAGAAAAGCTTGCATGGCTTGAAACAAGCTCCGCGACAATGGTATCTAAAATTTGATGGTTTCATGAAAGAAAAAGGATTTGCACACTGTGAGTCTGATCACTGTGTTTATTTTCGCAAGTATGATGATGGTAACATTGTGTATCTCTCTTTATATGTGGATGACATGCTGGTGGCTAGTTCTAATATGAAGAGAATTGTAGAAGTGAAGAAGATGTTATCATCACAGTTTGCTATGAAAAACTAAGGAGAGGCCAAGAATATTTTAGGCATGAAAATCATTAGGGATAGAAAAAATAAGAAATTATGGTTGTCGCAGGAAGACTATGTGAACAAGGTGTTAAAGAGATTTAACATGGACAAGGCAAAACCGGTTGCAACTCCTCTAGCGAGTCACTTCAAACTTTCCAAGGATATGTGTCCGAGTACTCTGGCTTTAAAAGATGAGATGACGGTAGTTCCATATGCATCAGCAGTGGGGAGTTTAATGTATGCCATGGTGAGCACGAGACCAGACATTGCACAGGCAGTGGGAGTTGTGAGTCGATATATGTAGAACCCAGGCAGAGAGCATTGGAATGCAGTAAAATGGATATTGAGATATCTAGCAGGTACTTCCAATTACTCACTTTGTTATGGTGGTACATCTCTAGAGTTGAAGGATTATGTAGATGCATATCATTCGGGTGATCGAGATAGTGGTAAGAGTACCACTGGATATGTCTTTACAGTTGCAGGTACAGCAGTGAGTCGGGTATCTCAACTACAAAAAGTAGTGGCTTTTGACAGGACTAGTACAAGTACATAGAGGGGGGTGAATAGGTGAACAAAGTGATTTTTATAAATCGTAACATAATAGATTGATTTTTAACGATTGATAGACTAAGAGATTTAAAACAATGATAGACATATGAAGATGCAATGTAAAGTAAAAGGATTAGGGATAGAGAATCAAGACTCCAAGTTTATAGTAGTTCGGCTTAGACCAAGCCTACGTCCACTCTTCCGCACGGACAGCCCACCGGCTGGATTTCACTAAGAATCAAAAGTGAATTTACAGTCTCACGTCCTTGATTCCACAGTGTAGAGACTTTACTACACTTCCTCAAGGTCTCTCCAAATTCAGTCTCTCTTTTGATTACAAGTATAACTCAACGAATAAGATCGCAAAAGAACAAAGAGATTCAGACTTTGAAAATTTTCTATCGGGCACTCTTAAACAGCTTGAACGTCTCCCTTATATACTTCTTTATGCCTTCAATACCGTTGGCACATTCCAAAGAAATTCTTCCAATCAACCCATTGGACATAATCAATTAGAGAGATCTCGAGCTATTCAAGGAAAATGACGATAGCGCATCAATCCTGCTCGCTCATACAATCAGGATCTAGGTTTCCATAAGTAGAACCTTCCAAGTATAATTCGTGGATCTAGAGGATCTAGATTACTCGAATACGAATAATAGATCTTTGAAGTGCTTAACTCTAGCTGTGAGATATTCCTTAACCAAACGAATCAAATCCATAACGATATGCTTTAATCTAGAACTTTAACTTCATCGGTCTGGAAACTGTCAATGAAGGTAGACTTTGAATCTTGAGTCTGGAGGTCTTCAAACTTTGTCAATAGAGTCGCAAGTCTTCGGGACGGATCGATGGAAACGTTTTGTTGACTTCAAAACATCTTAAGAAGATTTCTCTAACAGCTTTATCGACGACAGAGGCAGAATACGTGGCGATCACAGAAGCCTCCAAGGAAATCATGTGGTTACAAGATTATATGGAGGAGTTACATCGAAAACAGCCAATCAGTACACTGTGGAGTGATAGCCAAAGTGCAGTACACTTAGCAAAGAATGCAGCTTATCACTCAAGGACTAGACATATCAAGAAACGTTATCACTTTATTAGGTTAGCATTGAAAGATAATGAGTTAAAGCTACATAAGATTGATGGCTCGAAGAATCCAGTTGACATGTTGACCAAGGTAGTAGACAGAGAGAAGCATATTTTCTGTACTATTACCATTGGTATTACTCCATGTTGATTGATGAGGAGTATCGCAGAGGCACAAATTTTTCAACTACTATTTTTTGAACAAGATGGATGCAAAGTTGCTTGGTGCTTGGGTATATTTGTCTTCAAGTGGTAGATTGTTATAGATGAAGCCAAATATTTGTTTTTAGGGGCTTTTTTGTCTTTTCTATTAGATGTTCTTTTAGGTTAAAAGTGATACATTTATATTAGCGATGGCAAGACCCTAGCCGTCAAGATGCTGAAAAAGAAAATAGAGAGACAAGAAAAAGAGAGAAGAAAAAAGTGAGTTTTTTCTTTATGAGGGTTCTCAATCTCTTTGTGCCATGATCTTGAGAGAAAATCATCATTGTATTCTAACTTTTTCCGAAATCTAGTGGATTCGCAGAGTGCCTCTGTGCGGAGACGTAGCCCAAGTTTGGGTGAACTTCGATAACAAATTTGCTGACGTGTTCTTCTGATTCTGTTATTTTATTATTATATTCTGCTTGGTGAATTGTTTGCGAGCGTTATTTTTCTGGAATCGACGTGCGATTTCGTAACACCATCTTCCCTGTCACCACCATCCTTGTCTCCTCCAATTTTCCATCGCTCGGCTTCATCTCCTTTCGTGTATCACAGCTGTGACACCCCTTCTCAGCACTCAGTCCTCTTTCAGCTCTAGCACTACCTCCAGTGGGCCTCCAAGATAGTCGGCAACCATTTTTGTTGTCCATGGAAAAGTGTGACCAAGAGCCTCTATATCGTCGCCATCTCCATCTCTCAAGAATTCACTCTTCTCATTCAAGCCTTAGTTCTTTCACTCTTGGAGCCGCCGGATATTTGCCTAGTATTCCAAGTTTCCTACAGCGACCGAAGAAACTCCAGTTTATCCTAGAGTCAGTGTCGGAGAAGAAGAACCAAGAGCCCTTGTTTTTGAAGCTTTTGTTTGCACTTTTTAAGAGCTTGCCATTCTCGTCCGAGCCTTCACTCATCTATTCCCGAAACACGAAATTGAGGTGCTTGTCATGCTCTTAGTCTTCATTGCAAGATTCACCACGAAATTTTGGCCCAAATTGCTAAGTTATAATACGTCTTTCCTGATAAAAAAAAAAATTAGGGTTAAAGAAGGGGGATTTGGTTGATTTGGCACGCTTAACAATGTCGCTTGGGGCACAAATGCTGAGTCAGGTCACCAATAAGTTACGTCGATCCAAAAAAATGATAAAATATTGTCATGTTGGATTTTCACTATCCCAAATTGAAGTTATTTGGGAAAAAAAGTTTTTGTACCAAAGTAAGCACCGTATAAAAGTTATAACACATGTAATATCACTTTCCCCTCAATTGTTGAGAGCACGAACGAATTTTGCGTTCCCCAAGGCTGACCAATATAATTTTTATTTATACAGTGATGACCTCGCAAGCAAAATTAGTGGAATCCTACAATGAACAGGCTCAAATTAAAATGGTTATTCAACTGCATGTCGTTCAATTAGAAAAATTTCTCTATCCCAATGTGTTCGTCCGATTACATCCTACATGTAACACACATATATGCTGCCTATAAATCAATGAATTGCAAAAGCAGCATCACTTTTCGGAAGCCCATAAAAGCAAATTAAATTAATTCATCATTCTATTTGGCTTAGATAAACATTATTTTCAACATTATGTCACAAACCTTGATTCTACACTCGTAGTGCCACAGTCTGGTAGCCAGATGGCGTCCGGTTCTGTTGACTTCATCAACAATTGAGGCCAAACACGTCGTTTAATTGCTCGAGTGCGGCGATTATGTGCATATTGATTATTTAAAGAACAAGACGAGGGCGTGCGATGGCCACTGTCATCCCCTATCATCTTCACTTTGTTGGCAAGATCTTCGAGTAGGGGAGCTTGCAACTTAAACTAATCTGGTTCGTCAAATCGACATTGTTCTTTGCCTCTTGTCCAGAGAGTGGCTTGTGATGTCGGCTAATGCGTGTTGAGATAATCAAATCGAAAAATGCAACAAGTTTACTTTCAATTGAAATGGACGGATATCCAGAAGGCGCGTGAGAATCTCTCTGAAAAGCCTCCTGGCTTATCAAACGCCCACAATGATTATCGAGTAGCATTTGCGATGATGTAATCGGCAACTTCAACTCATCTTCGAATAAGCCTTGATGATTATGAAGTGTAGGGCTTGTGCTTCCTTTTCAAAATCACAACATCGATCCACACCGGGATTATAATTACATGGCATGCCGAAAAACGAGGTAAATATTATTATAAAGTCCAACTTAAAAGCTTAAACTGATAGATAGAGGACATGAATATAAAGAGCATTTAGAACAAACACTGGGAAAAGTAGCAAAAAAATCATAAAATTATTACATTGATACCAATTTAATCATAAACCTTTTAATTGAATCACTTTAGTCCTAAACGTTTTCATATTGGTACCAATTGAGTCAATCCTGCCAATTTATGCTGGAAATTACCGACATAGACGTCAACCATCGTATGTGGCATGTCTGACGCTGATATAGACATCTTTATTTTATATTTAATCAATTTTCAATTTTTTTTGAATTTTTTCATTTTTCCCTTATCTTTTCCTTCTTGTCTTCTTGTCTTTTTCCTTTTTCCTTTTTTTGTTTTTTTGTTTTTTTTTTGCTTCCTTCCTTATTTTCCTCCGCCAGCCTCCATTATGGCTAGTGGAGGTCAGCTAACGAGGGCAAGGACCAGGATGCCCTCGTCGGCCTTTTATGAGGGTTGGCGAGGGCTGGTGAGCATTGGGAAACCTTCACCGGCCTTTGGCGAGGGTCGGCCTCGCTTGGATGAGGCCCCTCACCAACATTAGAGACCGACAAGGCCAGCCCATGCCAGATCTAGTGAGGGGGCCCTGCGGCAAGGGCGACCTCACCCCAATGACAAGGGGCCTCATCCAGGTGGGGTCGGCCCTCGCCATTCCTCGTTGGCCTCTGGCTAGGGCTAGGTGAGGGTCCCCTCATCGGATCTAGTGAGGGACGGCCTTGCCCAACCCTCTGGCCGGTCTTGCTTATTGTCGGTGAAGGTGTCTGGCCCTTGCCCTCGTCGGCAGTTGGTAACCTCTATTGGCCATCACAGAGGTTGGCGGATGAAAATAAAGAAGTAACAAAAAAAAAAAAGAAAGGGGAAAAAAAAGAAAGGAAACAAAAGAGAAGGAAAAAAAAGAAAAATGAAAAGGAAAAAATTAATAAAAAATTCGAAAAAATAATTAAATATTAAATAAAATCTATGTTAGTGTTAGTCGTGCCACGTAGGGCGACCATAGTTTATATCAGCAATTTTCGGCATAAAATGGCTAGATGGATTGAATTTGTATCAAAGTGAAAATGTTTATGACTAAATTGATCCAATTAAAAGGTTTATACAGATACAATAGGTTTAGGACTTTTTTGGTGCTTTTCTTGGCTAACACCCCGTCTGACGTGCAAGCCTCATGAAAGGGATAATACTAACTTTGATACCAAGTTAAAAGGTCCAATTCAAAAACTTAAACTGATAAGTAAAGGGAGACCACATAAATATAAAGAGCATTTAGGATGAACACTCGCTTTGACGAGCAAGCCAAATGATGAGCATGCACATTTGTGAAAGGGATAGTATTAGCTTTGATATCATGTTAGAAAGTCCAATCTAAAAGTTTAAGTAAATAGGTAAATAGATATCACTTGAATATAAATAACATTTTATTCGACCAAAAAAAAATATAAATAACATTTAGAACTTGTTATTAAGCGATGTGAGATAATACTTCAATAATTATAATGGATGGGGACACATATCCCATTGAGCATTTGGTGTAAATTGTTTTCCTTAAGACTATATATCTATTCTCGAGTGTATTATACTTCGGCATAACTTTTCTAGCCATCATTTTTCTAGCATAACTTTTCTCCCTATTGAGGAGTTGAATTACTTTGGAACATGATGGAGGGAGGGATAAAAAGAGAACTGTGTCCACGCCATGCAGACGTAAGATGACCACACTTCTTTGATCACAAAAAGCGTTGAGTCATGGTGCTTACCTGAACCTACCTTAGCATTGAATGGAATATATTGTAGTGAAAATAAGAAATTAAAGAAATCTAGAATGCGATAGTATTTTTTTCCCTTTCCATTTTTCTCTTTTTGGTAAGAGAAAAACGTAGAATGTAATAGTATCGGGTCAAATCATATAGCCGACATCCTTTATATTTGCATTCGATTAAGGGAAACTGGAGAGGAATGTTGTGCTAACTCTTAAGACAAAAATGCATGGAAACTCTTTTTGCTTTTATGATAATCAATCAGCTCAATCATATTCGGAATGTGACTAAACTTCTGTTAGTGATAGTTTCATTGGTTACAAGCGTGCTGCAAAATTGACATCCAGAGGCAAATATTCCAGCCATTCTTCTAGCAAAACTTATGTAGATAGAATCGGGATTCATACATATAAGTCACTAAGGATTAGGATTGAGGAAGTTGAGGTCACAGTACAAGATGAAAAGCTTTTGCTTCTGGACAGTATCATACTGCAAATCATTGAAGTGGGTCATATTGTTTCAGAAGCATCCAAAACCGTGGACGACCCTTCGAGAATCCGTAAGGAAAAAGTTTCATGGGATCAAGTTCCATTGTAAGAGCCACCATCCTTAAACCCTCACAAAAATTAAATAAACGGATTGATAATATATCAAAGCCAATATCAACTAAATGACTAGACACACACTTCCATCAAAGTAATCACCAGAGGAGGAAGCTCTCCTCTCTCCCTAAAAAAAGGGAACCCTAGCCCTCTTACGCTTCCATCATTCATGACCTCGAAAAACCCAGTCGAATTGGAATGCTCTAATCTTAACTCATATTGGCCAGCTTCAAAGCTTTAATCTCTGGTGGTCATATAAGCAAAAAATGAAATGCCACCACCATCTAATAAGACAAACGAAATGAGAATCGCCCATTTTGACTTCCACTTTAATTTTCTATTGGAAAAAGAACCATGAAAGATGATAACAAAAATAGAGGATTAGTGGATTAGCAACTATATAAGGACGATCCGTTCGAGCTCGAGATATAGCAAACGGTTTTGAGGAAACTAGAGGTAATACATCATCAGATTCCTCATCTTGTCAACATACCAAATGGCCAGCCCAAGGTTTTGGTTTTGTTTTCTTTTAGTTTTGCTTGCGTTGCTTATCAAATCGGAATGTACTCGGCCACTCCAGCCATATCAGCGAGCGAGGACCCATTCAAGTTCGACATTGAGAGAACTGCTCGAAAGATTGAGAGCCCTAAAGGTGAATTTGCGAGGAGAGGAGCCAATGCAGAGTCCGTATGTATCCAAAAAACAAAGCCCCGGTGGACCCGACCCGCAACATCATTAATTTCGAGTGTTAGAATATTTAAATAATAAACCGTACCATCTCTTCCCCATTGAATATTTCCACGCCTTCGGAACAGTTGGTAATGAAATCGTACTCTATTGATGTAATGAAGTTCTTGATGAATTGTACTCTCTCTCGATGTAACCCCATGAAATCTCACATCGAGAATTGTACTCTGTTGATGTAATGAAGTTACTGTTCCAAACTTCTAGGTCCCTGTTTGTGTCCCCTATCAAATATTACCGTGCTTTAAAACAGTCAACAAAGGTCCCATGAAATCTTACATCAAGAATTGTACTCTCGCACTCTCTTAGTGTAATGAAGTTCTTGATGAGATGATGGTTGTGGAAGCATTTTAATAAATGAATAGTTTGCGAAGCTTTTAGAGGGGACTCAATAGGTTTGTCATTTTGGCAGGGGAAATGGTAATTGCTCTCCTTAACATTTTGCACCTATTTCATTTGACTCCTCTAGTTCTAAAACCAACACTTGGAGTTGGAGCTCAAGGAAAAACTCAACGAGTGAAAAGACCCAATTGCACTTAATTAGAATCTTATCCCCATAAACCTTAATTCCCTTCCGGGGGGAGTCCTATTGCCGATGACTGTGGTTCTCTTGAGGACAACCTTAGATCAAAAGGAAAATGACATAAATGATACTTGAACTTTGATTGAATTATTGCCTTTGGATTCTTAATTCGTTCAATATGGTTCTTAAATTATTAGTAAATGTTCAATATGGCTCTTTCATTTGCTCAAAAGACAAAATAGACGTTATTTAATGACGTTAATTATTACATGCTGAGTTGAGTATTAAAAATGATAAATCAACATGTCCATTTTGCTATCCATCTACTTTAGAAAAGGAAAAAGGAAATTATGGTGTTAACATGTCCATTGCCATTTGTTGATGTGGATTATTATATCCTAATTTGAGGTCAATATCTTACTTGGATAATCTACGTGTACTTTTTTTTTGTTGACCGTTTACGCTTAATGGATTGAAAGTCACATCATCGGATTCTGTTAACTTAAATTTATGAAAGGACGATATTAAATAGATTCATATAATTTAGAGACCAGATTGAATATTTAACAATAATTTAGGGAATACATGAAATCAATTAAAACTTTAGGGACGATATTGCGTATTAGATCAAATTTTACGAATTATATTTTTGGTAATATTCTTAATAGCTCATGATATCAAATTCAAAAGCCTATGACCTTGACGGCGCTCTTAACAGAGAGAGAGAGAGAGAGAGAGAGAGAGAGAGAGAGATTCGTAAACGACCATTGTTAACAGTTGCCATTTATGGAGAACTGTGATGTAATATTATGAGCTTGATTACTGAAAGATTGTGGAAGTAGTTCAGTTGTGTTAAGTGGTGAAACCCAAAATCTCCACATGTGCATCACTTTTTTGGCTAAAAAAGACGAGGCTTCGCAAATGGATTAAACTTAATATGCTCCTCAATTATGGTCATGTATATTGCGTACTACTGACGTTGTAAGTGTCTTCTTCTGCATATGTACATGTATATAGGCACTCAACCTATTGTTTAAGGAAAACTGATATTAGAAGTTCCTAATTTTTGTATAGCGCTCATTTTATTATCAAAATTTTTCAAACAATTACTTGAGTGCAACATTGATGAAAAAACTATTACTTAAATGTTTTTAGTAACAAATTCCGTACAGGGCTTGTTTAATAATAACTTTATTCCTACGTGGCTTTTCTTGTTAAAAAAGTTCCAACTTGGCATATGATCTGGTGGTCCTTCTGGACAAAACGAGTCACTTATAAACAAAGAGGTCCAACTCTCTCTCTATCTCTCCTCTGTGTAAATAACGAAATATTAATTCACTATTGATAACATCTCTACCATCTAGGTTAAATGGAATAATTGGGAATCTTTAGTAACTGACCCGTCCTCTCTCACTCTATAGACAGGGTAAAGGCGCAGGAAAATGTGAGAGATTGGAGGAAAAAAATTAGAGTTTTGTGCTAGAGGCACAATAAAGAACAAAATGAGTCGCATTAGTTGAACATCGAATTGCTCTCGTCTTGGAAACTAATACGCAAAAATTTATGATTTGCTATTTGCAGGTTTTGTTGTCGTGAAACCGTTGTCACGCCTCGATCCTCGAGCACGCGGCCATCCCTCACCTGGTCGATTTAAAAGCGACGTCCCAGGATGCATCGCCGACCCATTTATTTTAATACACATGCAGAAGCATATAATAAATCCCCAGACAATAAAACAATATGATAGGAAAGTAGGACTAAAAACTCGAACCTAAAAAAAAACCAACACACTTATATACGTATATAAGTACTGAGTTATATATATATATATATATATATATATATACAAGCCATACCGATAAGTCGGTTTATACTCAAATAGGTTCTCAACACAAAGTCAGCAGACCGGGGGGGGGGGGTAGGGTCTTAGTCTTCATCGGGGCCATCCCCTAGGTCCTCCTCTGGATGCATCTCCGGGTCCTCCTTTGGATCCTCCTCCTCTTTGACGATCTCTCATTCTTCTTCATTCCAGCTGGAGCCCACGGCTGAGTTCACTGGAGAGTCAGAATCGCCTTCAAGTTTGGGATCCTTTGCATCAACCACCGATCCACCCTTGGGATCTGCTGTCCCCTTCCCGAACGCTACCTCCAAAACGTACAGAGATACATCACTCCGGTATGGGACCCTCCCTTCGCCCATCATCGTAATGGCGATACCATGACCGGTACTTGTGGGGCACCTTTTGGGGTTTACCCACATCAACTCAGACTGTGGATTTCACCATAACATATTCCAGTCCTTCAAGATGATGGTACATCGGAATGTGATAACTTATCTCAGTGATCTCCTCAAGTATACCAAAATGCACGGGAGGAGGTGGAGGTGCTGCCATCTATGGACCTGAAATGTTATCCCACAATGGGGTGAGATGACAACCTTGACCTCAGTTCCATCCTGCAAATCAATCTCATTTATAGATGCTTCAAATCACAACAACTAATCAATTCATAACGTCAGATCAAATCATTGATCAATTGATCTAGTCGATTACATGTCACCACGACCTCCCCCGGTCGGTATATTCAATACTATCCATAATGTCCTATCAAATCAGGATAGCTCACCCTAAGCTGATAATAGATAGTATAGCTTGCTAAGCTGATAAATAGTGTACCGCTCTTAATCTAAGCTGACATATTGAACCCTTGGGTTGATATAGTACACTAATGATGCTCACTCTAAGCTAATAGGGTATACTGCTCGCAATCTAAGCTGACATATCGCTCGTAGATTGATATAGTATATAGATGTACTGCTCGCAATCTAAACTGACATATCACTAGTAGGTCGATATAGTACACCACTCCAACCATTCAAATCAATTCGTCATTTTTATCATACCCGATAAAAATAGCCGTGTGTGGGCACACGATTGGCCTTAGCCAAAATACTATATTTCTGCTTTAGAACATCCCACCAGTTTCAACAGCCCATAAATATATTTTTGGCGCTATAAACCGACGCCCGATAATTTTCCAATTAATTACCAAAATTTATTAATTTAGGAATAAATACTAAAATCACAATTAAATCAATTCAGCACAAATTAACGCTCGAATAAATAAATAGACTGCACCACAGTAATCAGCATAAAATTCCGGTCATCGGCTATCTCGGTATAATTTTCGGAAAATAAATAAATAAATAAATAAATAATTAGGAAAATATTAAATAAATGCCAACAAATCCAACTTATGCCCGTAATGCCTAATTGGACGCCGAAATGAACTCGGAAAATTTCCTAGTCACTCTAGATAAATACTAGAGCTCGTCTAGGCCCTAATTGCACTAACTATCCACCTAACATGCATCGATGATTAATTAAATTAACTAATCTAATCTAATCTATCCACATAAACCATACTTAATTTATCTAATCAACCCCTAAGCGTAATTAACCTACTAAGCGAGGATTAGTGAGTTAAACTCACTTGTTTCGTGAGCCGGTCGGTTCAAATCGACGGGGACGTAATGAGGCTCAACTTTCCTCAAAGCAGGCCTAACTTTTGGGGCCCAGAACCACCTCAAAATGGGCCTAAGAGCAGCCACGAGACTCACACTTTTCTGTTCTGATCTTGGTTGGAAAAGACAAACCAAAGGCTTAGTTGAAGCAACAATGGACCGGGAAAGGCTAAAGAGACTAAATCGGGTTCAAGCGAGGACTCACAGGGGTTAGAGGCGGGCCAAACAACTCCAGCACGGGCTGAAACAGAGGCTGGAACACACGACTGGGCTGCTGGAACGTCGAGGACAGCACGACGGCGAAGGGGGCGCACGGCTAGGCGTGACGGCGCGCGAGGCGGCGGGGCGGCGTTCCGGTGACGGGTGGCGGTGTGCGACGGCGTAGGGCTGCTCCGGTGGTCTCCTTTAGCTGCTGGTTCCTAAAATTACACAGTGAAGGGGAGGAAGGGGCTGGTTGACAGCTAAGGGAAGAGAGAGGGAGACAAGAGGGGCCACCTTGGCCAAATTTTCCAATTCTTGGTCCCCTTGACCATCCTCAGCCATTGGTGTCTTCCATGGCTGTAATTCAACCACCCATGCTTCACTTTGGAACCTTGAAATGGTCCAAAAGCCTAGGCAATGGGGGCATGGTCAATATAGGGAACAATTGAATAGAACCGAATTGGCTTGAGGCTTAATTGCATATAAAAAAATGTAATGGAGCCAATTCATTATGGAAGGTTAAACAATAACCCATATACCTACACAAACCAATTAAGGTCAGTCAAAGTAAACCATAAGTGAGGCAAGGACAGCTGATTGGGGGATTCATATAGATATGGGTGAGCAGCCACACTTCCTCAGTGAAGATTTCGCTGGAAAAACCTGCAAGAACAAATTAATACTCGGTGTGAGTTTACGGAACTATTGGGAAACTCGTCGAGTTACTAGTAGAATTAGAATTTGCTGGAAATTCCACTAGTGTCGCAAGGCTAACTAGGAAATCTTGATGATTGCGATGGGGCTGAGCACAACTGATCTAGAATGTCGGGACTGTCAGTGGAGGCTCCAGAGGGTCGAGGAAGTGTGCTCGACGAAGTCTGGTGTGGCTCAGGCTTGCTTGGCGCTGCGGCGTCAATGGTTGCATCGATGGCTCTCCATCTTGTGATGACCTCTTGTGAATATGTTGAGCCTTGTCAAGATAAAATATCACTAGAGTGCTTGCTGAATGAGACTGAGATGGGAATCTTCAAGAAGTCCTCCTCCATAATGCAGGACGTCAAGAAGATCTAAATCACTGCCGAGATCGTCGGAGTTGCTGCAGCAGTCACTGGTTGTTTGCTGGATTGACAAGAAAATATTGAGAATGTCTCTCTATTGCAAACTCAGCTCTCCTTATCCCCCACTTTGTGGTGTCTCAATTGTGGACTTGTGCATGAATTCTCGTAGAGAGAAAATAAAGATGGTAGTGGGATGTTGATGTAGAATAGGCATGAAAGCCCACGGTGACCGGGGAATTGTACCTGGACAGCAAGCAAAAACACGAAAATAATTTAAATAGCTAAATGGAATTGCACATGATCAAACTAAAAAAATGCTTGACTTAGCTTTGCGACTGTCGTCAACGTCCACAGAGCATGATGAATGCGGGACATCGTCAAGAGGACTGCACCATCGTCCCCAAAGAAGAGTTGAGGATCGCGATGAAATGATGATGATCAGATGATGACGATCATAGTGGTCATGGATATCATCGAAAAGCTATCCAGATAGTGGATATGAGATCCCCCCTGAGTCTCCATACGTGCCCCCCTTTTATAGCAAAAAGTCTCCCACATATCGTCAGAAAGTCTAGATCCGTGGAGCCGATTGATGATTCTTGGGGAATTGCTGAGTTTTGGCTTTGATTTGTCACCAAAAATTGATTGTGAATCTCTCTAATTTACTTATTGATGGTTTTATGTGATGGGCTTAAGGCCCGTCCGCCCATGTTGGGCCTAAAAGCCCGGCCCACAAGATTAGGGCCCATGGATGAAGGGGTACGTTCCTTTGTTGGAGGGAACGTATAAAAGGAGAAAGAGAGAGAGGGAGGAACATACCTTTTGGCATTTGTGCGTACGTTTCCTCTCCCTCTCTCCCTCTAAAAAGGAAAACAAGCGCTTAAGGCGACGCCGTCTTCCCTTCAAGGCCAATCGACGTCATCGGATCGAACAGGATCGGTTTTCTCTTCCTCTTATCGGCGTTGGTGTTTAATCTGTGGCTAACAAGGTACGCTCGATTCCGTGGTGTGCTTTAGGATCGGTGATACATGTGAATTTCCCGGGCTTGTCTTCCGCATTCGTTTTAGGGTTCGATTTAGTGTCGAATCCGGTTTTTGGGGATCCGTTATTCCCAACATTGGTATCAGAGCCCTAGTTCATGTTTTCCCGATCCCTTTGATGTTTTATGATTGATTTTTCGCGAAAATATTCGGCCGACACGGATCGGGCGAAATCCCGACACCCGAGCACCGTTCATCCATTTTTTCGAGTTTCCGTAAGTCGAAATCAATTTCTGAAGGCATAGGGTGAAAGAGCTCGTCGAGACGAGTCCGTCGACATGTCGACCGCCGCCGTCCGACGCCGCACGCGCCCACACGCGCGGCCAGAAGCCGCTGCGCGTGGGCGCCACGCGCCTGAAGCGCTGGCTCGGCCAGCGCGTGCGCCACACGCGCCGGTGACGGACCGGCGCGTGCGCGACGCTGCCGCCGGCGAACCGGCACGCGCCGGTCGGCGAACCGACGCGTGCTGACGTCACCGTGACGTCACGGTAACCGCCGGGATGACGTCATCGATGACGTCATCGCCGACGACCGTTGGACGGCCGGTCACCGGCCGGCGACCCGACCCGACGGCGACCCGACCCGACGACCCGATCCGACCCGCACGTCGGATAGCGTCGCGTGGCGTCACATGCCGCGCACGTGCCGGATGACGTCTCGCGTGACGTCATCCCACGCACGCGCGGCACGTGCCGGTCGGTTCGTCCGACCCGGTCCGACCGGCCGGCCCGACGACCGACGACCGGCGACCGTCGACCGTTGACCGGCGTTGACTCGTTGACCGTTGACCACCGTTGACCGTTGACCGTTGACCAAAAAAAAAAAAAAGGAATTTGTTTCTTTTTCAGTTATGTCTGTGTGGGTTAAAGGTAGTCCATTTTTTATTCTGCATTTGTTGCATGAATCATGGAAAATTATGTATTTTTCCATTTTGTTTCTTGTGGATTATAAGTGATCCAATTTTAGTTCTGCATTTGTTGCAGGAACTATGATGCGTTATGCACGGATACCTACAATCCCGAGAACGGACGAAGGAAAAGCAAGACTTAAAAGGCTGATGACAGAGTTAGCTGATTATCGGTGGCATGACGGTGATTTAGTATCACACGTGGTCGTGGTCAATCGGATGATACAGAAATCATCTCGTAATGGTTATCTTATGCCGGATTTTGAGAAGGTGCCGGCTTTGATGAACACTCTTCCACCTGAATGGCAAGCTGTGTTAGATCGGCTATGGGAGGTCAACGTGGTCCCGGGTTATAGGAGGCTAGTGGTAGCTTTTGTTAGAGAGTATTATAGGGTTGAGTTAACCAAAACTTCAACTCTTAGACTGAGCGCCACATGGCGCAGAGTGAATGCGCCTTGGAGGCGACATGAGAGCTCTCCAAAAGTTTTTCCATGGTTGGCAAATGTGCCTTCAAATTTCTCAGATATTTTGATTGATAGATTAGAAGGGACATTCCCTATTTATTTCTTAGATTAGTTTGAGATATTTTTTTTAAGTGTGAATATCTCTTTCTATGTTGATATTTCTTCTTTGAATATATTACTTAGTGTAATTGATTGTTGTATTATGTTGAAAGCATTATTATTCTATTGGATGTTAGATATTATTTGCTTTCTGTTATTGTTGACTCACTGTGGGTAGTTCATAGGAGTTTTTGTAACTTCATAGAATTTATTTTGCATAAGACAATTATATTAATAATAGTTTTAAGTTAGGATTTTTGGAGGATGATTGGAAACGTAGTGACCTTTTGATTCTGAAACCTTACTTGAAATTATTTATTGATATGATGGGTCTGTGCAAAATGGATGCATAAATGATAGGCATTAATTATTCGTGCATATATGTCTGATGTGTTCAGATCGATGGTTTCAGCAACTAAGAACGTAATTGCTGATATGGACGGCAACAATTGTGAAATATTGAATAAGAAGATTCAATATGTGCTGGAAAAGCAAGAAGCACTGGAAGCTCTTGACCATATTATGGAAGATCTTGAGGAAGCTGTGCGCCACCTTGAGCTGGTAGAGGACCGCTTAACGGCATGTGAGCCGAAAGTAGATATTTGCAATGCTGGTTCTAGCTCAGAAAGGGCTTTGAGCTCTAAGCGCAAGCGTATTGATTCGTTCAATATGTGGGAATGCAAAGGATCAAGTCCTTATTGCAAGAGATCAAGAGTTAACCAACACAAGAGAGGAAAACGTCCTCAAGTGAAGAAAATGTCAAGGGTGAGGTGTTACAATTGTGACAAGAAGGGTCACTATGCTCGCAATTGTTGTGAGCCGAAAAAGGTAAACACCTCTTGTACATTTGAGAACTTTGCTTATGTGTCAAGTTCTGTATTATTAGCTGAATCCAATCCTTTGTGGACTGTAGATTCAAGAGCGACAGACCATGTAGCGAAGGATAAAGAATCCTTCGTGGAATTCGACGAGTACCAACTGGAACTAAGTGGATCTATGTAGGAAATAACTCCAGAGATGAAGTTAAAGGGATTGGCACATGCCAATTGAACATGCGTGGTGGACGCACCTTGTTCCGCATGATGTTCTATATGCTCCGGAGATTCGTCGAAATTTAAGTGTCTGTTCTTGGTGTTGGTTAAGCTTGGTTTTAGTGTGAACTTCCATAATAGCCGGTGTATATTTGTATTTGGATACAAACTACTATGGTTGTGGTCACTTTCTGGATGGTTTTATTGTATTAAATGTTGACTGTGGTGATGTCAATATTTGTTATTCCCTTGTTTCACGTCTTCTACTTAATATGATAATGATGTGATTATGTGGCATGCTAGACTTGGTCATATTGGCCAACAACATATGAATAGATTAGCCAAAGAGGGCTTGTTGGGCAACATTGAAAAAGTCGATTTGCCCATATGTGAGCATTGCCTAGTAGGGAAAACGACAAGCAAACCATTTGGAAAAGGTAAAAGAGCTGAATTTCCTCTGCATTTAATCCATTATGACGTCTGTGGTTCAATGAATGTGAGAGGAAGGCATGGGGCTGTTTATTTCATCACTTTTATAGATGATTATACTCGATTCGGATATGTCTATTTGATTTCTCATAAATTTGAAGCATTAAGTTGTTTCAAAAGGTTTATGAACTTGGTAGAAAATCAATTAGACAAGAAAATAAAAGCATTGAGATCCGATCGAGGTCGAGAATATTTATCTGATGAGTTCAGAAAATTATGTGATGAAAAAGGAATAGAAAGACAGTTGTCTATTCCATATACTCCTCAACAAAATGGTGTTGTGGAGAGAAGAAACAGAACCCTACTAGAAATGGTTAGGTCCATGATGGCGCATGCTAACTTACCTATCACTTTTCGGAGTGATGCGTTGTTAACTGCTGCCTATATACTTAACCGGGTGCCTTCCAAATCAGTTACTTCCACTCCATATGAGTTATGGACAGGTAGAAAACCGGACTTAAGTTTTCTTAAGCCATGGGTTTGTGCTGCCTATACTCATGAGTCCTCTCACAAGCTTGGGAAATTGGGTCCCAGATGAAAGAAGAGTATTTTCATGAGATACTCAGAACACTCGAAAGGGTATGTGTTCATAGGTGAGCAGGAAAATGGGAGTATAACTGAATTTGAATCACGAGATGTCACATTCTTAGAGGATGAATTTCCTAATAAGGGCGAAATAGGTGAGGATTACTACCTATTTGAAACCTTGGATCAAGATAATGATATTAGTGGAGTTCGTCCAAGTGGGAGTAATATGAGAAGTGATGAATTGAATTCAACTCATTCTCAATTGCAACCACATGATGAGACGACGTCATCATTATCTAATCCTAGTGGGAGCATAATGGGGAATGATGTGCTAAGTGTGCAATCTCCCATACGGCGAACAAGTCGCCAAAGTATTCCCCGTCGACTTTTTGACATTGAAGGGGAAACTTTTATGATTGCTCCACAAGATGAGGATGAGCCAAGAAATATTAATGAGGCTCGAATTGCCCTAGTAAGGAAAAATGGATTCATGCAATGGAAGAGGAAATGGAGTCAATGAAATCAAACCAAGTCTGGGAACTGGTTGATCTTCCAAAAGGACGCAGAGCTATTGGGAACAAGTGAGTTCTCAAAATAAAGCGAAAAGCTGATGGCTCGATAGAAAGGCATAAGGCTCGCCTTGTGGCGAAGGGGTATAATCAACAGGAAGGAATTGATTATGAAGATACATTTTCTCCTGTAGTGAGATTTACCTCGATTCGCATTATTCTGGCAATAGTGACTAGTATGGATCTTGAGTTACATCAGATGGATGTAAAAACTGCTTTCCTCAATGGAGAATTAGAGGAAGAAATATATATGGAACAACCTGTTGGTTTCATAGTGAAAGGCTAAGAAGAAAAGGTATGTCGACTTTTGAGGTCGATATATGGCCTTAAGCGATCATCGAGACAATGGTATATACGTTTTCATAATGCCATAATGGCATATGACTTTACAATGATAGGTGAGGATCATTGTGTATATATCAAAAGATCCAAGGATCAATTTGTGATCATATCATTATATGTTGATGATATACTAATTGCCGGAAGCAATATGGAGCTTGTTAATACTGTCAAAAGTTGGTTGTCTTCCAACTTTGAGATGAAGGATATGGGTGAGGTTGCATACATTCTTGGAGTTAAGATTTCAAGAGATCGTTCGAAGAGATCGTGATCTCTTTCGCAAGAAACATATATAAACAAGGTTCTTGAACGATTTCGTATGCAAGATTGTAAACCCATAGACACTCCTATTGCAAAAGGTGAAGGATTGAGCCATATACTGTGTCCAAGGACTCCACAAGAGAAGGAACAAATGAAACATGTTCCTTATGCTAGTGCTGTTGGAAGCTTGATGTACGCTATGATGTGTACAAGACCTGACAAATGTTTTGCAGTTGGAATGGTAAGTAGATACCAGTCCAATCCAGGTCCAGCACATTGGAAAGCCGTTAAGAGAATACTGAGGTATCTAAAGGGGACTGCTGATTATATGCTGAGTTATTAAGGAAATGATCTGCAACTCAAAGGCTATTTTGATGCTGATTGAGGAGGAGATTTAGATGAAAGAAAATCTACCTCTGGGTTTGTTTTCTTACCGAATAATAATGGCGCCATATGTTGGAGCAGTAAGAAACAAACATGTATAGCCTTGTCCACGATGGAAGTTGAGTTCGTGGCATTATCAGCAGCAATATAAGAAGATGTTTGGCTTAAGAGATTGTTGGATCATTTAGGTGTTATTGGAAGTGCTGCAGATTCATTGTTGGTTAACTGTAATAGCCAAGCAGCAAAAGTGTACACCAAAGATCCAAAATATCATGGCAAGACCAAACCTATAGATACCAAGTATAATTTTGTCAAGGATATGATTGCACGAAAAGATGTGAACTTAGAGTACATACTACGCATAGAATGGTAGCAGATCCTATGACAAAGCCAATACCTAGAGATGTGTTTTGTGGCGATATGAAATCTCTAGGATTGCGTAGAGGCGATGTACTGAATATTGTAATTTCCCTAAGTGTTCACATTTGATGAATTTGTGTTTTCATCATTAATGCCTATGAATCTTTGTTTGATCTTTATGCATCTTAATGCTCAGTGCATTACTTTAAGTTAAGAAAGTATGTCGGACAGATATAAGATTAGCCCACTCACACGGGTAATTGCCTCTATTTACTGTGTGATAAATAGAGATGAGACTGTTTTTAAGCTTATTATCTAGGTGATAATCGAGAGCTCAAGCTTAAAATATGTATGTCGCCTTAATCGGGTGTTAAGATGAGGACATAATACTTACTATGTCCGAAAGTAAAATACCCCACATATTTTACTTTATCCGTCTATGATGCCGATGTGAGTTCGATGAATTTTGTGAATGAGTAGATACGTGAACTCAAGTTAGACATTGGGTATGTCTGAACTATCATCTGTATGGTATTGAAGGTGTAGACATATGCTCCATGGGAAATGAGTTAATACCGTAATACGTATTTCATACTACGTATGCATGAGACGACCAATTAGAGTGGCAAAAGTTTGATCTCAACTTTTATGCCGTGTGAGACTCTTGAGGAAAAGAGTTCCTCAATTTTAGTGCCCTCATGACTCTTACTTATTCTCAAGATTTCTATTTAGCGTTTGCTATCTTAGGATGTTGCCAATGGTCATGAGTTTGATTCGATCTAATGGGACATTTTTAGAAAAGCAAGCTGAACTGAAATTGAGAGTTTGAAGGAAAGAGGAAGATCGAATATGGAGAATCACATTGTAGTTTTGTATTCACTGGTTAACCAATTATGACTGTCTTTGGGATAATCATAATTGTGAATACAATATATATATCATTGTTTAAAAGAGATCAAGAGAGATATAAATGTGTTTGATCGATCTAGGGAACTACATACTAAATCTACTCAGAGTGCAATGCCCATTATGAGCTGTTATATATTCCTAACAGATGTATAGCAACGAGCTCTCAAAGTATGCTGGTCGCACGGATTATTCACCGGTATGAATGTTGAAGAGAGGTAAAGAGAATCCTGTTCAGCCCACCATGTGCGAGTGGGAGATGATGGTTTTATGTGATGGGCTTAAGGCCCGTCCGCCCATGTTGGGCCTAAAAGCCCGGCCCACAAGATTAGGGCCCATGGATGAAGGGGTACGTTCCTTTGTTGGAGGGAACGTATAAAAGGAGAAAGAGAGAGGGAGGAACATACCTTTTGGCATTTGTGCGTACGTTTCCTCTCCCTCTCTCCCTCTAAAAAGGAAAACAAGCGCTTAAGGCGACGCCGTCTTCCCTTCAAGGCCAATCGACGTCATCGGATCGAACAGGATCGGTTTTCTCTTCCTCTTATCGGCGTTGGTGTTTAATCTGTGGCTAACAAGGTACGCTCGATTCCGTGGTGTGCTTTAGGATCGGTGATACATGTGAATTTCCCGGGCTTGTCTTCCGCATTCGTTTTAGGGTTCGATTTAGTGTCGAATCCGGTTTTTGGGGATCCGTTATTCCCAACACTTATAAATTAGTGCTCACAATCTTTTGGTTTCATTTTCTGCTTTTACTCATATTGCCTTGAACGTGTCCACATTCGCTCATCTCCATTGACAATTCCTCGCCCGGCTCAATTCTTCCCTTTAACTTCCTCTCTCTCTATTTGGCTTTTCTTGCGTGAATGCACAAATATGGCCAAGTGAGTGTTTATATCGCTGGAACAATCCCATCAATTCTCTCTCATTATTCTATGACCAGCTCATTAGTTTCCTTTTGTAAATTCCAGCAACCCACACTTTCCACAGACTCTCAATTGCCGCTTCCTTCAGCCGATAGCTCATCATTTATCCCACGAACTCCTCCATTACCTGGCCGAAATTTATTGGAGAGAAGATTTCTGTGATTAATTCATTTCCTCCTCGTGGAAATTGTGACCCCTAAGCATCCACCTGATTTCCTTCCGAATTTCCTATCTTTCTTCGCGTGTGCAATTTATCAATCCCCTTCCTCATATCATGGGCAAGATTCATAGTCCCTCATTAGGCTGAATAGTTTTGTAAGGATTTTTGCTAATCCACATAACATCAACCGAAGGTATTCCCTTGTAAGTATGATGATGTTAACTCAAATGAACATTATTGGATGTGGACATAAATAAATGTCATCTAAAATTATGCGATGCCAATTTTGCTTAGGGGGTGGTTGATCCCTAAACTTTTATGCATTGAATGACCATATGTGAAGCCAAAATTTAGGTGTCAACACATGCCCAATAATCAACATGTCATTCACATAAAGTAGGAGGATAAGAAAATCATTATATGAGAATCTTTTCATAAATACACAAGAATTGGAGTTTGTCTTACCATATCTTTGTTCTTCCATGAATGATTCAAACTTCATATACCATTACCTTGGTGCTTGCTTAAGACCATATAAGTTTTTCCTCAATCTACATACAAGGTTGTTTCATATATATTTCTTCTTCTAAGTCTCCATAAAGAAAAACTGTCTTTACATCAAGTTGTTCAATTTCTAAATTCAAACTAGCGGTCAACCCAAGAACAACTTGAATAGAAGACATCTTTATAGCCGGTAAAAAAATCTCTTCAAAGTCTATGCCCTTCTTTTGACGAAAATCCTTCACAACAAGCCTAGCCTTGTACCGTGGTTGGAAACTGTTTTCTTCCATCTTCAACTTATACTCCAACTTATTTGTGAGTGTTTTCTTACATATAGGCAACTTCACCAATTCAAATGTGTGGTTCTCATGTAAGGATTTAAGCTCCTCTTGCATGACTTCATGCCACTCATTCCATCGTTCGCATGACATAGTCTCTTCTTAAGTTTCTAGCTCTCTTGCATAAGTGAGTAATATATACTCATGCGGCAAATATTTTTTAGAAGGTCTACACTCTCTTTCAGATCTTCTAATTTGAGATATGATAGGTTGCTCTTGCTCAGTTATTTCACCTGTCTCAACTAAAGAATTAACATTATGTGACGATTCACCATCTTCATGATTCCATGCACTTCTCCCCCATGATTTCTATCAACGGTAGAAGGATTTGGGCCAAAACTAACCGAACGTTGAGCTATATTCATTGGTTTTTTTTAGCCTTGTCGATGTCTTCAATAGTTTGATACTCACAAAACACCACATCTCGGTTTCTAATGAATTTCTTTGCAACTGGATCCCATAACCTGTAGCCAAACTTTTCATGTCCATAACCTAAGAATATACATTGTTTAGACTTGTTGTCAAGCTTGGATCTTTCATCTCTTGGAACATGCACAAATGCCTGACAATTGAACAATCTTAGATGGTTATAGGAAACATCTTTCCCACTCCAAACTCTTTATGGAACATCCCCCTTAAGAGGAACTAATGGAAAAAGATTTATCAAGTCTATTGCCGTTCTCATCGCTTCATCCCAAAATGGCTTAGGCAACTTGGCATGATAGAGCATACACCGAATCTGATCATTTATTGTTCGGTTCATTCTCTTCTCTACTCCATTTTGTTGTGGTGTCTTCGAAACAGTCTTCTCAAGCTTGATACCATAATCCTTGTAATAATGTTCAAACATGCCTCTATATTCACCACCGTTGTCAGCTCGAACACATTTAAGTTTCTTCCTAGTTTCTCTTTCCACATTGACATGAAATTGCTTGAAAGCCACAAGCACATGATCTTCATATTTCAAAGCAACAACCCACACTTTTGTAGAATAGTCATAAATAAATGTCATAAAATTTGATGCACCTCCAAGGGTTTTAGCATCCATGCAACAAACATCAGTGTGAACTAAATCAAGTATATTTGATTTTGTGTGAGGAGAGGAATTATGAAATGAGAATCTATGTTGCTTACCTGTAAGGCAATGAGTGCATTCCTTTAAATTTTTCTCCTCCAAAGGTAAAAAGTTATTTCTAGCAAGAGTTTCAAGCCCTTTTCATGCTAAGATGGCCAATATGCCATATATCAATAAAGGAATCCTCCACTGCCTTTACCTCTTCTTTAATCAAGTCAGTGTGCATGGTGTAGAGAGAGCTTGTCTTCTAACCTTTGCCACTACTATAGAACCTTTAGTCAACTTCCATTTGCCATCAAAGAAGGAATTGCAATAACCATTATCATCTAAGGCACTTGTGGAGATCAAGTGAAGTTGAATATCTGGAACGTGTCTCACAATTTTCAAAAGCAAATTACATCCGACATTGGTTTTCAAATAAACATCTCCCATGTCAATAACCTTGGAAACACCATTATTTCTCATCCTAACATAACCAAAATCACTGTTGCGATAAGAAGCAAAGTAGTCATGCCATGAGATGAAATGAAAAGAAGCCATGGAATCAACAACCCATGTATAGTCTTGGCATGTAATGTTTACACATTTGTCATCACACATGAACACAATATCGCCATCGGATGCAACTGCCATCATAGCTTGTTTATCTTCTTTCTCTCGATCTCCATTTCTATCATGGGATTTATCTCTCTTTAACAACCAACACTCTTTTGCATAATGCCCCATTTCAACGCAATTATAACACTTCACACTCATCCTCGGTCTTGATTTCGACCTTCCTCTTGACTTGCCCCCAGTTATCATTTCTTTAAAACTTTCTTGATTGACTTCTAGCCCTGTTTTCTATAACAAGAGCATATGATGTAAAAGCATAATTCAAGCATTTTCTTCTTGTTTCTTCATTGAACAAACTTTCTTTAACCATACTCATAGAAAGCACATCAAAAGGAGCCGAGTTGTTTAATGCCGCAACCAAGGTGTCCCAATTATCAGGAAGAGTACCAAGTAATAAACATGCTTACAATTCATCATTAAGATCAATATCAAGATTTATCAATTGATTTACAACATCTTGAAATTCACTCAAATGTTCTGCCATTTTACTCCCCTCCTTGTATCTCAAATTCACAAGTCGCTTAACTAGAAGAGCTTTATTTTGTGGATTTTTTCTTTCATAGAGATCTTATAATTTCTTTCACAAAGTTTCCACCTTCGTTTCTTGAGCAACATGATGAAACATAATATCATCAATCCATTGTCGGATAAACCTAATTGTTTTCCGATTTATTCTTTCACATTCTTTGTCTTTCGTATCTCCTTTGGCTTCATCACCTCAATCTGATCAAGCAAGTCTTTGCAATATAACACGTCTTCTACCAAGGCTTCCAAATAGAATAATTCGAGGCATTTAACTTAAACATGATGCTGCTAGTTTCTTCCATTTAACACTAGAATTTCAATTAGGCTCTGATACCACCTTGTTGGGGAGAACCCAGGGACACAATTCACCACAAAATTGAACGCAATCCAAGATTAATTTCTCCCCTGAAACTAAATCAACTGAAATTCTCTTAACCCTAATAACAACTGGTAATATATAACCTCACAATATGCAAATATAATGCCGAAATGATACGTAGACAAAGTAAATAATGACATTAAGGATTTAACGTCGAAAACCCGATGCGAGAAAAAGCACAAACCGTCCAAAACATTCACTAATCATAAAAAAATAGCAGGATACACAAAGTATTCTTTTCTAGTCACACACTAGAGGCACAATATCAACATTACAATCTCATTTCATCACCACATAGGTGGATAAATAAATTTGGAGCAAGAAAACCCTAACCATCACTAGAGAATTCGGAGGCGGTTCTTGACAAACGAAAACCATCAACTTATAGCCCTCAATCTCATGAACAACATACTTAAATTTGAGCCGATTTCGTCAACGTTTGGCCTTTGAATTGGAACCGCAAAGTTGCGCCCTTTTTCTTCTCTTCTTCTCCACGTTCTTGATTAACTCCTTCGGTGGTTTTTTTTTTTACTCTACTTTTCTCTCTCCTCACTTTTGAGGGCACACACACGTACGAAGCACCACTTTCTTTTTGTTATTTTTTTTTTTTTTTTAATTTTTTTTAATGCTAACTGGCCCTACATGAAGATGGACATAGTCAACAATGGACATCTTTCGAATATTGATCTATCGAAATGACTTTATGGCCCACCAATTGAGCTCCGCATAAACCTAAAGGTAGTTATGAGACTAGAGTAACTAAAAGTCGAGCAACTAGAGAATAGGTATATATAGCAGCGTGGTAAATTCAAAGATAAAAAAAGTAGAAACCTAATATGAAGATAAGCAGCCATTATTCATTGCCAATGTTGAAATATGAAAACAGAATCTCAAGACATGTAATAGCTACAACTTTGCAATACAATGTCCAAAGAAAGCAATTTTGAATTTGATTACCAAAAAGTAGGGGTGGCAAATGGGTGGGTCGGGTATGGGTTGGGTCGAAAATGGGTCGACCCATATTCTTGTAGTGTAAATCTAGTGACCCATACCCGACCCGACCCGACCCGTACCCGACCCATACCCGACCCGACCCGTATTACTAAAACCTACTTATTGTTAAAATATTTTTATGCATTTATGTAAATTTTATATTAAAATATTCTTTAAAAAAATCAAAGTTTTAATTTTTTAAAATATAATTTTTAATTATTCTTAATTTTTTTTTTAAAATATAATTTTTAATTATTTTTAATTTTTTTAAATATAATTTTTAATAATTTTTAATTTTTAAAATATCATTTTAATTTTAATAATTAATTTATCTTTTTCTCTTTTTCTTTTTTTTTTTTCTTCTTCTTCGGCCGCCGCCGGCCGACGACGACCGGCGACCGGCCACGGGCGAGATCGAGCTCGCCGCGGCGTCGGGCGGGGCTCGATCTCGAGCTCGAGCCTCACCAAATCCGACGAGTCTCGAGCCTCGCCGATCGTCAACAAGGTCGAGCCTCACCGAACCCGGGGCGAGACTCGATCTTGTCGGCGTCGGGTGAGGCTCGATCTCACCGATCCGGCAAGGCCGAGGCCCCGCCCAACGCCGGTGAGCTCAAGCCTCGCCAGTCATCGGTGAGGCCGAGCCTTGCTGGATCCGGCGAGACTTGAGCTCGCCGGCGTCGAGCGAGGCTCGATCTCACTAGATCCGGCGAGGCCTTGGTCTCGCCGCACGCCGGCGAGCTTGAGCCTCGCCAAATCCGGCGAGTCCGGAGTCGCGCCAGTCGTCAGTGAGGCCGAGCCTCATTGGATCTGGCGAGACTCGAGCTCGCCGACGTCGGGCGAGGCTTGATCTCGCCGATCTGACGAGGCCGAGGCCCCGCCCGACGCCGGCGAGCTCAAGCCTTGCCAGTCATTGGCGAGGCCGAGAGAACTGGCAAGGCGCAGTCGTCGGCGACCTTCGAGGGAGCGGCGGAGGCGAGTCTCAGAGGCAGGCGGTGGAGGCGACTCGGAGGCGAGCTGCGGCGGTGAGTGGCAGAGGCGACTTGGAGGCGAGCGGCGAAGGTGAAGGTTGAAGGGCTGTCCATGTTTTTTAGGTTTTAAAAATGGGTTGAAAATGGGTCAGAATGTGACCCATTTTCGACCCATATAAAACTGAACTTAAAATGGGTCGAATCTGGGTTATGGCCCATTACAACTTCATAACCCATATTTGACCCATTTGTGAAAAGTATGGGTGCAAAATGGGTCCATGACCCATTTTGCCACCTCTACGAAAAAGACGGGATACCACTTTTGTCTCCCACGGGTCAAATACATGTTTGGATCTAATTTTGGAGCTTGGATTGTATTGAACTGCATGTAATCTTTTGCTCACTGCAATCTAGCATACTTGGTTTATTTATTTATTTTTGGTATATCGAATTGAATCTATCCTAATTAATGACTAGTGATCTTTAGCCCCAAGTATGACTTTAATTCATTGCCGACAGCATAGGGAAAATCTAAAAATGATGAAATTGATTAGGAGGGGAAATTAATGTATGGGAAACAAATGTATCAATCAATTTGCTTTAATGAATAAAAGAACAATTATTTTCAGTATAATGTAAAGGTGAATGAGCCTTAGAGGACCGAATCCCCCTCTTCTTCTAATCAAATCGAGCATTGGGAAAATTCTGGTCGACGTTTCGAGATCCTTCTGACAATCGACAGCCCATCCTCAAGGATTTGGCAGAGCGGGCCGTTGCTCGCCACAAATCGTCGACGTCCAACGCTCTCCTCTTCTTTGGGTATAAGGAGGGCAAATGCAGCATCGATAGGTCGCTACTTGCTCTGGCTGAGCTGAAACGAGTCAACTTGCGGCTGCGGACAAAGAGGTGGGGGATATCGGCAAGCGGCTTTGGTGCCATTCCTTGTCGACGATGCACTTCTTGGGACATGACCTGATGTCCGCGGGCTTCGGGTCAATCTGGCTGGCAAAAAGTGGAGAGACGTTCTCTTTGTTGTCGTGGCACGAAGAGGGACGTCCTCCATTTCGGGTCGTCTGATGAATTGGTACACAAAACCGGGGGGGGGGGGGGGGGGGTGGGAGAGAGAGAGAGAGAGAGAGAGAGAGAGAGAGAGAGAGAGAGTGGTTGAAGGTTGAAGAGAGGGAGAGAGGTATTTGTAATGTTGGGTGCTGGTTCAAATTGTGGAGAGCGTTTTGCTACTGGTGGAAGGTTGAATTTTGGGTTTGGAAGAAGGGAGGGAGATGGATGGTTGAATTTCATAGCTTGGTTTGGCTCTTATTTCCAGTTTTTTGCTTCTGACAGAGAGAGGGAGGGAGAGAGAGAGATTGTCCAAACTTTTTTGGGTAGGTTTAGGCCCCATTTGGGAAACACTTCAAACAATGTCTGATTCTATTATTTTGTTTCTCGGAACAAAAAAAGAATACAAATCCGTTAAGTAAGGGCCTGCTTGTTTATTTTTTGTTTCTGCTCCCCAGAACAAAAATTTCTGTTATTTTGTTTTGGGGAACAAAAAAAGAACAGAAGCGTGTTTGGTAAAACTTTTGTTTTCAGGAACAGATTTGGAATAGAAACAAGAAGTAGAAAAAAGTTGTTTCTTGTTCCGGGAACAATTCCAAGAAACAAATTTTCTCTCTTCTCTCCTTTTATTCTCTTTCTTTTATGCTTCTTCTTCTCCTTCTTTTTGCCGGTCACCGGCACCCGCGACTAGCCAAACGAGGGCCGGTGACCTCGTCGGAGCGTCGTCGGCCCCTGAAGACGCCGAGCCACGGCGAGGCTTGGCCTCGCCGGTGGTTGGGCGAGCTCAGCCTTGCTAGATTTGGGCGAGCTCGACTTCACCCAGCCCAGGCAAGACCAAGGCGAGGCTGACCTCGTGTTGCCTAGGCGAGGTCGAGCCTCGCCGGTGGCCTTAGTGGCCAGGCGAGCCTCGCGAGGCCACCGACGAGGCTCGACCTCGCCCGGGCGGCGCGAGGTTGGCCTCACCGGCCGGCACAAGGCTTGCTCGGCCACCAAGGCCACCGGCGAGGCTTCGGCGAGCTCGCCGGAGCTTGCCCAACCGATCGCCGGCGGTTGCCGTGGCCGGCGATCGGCCACAAAGAGAAAGAAGGAAAAAAAAAGAAAGAAGAAAGAATAAAAAAAAGAAAAAAGAAAAAAAGGAAAAATATAATAAAATATTGAAAAACTAAAAGAAAAAACAAAATTATATAAGTTTACCAAATGCATTTCTATTCTTGGAGTAGAAATTTTTTATAGTTACCAAGCATGTTCTTATACTCATAAATTGTTCCCGGGAACAGAAACAAAAAAAACTATTTCTGTTAAAAAATTATTCCTCGGAATAGAAACGTTACTAAACGCGCCCTAAATTTTTGTTATCGAAAAAAAATATTCATTTTTTTTATTCTCGGAAATAAATTTAGAACATAATTAAGAAGTAGAAAATAAAGTTATTTTTCATTCTCGGGAACAATTTCATTTCAAGCCCAACTTTTTCTTTTTTCTCTTTTATTTTCTTCTTTTTTCCTTCTCTCTTCTTCTTCCTCCCCCCAAGTCATCGGCTGCTGCCGCCGCCCATGCCGTTGGCAGTTGCCAATGACTTGCTAGGCGAGGTTGGCAAGCTTGCTAAAGCCTCGCCGGTGGCTAGGTGAATCTCGCCTAGACCGCGTAGCTCGGTGAGCCTTGCCTGGCCATTGGCAAGGTTTGACCTCGCCCAAGTGACGCAATTTGGCGAGGAAAGTCTCGCCTAGCCAACGGCGAGAGGCCTGCGAGCCTCTAGCGAGCTCGCTAGACCTTGCTCAGCTGATCGCCAGCCACCACCGTGGCCAATGACTGGCCACAAAGGAGGAAGAAGAAGAGAAAAGGAAAAAGAAAAAAGAGAAAAATATAATAAAAGTATCAAAAAATTAAAAGAAACAAAAAAAAAATTAAGAGTCATACTAAATGCATTTTTATTCCAAGAATAAAAATTTTAGGCAGTTTACCAAGCGCTTTTAAATGCTCATAAATTTTTCTCAAGAATATAATGGTTACTAAACACACCTTAAAGGAGGAAAAGAGAAGGAAAGAAGGACGTTTTTGATTTGGGCGGGAGTGGAAGGAGCGAAAAAAATGAATGGATTAAAAAAGGGAGGTGCTCCAGCTTGGCTCCTCTCCCTCTCTCAAGTCAAAATTTTTGGTTCCATCCAGGCATCCAATAGGAATGCACGTAAACAGAACCACGTCAGCAAATCTTGAATTTGCTACTGTTAGGACAAAACAAATTTTGATATTTTGGAAATCAACCCATTTTTATGTTTTGGATTAAAATACCCAAATTTTTATAACAAAACATAAAAGGTTCTACTATTTTGTTACAAAAAAGGTCACTTTGTTTGGTTCGTTATTCTGTTGCTTAATCATATTGAATATCATTGTTCAAAATTTTATGGTTGCAAAAGTACTATTTTTTCATGAGAGGTTTCAAAACTGGTTCAATTCATAAGTTGGCATTTTCAGTCTTGGAACTAAAAACCAAATCCATCATAGGTCAGATCTGGATTTCGGATCCAAAGAATTATATCAATTTTCATCAAAATTGGCTTAACTGATCGAGGCAATTTTGGCTAATTCTCGGATTGAACCAAATCCAATGCTCATGTAAATTTTTTCTTATCCAATTCAAAGAAGGTAAAAATACTATTTCTCTTAAACATTGTTTGTTTCATCACTTCCTTTTCTCTAACGTTACCCACTTATGGTGTCCATAGCCCGTGGCCACGCCCATCTTAGAGAATCTTGTCTATATATGTCAAGAAAAAGAATTTCATTTGGTCTATACAAAATGTAAGATGGTGCAGCTACAACATTTATGACTAATGCATTTTAGTTGGTGATGATTATATTTCCTATCTTTCGTTCATTCACTCATCCTTATAAGCAATACGAGCAATATTTTTATATATAATAAATTTCAAATTGTTGATTTCCCGCGAAACAATGCAACCTAAATTTACTATCCTATTCAAGGTAAACTATTGTCTGCCGCCACCATTATTGCATTACCATCATCTTTAAGAGAAACTATGTATCTCTATAGATATAAGGAGGTAAGTATGTAACTCACTACATAAGTCACATTTTGATCGTATAAGTCCTAATTAAGGTATTGATATATGGCATAGAACTTATGTTCATGCAAAATTATCCGTTCTTGCAACCTAAATGCTGTACGGACTTAATTTTCATTTGGTTATTCCGTACTTAAAATTTGCTAAGACAATATATGAGTTCATTATATTATAAGGAACATAGGTTCAGAAAATAAAAAGCGAAACGAAAGTCATTAAATTAATGTAAGGTATTTGCGTACTTGATGTATCTTTTCGGAAAATCTTATAATATTGCATCTCTGTCCTTACATATCCAAAGGGAGAATTACCCAATCAATACTAAATGTATTATACTAATGCTAATTTGATTTTAAACTTTTTAATTTTACCAATTTACTTCTAAACATTACATGAAATTCCATATAGTCATTCTGGTTAATTTTCGTCAAAAATGACTATCATTGTGGTTTTCTCATTGCCAACTGTTCTACGTGGCATATTGCCACATTAGTGATTTCCTGACGAAATTGCTCAAACTAATTACATTGAAATTTTAAGTAAAGGTTTAGAACTAAATTGATAAAACTGAAAAAGTTTAGGATTGAATTGAAATAGTATATTAGGTTCTAATATAGAAAGTTACGAGATTTTGATCATTTTTTGGGCCATAGAAGTACCTTAGCGATCTGGTTCAAACACAGCCATATACAATTATACATGCCTTGTCACAAGGTCACACTCCTCACTCTTCTTCTAAATGGCAACTAATGGGGGACACCAATGTGGGTCTTTCGACAAAGTTTGAGTGACCCATTGAGATATCATATATTCACCTTTCATTAACTTACATCCCAGCTCTCTGCTCGATCAAAATTGAATATTATAACCTAGATCAAGCTTTTCAAACTTGTCCCTTTGAGTTGCTCCTAGCTAGACAGCTATATTCATTACCTAGATGAAAGATTAACAAGGGCTTAGTAGAGTATATATCATGTTTACATATGGTGAAATTAAATGACCCATCTTGAGCTAGGTTATTTAAAAAAAAAAACGTTTCTAAACAATCCCAAGTTGAGGCAATAGACTCCGTCCAAATAAATCTATCACCAAAAGTGCTTCGAGTTGCAATTAATTAGCAAGGTTGAAGCAATTTAACTTCGACTTTGGAAAGAAAAAAAAACAAAAACTGTCGACACCTAAATTTTGGCGATCTGGTCATTTATTTATTGCATAGAAAATTAGGGGTTAATTTTATCCCTAAAAAAATATTAATTGCGTAGCATATAGATTTAGGTGTATTTATTTTTAACTTACATGTTTTGCATTTATTTATTGGACCGGTGATGTGTGGATTTAAATTAGTGGTTATGAGCTTTAAATTGATAGGCTGGACTAAGCCCATGAAGCAAGCAAATTGACCCAAGCCTTTTTTTTTTTTTTTTTTTTTTAAAGTAATCGGAAATTATCTCATGAGAAAATAAGAATTTGAAATTTTCCGGGATATGATGAATTTTTCGGATAAGGCAGATGTGAAAAATGAATAATGCATTTAGAAAAAGAATCTTCGTGGATATCAATTTGGAAAAATTAAAACCCTAGTCTGAAGCTTATAAATAGATTAGTTGTGTAGGGTTTCGAGAGGGCCATACATTGAATATACAGCCATATTGTGGGGGCTCTTTCGCGGTTTTCAAAGGAAAAATTTGCAGGAAGAAACTAGAGCTTTCGGGCTTTAGAGGAAAAAAAACAAAAGGTCAAAAAGTTATCTTGATTTCTGCTGAAAAGCAGAAAAGCAGAGAGAGAGTACAAAGACAGAGGAGTGAACGAAGCTATCGGTCAGCGGAGGAAAAAGAAAAAGAAAAAGAAAAAGAAAAAGAAAAAGAAAACGAAAACAAGAACAGTGTCGTCGTCTTCTTCGCGAGGGTGGTCTCGCGCCATGTCGGCCGTTGCCCGTTCCGACGCCGCTGCTCTACTAGTCGTCGTGCCTACCCTGCGTTCGCGCCACCGCCGCCGTCCCGCCAGTCGCCCAAAGCTCTGCCTCGCTGATCGCCGTCCGTGATGCCCGACTCACCGCCCCCTCGCATTGCCGGGGCCCGCGAGCACCGAGCCCCCCTCCATCCGCGACACCACTCGTGACCTGCTGCTGCCCGAAGCCACCGGAGCCCACACCGCCGGTCTGCTGCCCCGTCGGACGCTGTGCCGATCCCTGCCGCTGCGACCCTCCTATGCTCCGATGCCCTGCAGATCTGGTCCGACACCCAGTAGAGTCGCGTCTGCCTTTGCTCCGCCTGCGAAGACGCCGCTGCTTCGCTGCTCCGCCTGAGCACCGGCGTCGCCTCTGCTGCTCCGCCTACAGATCCCGAGCGGCCGCTACACCGCCGTGTCCTGCAACCCTCTGTCATTCGACGCTGCGACTCGTCTGCAACCCGCGACCAAGCAGATCCCGAACCGGTTCGCCGCACCCCCGCGAAATTGCTGCTGCCTCGCCGATTCGCTCCACCAGACTGATGAGGCCCACCGCACCTCAGGCGATCTCCGTCCCCGATCTGCCGCACCGGAGCCGCTGCCCGACGTTGCTGCTCACCCCTTTGTCGGTGCCCGAACGCCGACTGCTTCGCCCGAGCGCCCTTGCTCCACTAGTCTCTGCTGCCCGCTGCTCTGCCCGTTTGCCGGTCCACCCTCGCCGGAGCTCCGACGCCCGCCGCCGCCCCTCACCGAAACGCGGCGATCACCGCGTTGCTACTTTGCTTGGAAAGAAAAAAAAAAAAAAAAAAAAAAAAAAAAAGAAAAGCAAATTAGGTAGTTTTTCTTGTTATTTACTTTATTTCGTTATTTAATTTAATTTAATTTATTATTTTATTTTTTAGTATAATTGTTCCTTAATGTAAGATTGAAGCTCCCGACATGAAATTGCCTCTGAAATTTGAGATTGACAGTCTGATTTTCGCGCCCGAAATCCGACTCGCAATCGTAATCGCTTAAAAAATTGCCAATCCGATCTCACGCTCGAGATTCGATTCGCGATTTACTTAAAAATTGGTCAACCCGATCTCATACGCGAGATGTGGTTCACCAATTTGTAGATATCGATCCTATCTTATCCGATTTGCCGTCATGTTGGGTGAATCAATTTTATTTTTGTAAAAGGAAAAATCCAAAAAATATTTTATTTAGGATTGGGTTGGTTTTAGAATATCTCTTGTTATCTTACATATTTAGAATAGAGATTTTATTTCGAAATTGTTAAAAAAAAATAAAAAGTAAAAAATGCATTAATTTAGGATGTTAGTTTTAAATTTGAATTGCAAGTTTAATTATTTGGCAATTTTAGTTTCGAATTTCATAATAAAAAATGAAAAAAATTAGAATTATGACATTCTTTGCACGTCATTGCATATTATGATAGATTGCATGCTTATTAGGAAAATAAAAATCATGTGCATGTGATATAGAATTAGGTTCATACAATACACGTCATTTAGTGATTTTTGTTAGGTTCATTTAATTAGAAATTGTCCGTCACTAGAATTAGGTCATTAGATTAATTTAGATTGCATATTTAAGTGTTGCATTTCTTTAATTTCGAATCTCATGGAAAATACAAAAAAAATATTTTTTAGAATAAATCCATCTCATGCTTCAGGATAGACTACATGCTTATTTATGCCATATCGCTTAGGTCATATAGCTAAGTCATGTTGCCATGTCATATCATTTCATGTTAAATTAGTGGCATGCATTGCATAAAGCATGATTTTCATTAATTAAGTGAAAACAAAAAAAAATTGCGTGTTAATTAGAAATCATATCTAGGACTGTTGATGTGAATTATGATCTAACAACGCAGATGTTTTCGTTGCTATGAGGTAAGTTCTGCATTTTTCTTAATTGTTTTTTTGGGTGTTAAATTGGTGGTTTACGCACCCGCAAAATCAATTTAAGTTTCTTGCAAAAACATTTTTGAAAATAAAAGAATGGTACCGAAAGGGCATTAGAGAAATCTAGTATAAGCAAGTCCCCGTACCCATGATCTCTGGTTCGTAGGAGTAAAGTAAATCTCCCGTTACTTTACTTGGGTTTCTAATCGACCCACCAAAAATAGATTAATGGCGACTCCTAGTTAAAAATCAATTGCATGTTAAAATTTGAACCTAAGTCGCGAATTGGTATGGGCTTGGGAGAGCCTGAGTTAAGTCAAGGCTTAACAATCCATTAGCCAAACTCTAGGTGGTTCACATCCGAAAAATTAGTCGCGACAGCTTGGCGACTCCACTGGGGACTTGAGTTGATACTCTTAGTGGACTTAGGCCAATTTTTGAAAAAATGTTTTTGTTTGGCAGCGAGGATTCCAAGTACGTCCCTAACATTTAGGTGTTAAATGTTCTTGCAGATTGGGAGGTATAAGGGGAGTAGTGATTGCTAACCCTTGTTTTGCAAGTTGGAGTTGAGGATGAATGTTTTAAATTCGAGTTATTGAAGTGTTGTTTGATTTAAACTGTTGTGCATGCCTTGCATCTTGCACTACACTTTTGCACACACAACCTGCCGCCGGACCTGGGCCGCATAGGATCATTTAGGATGGTGTTGAGATAGATACCACTCTGACCGCATACTCGCGGTACGAGTCGCCCATCTCAATCTCGAATTTCTTTCATGGTATCAAGAGTACCCACCTCGGTCCGCATGCCCGCGACCTGGGTCGGCTCTTTGACCAAGCCGGAGTCATGAGGACCCAACATAGGCTAGTCTGATCATCCTTGTGGCTCCACCTTGATAAGTCTTATAGACTAGAAATCGAGCCACTTACCATGCAGATGTCTATGTGATTGCCATTGATTCGCCTTGGTGAAGTAAGTCTTCTACCCTTATACTATGCAATTTACTCTTGGTCCGTCCATGACAATCTAGGTCAATCATTGATTTAATTCATTTGTCAATTAGAAATGAAATGAGGAAATTGCCATGTAATGAATCATTTGGAAAATAACAAAAAAAAAAAAAAACTTTGGAGAATTTGTTTTCAATTCATGTCTAGGAAATTTGGTCTTGTTAGGGTGTCTATCTTTATTTTCCTAGTCCATTTTTAGGAAATGCCCATTCTTGTACGAACTTTTCACGAATAAATAGAAAAAGATGGAAAAATCAATTAGATCGTTGTCATGGATTGACTTTCTATTTACCCTCATGCTTACATGTTCCCATTCATTTGAATTAGGTGATTATGGAGCGATCCTGCGCACCTATCCGTTCATGATCGAGAGCTAAAATGACGGATCAAAAAGAGTTAATCTCGTCAAGCAAAAGTGTTGCGATCTATCTTCGATGAGAAATTACAACTCCAAGGAGAGAGTCAAGAAGACTTTTTGAACCATCTCATTTTCCTAAGGTAGCCGAATTTGATGCCATCATGAAGAGGCTAGCGACATATCTAGATAGAAGAATATCTGACGTGAAGGGTTTGCATCACAAGATCAAGAAGGGTGAAGAATTTAAGTACACATGATTCATGGTCCTAAGTAGTTCGATTTCCTCATTCAATTAGGGGCATACACCTTCCCCATGCGTGGGAAGTCTTATCGCTTTCTAGGGATTGATTTCAATTTCTTCTGTGCTTGAACATCACATTCCAAAAAATGTAATTCGATTGATGATAATAAATAAAATTACAAGTTTTGTTTTGAGGACATGATGGAGTACACTAAACCAGCCCGGTGACGATATCCAACAATGAAAAGAAAATATCATCCATGGAGAAAATCTGAGGATTGGGTTTCGTCATGCTTCCTCATAAAAAAAATTTCCAAAAAAAAAAAGAATAAAAAAATCATTTTTCAAGCCATTTTCAAAAGCATGCATTAGGTTAGCCCTATTTAATTTTTGACTCATTTACTTCATGTTTCAGAGCATTACTTTCTTGCCCTAATGAGAAAGTATCTGAAAATGGCGCATCAAATGACAGATTGGGGGCATGACATATTTTGATAGTGACTAGACTGAGACAAAATGTCCACCCAAACCAAAATGGATATTCCATGTGCATTTACCTTGATGTTGCATAGTATCCTATTCATGCACGTTCTCTTGTGCAGCGGCAAAAGCGGATTTTCACTTTTGATTAAAAGAGACAATCCAAGGACATCCATTGCTGAGACAATCCCTTTGTGGAGCAATCCTCTGAATGAATGCTTAAAACCATGTTTTGAGTGCAATAAATTGTTTGTTTTGAAGTCACAGCTATTTTCATAAAAAAGTTGCTAGACTCTTTTGAAAAGAGAATTTTCATATTGATTTAGCTCACCAATTTCATGTAGAGATTTGTCAAGATAGACAACTCAATGGAGTGACATCAATACTTAAGAATGCTGAATGAGACATATTGGGATGATGAAAGGCAAGCCCTATCCTATACACAGTCCATTACTTATACACTTGTGAGATGAGTGTAGGAAGTTACATATCCGCAAGATAAAGAGTTTTCTTGTGAAAGGTACGATGACCGAAATGATGAGGGGCAATTCATTTTTCTATCCCAAACATAACATGTGACCCATTGCTTAACCCTTTTGAGCCCCATACACTTGAGGAAATTCTTTCAAATTACCCCTGTCAAGAACCACCCCACATTGGGGCAAATTGGAGGGTAAGACAGCACCATAAGGTGAAGAAAGTGGATTGAAATTTTCTTGCTCTCACTTGCATCAATCTTCTAGTCATGCTATTATATTGAATTCATGTGGTAATTTAAGTGCCTTAGGATGACAAAGAGCATTTCTTTCACTATCATATACACTTATATCCTTTGCATAACCCATTTGAGACTGCAATTTCATTTTTTTAAACCCAGTTGGTGATCATCCCCCACATTAGGGCAAGGCAAAAGGCAGATGAAGATTCTTGAAAAGTTCGAGTGTCATTCAAAATGTAATTGCTTGATGCATGCATTGTGCGCAAGAATTGAATTTAAAATAGAACTAATGGGCATGAAAAAGCAGTGTGCCTGGTAAAAACAAGGCTAATGCCCATGAAAAAAAATGAATAAGAACTAGGGGCATGAAAAAGCGGTGTGCCTGGTAAAAGCAAGGCCAATACCCATAGATGAAAAAAGAGAGTCAAGATAGGGTGACTATCAATTGCAAGAATTGAATCCCAATGGAGCAATACTCAAAGAACTCAAATGCTGAGTTTTTACAATCAATGGGGCACTTCATGAAGACAATCCCCGATGGTGAAAAAGAACACTGGTGGCAATGCCAAGATGATCATCCTCTCTCACCCTTTACACATATTTTGAGCCTACTGACCCTTTTGTTTCTCAATCCAAGAGCCTAGCCCATGTTACATTCCTTGCAAAGTCTCTTCTAATTAGGGCATTTGAATTAACGTAGGAGTTCATATGTTTTTAAGCACCGTTCGAATAAGTGTGAGCAAGATTATTTCTTTCTCATTTTGCAGGGTTCTTGACTTGTAAACCCGAAGATGATTGCGGAGTTATTCTTTCAATTGCCTTGACTCGAAGAGTCCCTTTGTTAAGCCATTGACCAAAACCACATTACGGTCCCTATTAAAGACCTCTCAAATTGGTAAGGTCGTACCGCTTTCTAGAATACTTGAATCCTTGTTGGTATGATGATAATGAGATGGAGTGATTCTCATAAAAATAGCCTCTAAATGAGATTGAGTGAAAGTCCTTTCTAACTGAAAGTCTCTCATTTAGTATTCTTAGGAAATCCATGTCACGAGTGAAAATTGTCTTGAACAATCTCTCCAGTGGAAATTTGGGTGATGCAAAGGTCATTATGCATGAACCCCGATTGAATTAATAAAAACTTCAGTGAATTTTGAAGTGTGCATTCCAAAATAGCCTTAATTGCTTATTTCTTTAGTAAATGCACTTTTGCTCTAAATCATGTCTGGCAGGTAATGTTTTCTCAAAGACCTAAGAGCTCTTGACATTTAGGTTCCTTTCAGAATGCCTCATGATATTAGAAGATGAGAAACCTTCACAAACATTCGAGGTGCATCATTAATGTTCCAAAGTTTATTTCTTCTAAGAGGTGAAAGACCTCTACAGGATGTCTAAATTCCAGAAGACATATCTCCAAGAATCAGAGATATCACCAGGTAAGTTTATCTCTACCCATACTCTAAATACTTGTCATTGTGCAAGTATTCTCTCTCAAGTGCATCGACACTTGACTCGGCCAGTGTCCCCTTTCATTAACCTGGCGTGCTTCCGTAGCATGGTGTCCACTTATACTGACCTGGCGTGCTTTCGTAGCCCAGTGTCCCTTTCAATAGACTCGGCGTGCTTTCGTAGCCCGATGTCGCCTTTAATAGACCCGATGTGCTTCTGTAGCCCGGAGTTCTTGACATGGTGTGCTTTCGTAGCCCAGAGTTCTTGACCTGGTGTGCTTTCGTAGCCCAGAGTCCCTTTCATCGATTCGGTGTGCTTCCGTAGCCCGATATCCTTTCTTGACCTAGCGTGCTTTCGTAGCCCAGTGTCCCTTTTAATAGACTCGGCATGCTTCCGTAGCCCGATGTCACCTTTAATAGACCCGGCGTGCTTCTGTGGCCCGGAGTTCTTGACCTGGTGTGCTTTCGTAGCCCAGAGTTCTTGACCTGGTGTGCTTTCGTAGCCCAAAGTCCATTTTCATTGACTCGGCGTGCTTTTGTAGCCCGATGTCCCTCATGATTGACCTAGCGTGCTTTCGTAGCCTAGAGTCCCTTTCATCGACTCGGCATGCTTTTGTAGCCCGATGTCCCTTATGAACGACTCGGCGTGCTTCCATAGCCCGGTGTCAATTTATATTGACCTGGCGTGCTTTCGTAGCCCAGAGTCCCCTTCATTGACCTGGCATGCTTTCGTAGCCTAGTGTCCCGTTCTATTGACCTGGCGTACTTTCGTAACCCAGAGTCCTTTTCATTGACCCTCGATTGAGCTGTCCCCAAGATTTTTCTCCAGATTCAATCTGATTAAGGCGATCGAAGAACGGTTCGGGTCCTGGTCAGATGATCTATGTTGCACCGCTGGGCGACCGAAGAATGGTTCCGGTCCTAGCCAAGCAAAACCTCTGTTTAGGCGACCGTAGAATGGTACGGGTCCTGGAAAAGTAATTTCCCCATTCACGCGACCGTAGAATGGTATGGGTCCTGAAAAAAAATCAATTTTCCGTCAAGGCGACCGTAGAATGGTACGGGTCCTAGACACAACCAAGCACTGCCATACTGGGCGACCGTAGAATGGTAGGGGTCCTAGGAAGGCAGTCTCTTCATAAAGCCATATTATTATTCTGGGTGACCGTAGAATGGTACGGGTCTTGGACATGTAACACCAACTATCTCGAATTACTCTATCCTCTTTAAAGGTAAGTTATTCCAAGTAGGTTCATTTACCATTTATGTTTCCATGCATCATATAAATTGCATTAAAAAATGGAATTTATTTTCCGACAAAAATCATTCAGTGCATGTGCATAACCAAAATTTAGGTCTCAATTTGTCTTTGAAGGCAACCTCTACGAGCTCACCTTCAAAGAGGGGCAGCTGTTGACACCTAAATTTTGGCGATCTGGTCATTTATTTATTGCATAGAAAATTAGGGGTTAATTTTATCCCTAAAAAAATATTAATTGCATAGCATATAGATTTATGTGCATTTATTTTTAACTTACATGTTTTGCATTTATTTATTGGACCGGTGACGGGTGGATTTGAATTAGTGGTTATGAGCTTTGAATTGACAGGTTGGACTAAGCCCTTGAAGCAAGCAAATTGGGCCAAGCCTTTTTTTTTTTTTTTTAAAGTAATTGGAAATTATCTCGTGAGAAAATAAGAATTTGAAATTTTCCGGGATATGATGAATTTTTCGGATAGGGCATATGTGAAAAATGAATATTGCATTTGGAAAAAGAATCTTCGTGGATATCAATTTGGAAAAATTAAAACCCTAGTCTGAGGCTTATAAATAGATTAGTTGTGTAGGGTTTCGAGAGGGCCACACATTGAATATACTGCCATATTGTGGGGGCTCTTTCGTGGTTTTCAAAGGAAAAATTTACAGGAAGAAACTAGAGCTTTCGGGCTTTAGAGGAAAAAAAAACAAAAGGTCAAAAAGTCATCTTGATTTCTATTGAAAAACAGAAAAGCAGAGAGAGAGTACAAAGACAGAGGAGTGAACGAAGCAATCGGTCAACGGAGGAAAAAGAAAAAGAAAAAGAAAAAGAAAACAGGATTGATGTCGTCGTCTTCTTCGCGACGGTGGTCTCGCGCCATGTCGGCCGCCGCCCGTTCCGACGTCGCTACTTTGCTAGTCGTCGTGCCTACCCTACGTTCGCGCCACCGCCGCTGTCCCGCCAGTCGCCCAAAGCTCTGCCTCGCCGGTTGCCATCCGTGATGCCCGACTCACCGCCCCCTCGCATTGCTGGCAGCCCACGAGCACCGAGCCCACCTTCCATCCGCGACACCACTCGCGACCTGCCGCGCCCAAAGCCATCGAAGCCCACACCGCCGGCTCGCGCGCCCCGTCGTCGGACGCCGTGCCGATCCCCGCCGCTACGACCCTCCTTTGCTCCGACGCCCCGCAGATCGGTCCGACACCCAGCGAGCCGCGTACCGCTTTGCTCCGCTGCGAAGACGTCGGCGCTTCGCCGCGCTCCGCCCGAGCACCGTCATCGCCCGCGCTTCGCCTCCACCCTCAAAGCGGTCATGCACCCCCGCGCTAACGCCTACAGATCTTGAGCGGCCGCCGCATTGCCGCGTCCCGTAACCCTCCGTCATCCGACGCTACGACTCGTCCGCAACCCGCGACCCAGCAGATCTCGAGCCGGTTCGCCGCACCCCCACGAAATTGCTGCTGCCTCGCCGATCCGCTCCACCAGACCGACGAGGCCCACCGCGCCTCGGCCCGATCTCTCGTCCCCGATTTGCCGCACCGGAGCCGCGCGCCGACGCCGCTGCTCACCCCTCGCCAATGCACGAATGCCGATCGCTTCCCCGAGCGCCCTTGCTCCACCGGGTCTCTATCGCCCGCCGCTCCGCCGTCTCGCCGGTCCCCCTCGCCGGAGCTCCGATGCCCACCGCCGCCCCCTCACCGGAACGCCGGCGATCACCTATTTGCTGCTTTGCTTGGAAAGAAAAAAATGAAAAAAAAAAAAGAAAAAAAAGAAAAGAAAATTAGGTAGTTTTTCTTGCTATTTACTTTATTTCGTTATTTTATTTTTTATTTTATTTTATTTTATTTTATTTTATTTTATTTTATTTTATTTTTTAGTATAATTGTTCCTTAATGTAAGATTGAAGCTCCCGATATGAAATTGCCTCTGAAATTTGAGATTGATGATCCGATTTTCGTTACTTTACTTGGGTTTCTAATCGACCCACCAAAAATAGATTAGTGGCGACTCCTAGTTAAAAATCAATTGCATGTTAAAATTTGAACCTAAGTCGCGAATTGGTATGAGCTTGGGAGAGCCTGAGTTAAGTCAAGGCTTAACAATCCATTAGCCAAACTCTAGGTGGTTCACATCCGAAAAATTGGTCGCGACAAAAACCTTCTTTGCACACTTAATGTATACACCTTAGGTAATCTTTGCGAACAACATTAACTTTTTGATTAAGAGTTTGAAAGTCATGTAATGCATGCGCAACCCAAATGCAGAAGAACACTCCAAGTGTCACAATTTGACATGGGAGGATATAAAAGTATCAAAATTTCTAAAATGTACACTTAAGTGCTTAGTAGAGTATATATATCATGTTGCATATGGGGAAATCAACTAACCCATGCTGAACTAGGTTATAAAAGAGGGAAAAAAAAAACGTTTCTAAACAATCCCAAGTTGAGGCAATGGACTCCGTCCCGATAAATCTATCAGCAAAAGTGGTTCGAGTTGCAATATATTAGCAAGTTTGAAGCAATTTAATTTCAAACTTTGGAAAAAAAAAAAAAACAAAAGCCCTCATTGCCCACTTAAGGTATACGCCTTGAATAATCTCTGCCGACAAAATAAGCTTTTTAATTAAGAGTTTGAGTGCCATGTAATGTTTGCGCAACCCAAGCTTAGGAGGCATTAATAATCCACATACTTTGCTGTTCTCCATGAACATCTCTCAGATTTCTCTTGCTATCAGTTGGCAAATTGAAATAGACTTGGGCTAATGCATGTCATTTTTATACTCCCACTTGAGAGAAAGTTTGTAATAATTATTAGCAAAAGAGCACACATCTATGCATGTAGAATTTTTTTAAAAATAAAAAAAATAAAAGACACTATATAATTATATATTCGGGGTATTAATGGAATTGCCTGATAATCATTCTCACTTTTTAGATTATTTTTGTCCATTTTGTGATGAAAGGCGGTCATATATAATTTATCCTATATATATGCATTTCGCTTTTGTTGAAATTCTTTGTAAAACGTTTCAAATTAGAAATATACTACAACCAGATAATAGATTTTTTTTAGAGCTATAAAAAAAAATTATCTTTGATAATATTAAAATGTCTCAACTCCAGTTAGGGACAAGTCCTCCACCTTATTGGATTTAGACCAGTTCAAATTTCACTAGAAAATATAGAGTACTGAGAAATTTTAGTTACTATCTATTAAATTCCCAGTTGTCATCTCCTCGTAAATGCTTCGTAAATTCATCATGCTTAGCAGCACAAACCTTCGTCTCTAATAATTATTGGGTATGCTTGAACTAGGTGTTCTGCTATATTTAGTACCGGTCATATGTTCAAAGAGTCTTGAACACCTTATTATTAAGGAAAAAACAGCCGTGATAATTTTCATTTAGTTTGTACCTCTTTTAAACCTCCCTAAACTATTTCTCACTTCCAGACTATATATCTTGATTGCGGAAAAATTATGGCCAAAAGTTCTACGTAGTATTTTTAATTAAATGTTTATTCGAACATGGCTTTTTAGTTAATTATATATAATTACACGGCTTTTTGATGAAAAAGAAGAGCCAACTTGGAAATTCCGGCTACTTCTTTTTTTTCTTTTTTCAACCAAACGATGTTGTTCCAATTGACCCATCCATCTTCCCTGTCACAACCATTTTCATCTTCCTCCATTTTTCCTTCACTCGGCTTCATCTCCTTTCGTCCTACTCATCACTCAGCCCTCTTTCAGCTTTGACACTACCTTTGGTGGGCCTCGAAGGTAGTCAGCAACCATTGTTGTTGTCCATAGAGACCTGTGACCGGGAGGCTCTACCTCTCAAGAACTCACTCTTCTCGTTCAAACTTTAGTCCCTTCATTCTTGGAGCCCCCAAATACTTGCCTCGTATTCCAAATTTCCAACGATGGCTGAAGAAACTCCAGTTTCTCCTAGAGTCAGTGCCGGAGAAGAAGAACCAAGAGGACCTGTGTTTGTGCTCTTCAAGAGCTTGCCATCCTCGTCCGAGCCTTCACTCATCCATTTTTTGAAACATGAAATTGAGCCACTTGACTCCTATTCTTCATTGCAAGATTCACCTCGAAATATTGGCCCAAATTGCTAGGTTTTGAATTAAAGTTGTAGAAGGGGGATTTGGTTGATTTGGCTAAATTAGGATCTTAAATTGGGGCAAACTATGCTAAACGACGTTGCTTGGGGCACAAATGCTGAGTCAGGTTGCTAGCGAGTTACGCCAATCCAAAAAATAAAATAAAATATTGTCATGCAGGATTTTCGACGTCCTAAATGGGAGTTGGCCCTTAAGTGATCATCTTTTTTTTTTTTTTTTTTTTTTTTTTTTTTTTCTTTAAGTGGCACTTGAGTGATATGGAAATAGGGTTTTAGTACTAAAGTAAATGTCATATGAAAGTTATAGCATTTATAATGTCCATTTCTCCTTTAACTTTTGAGCAGGTTGCCATGTGTAACACGTACAAATTATATGGTGATAATCTCGCAAGCAAAATTAGTGGAATCCAACAATGAAAAATTTCTCTATCCCAATGTGACCTTCCGATTACATCCTACGTGTAACACACCCATGTGCTGCCTATAAATCAATGGATTGCAAATGCAGCATCACTTTACGAAGCCCATAAAAGCAAATTAAATTAATTCATCATCCTATTTGTCTCAGAGAAACATTATTTTGAACGTTATGTCACAATCTTGAGTCTACTCTTCGTAGTGCCACAGTCTAGTAGCCAGATGGCGGCCGGTTCTGTTGACTTAATCAACCATTGAGGCCATACACGTTGTTTAATTGCTCGATTGCGGCGAATATGTGCATATTTATTATTTAAAGAACAAGACAAGGGCGTGCGATCGCCACTGTCATCCCCTATCATCTTCACTTTGTTGGCAAGATCTTTGAGTAGGGGAGATTGCGACTTAATCTAATCCGGGTCGTCAAATCGACATTGTTCTTTGCCTCTTGTCCAGAGAGTGGTTTGTGAGGTTGGCTAAAGCGTGTTGAGATAATCAAATCGAATGGTGCAACGAGTTTATTTTCAATTGAAATGGACGAATATTCAAAGGGCGCGTAAGAATCTCTTTGAAAAGCCTTCTGGCATATCGAACGCCCACAATGTTTATCGACTAGCATTTGCGATGACGTAATCAGCAACTTCAACTCATCTTCGAACGAGCCTTGATGATTATGAAGTGTAGGGCTTGTGCTTCATTTTCAAAATCACAACATGGATCTACACTGGGATTATAATTACATGGCGTGCCGAATAACGAGGTAAACATTGTTATAAAGTCTAATTTAAAAGTTTAAATTGATAGATATATGACAAGAATATAAAGGGCATTTAGCACCAACACCCCATCTGACTTGCAAGCCTCACAAAAGGGATAATATTGACTCTAATACCAAGTTAAAAGGTTCAACCCAAAAATTTAAACTATAGGGGAATTACATAAATATAAAGAGCATTTCGGACCAAAACTCGCTTTGACGTGCAAGCCAGATTTCAAGCATGCACAGTTGTGAGAGGGATAATATTAGCTCGATACCAAGTTAGAAAGTCTGACCCAAAAGTTTAAACTGATAAGTTGAGAGATATCATATGAATATAAAGAGCATTTAGAATCCGTTGTCAAAAGACATGGGACAATACTTTAACAAATATAATGGATGGAGACACATACCCCATTGAGCAATTTAGTGTAAATTATTACACTTAAGACTACATATCTGTTGTCGAGTGTATTATACCTCGGCAGAAGTTTTCTAGTAATTATTTTTCTAGCATAACTTTTTCCCCTATTGAGTAGTTGAATAACTTTGGAACATGATGGAGGGAGGGATAAAAAGAGAACTATGTCCATGGCATGCAGACGTAGGACCACAATAACACTTCTTTGATCACAGAAAGCGGTGAGTCTTAGTGCTCACCTGAACCTACTTTAGCATTAAATGGAATATATTTGTGAAAATAAGAAATTACGGAAATCTAGATGGTATCAATAATTTTTTTTTCCGTTTCCATTTTTTCTCTTTTTTGGATAAGAGAAAAATTTAGAATATAATAGCGTCGGGTCGAATCATATAGCCAACATCCTTTATATTTGCATTCCATTAAGGGAAACTGGGAAGAAATCTTGTACCAACTCTTAAGCCATAACTGCATGGAAACTCTTTTCACTTGTATGATAATCGATCACCTCAATCATATTCAGAATATGACGAAACTTCTGTTAGTGATAGTTTCATTGGTTACAAGCGCGCTACAAAATTGACATCCAAAGGCAAATATTCCAGCCATTCTTCTAGCAAAACTTATGTAGATAGAATCTAGCAAAACTTATGTAGATAGAATCTGGATTCATACATAGAAGTCACTAAGGATTAGGATTGAGGAAGTTGAGTTCACAGTACAAGTATCATACCGCAAATCATTGAAGTGGGTCACATTGATTCAGAAGCATCCAAAACCGTGGACGACCCTTCGAGAATCCGTAAGGAAAAAGTTTCATGGGATCAAGTTCCATTGCAAGAGCCATCATCCTTAGGCCCTCACAAAAATTAAATAAACAGATTGACAATATCTCAAGGCCAATATCAACTAAATGACTAAACACACACTTCCATCAAAGTAATCACCAGAGGAGGAAGCTCTCCTCTCGCCCTAAAAAAAGGAAACCCTAGCCCTTGTACGCTACCATCATTCATGTTGTCGAAAAAGCCAATTGAATTGGAGTGCTCTAATCTTAACTCATATTGGCCAGCTTCAAGGCTTTAATCTCTGGCGGTCATATAAGCGAAAAATGAAACGCGCTCTTTCGCGTAGTTGGGTTGCACCACCATGTAATAAGACAAACGAAATGAGAATCCCCCATTTTGACTTCCACTTTAATTTTCTAATGGAAAAAGAACCATGAAAGATGAAAGCAAAATTAGAGGATTGGCAGCTATATAAGGACCATCTGTTCGAGCTCTAGATATAGCAACCGGTTTTGATCATCAGATTCCCGATCATTTCAACATACCAAATGGCCAGCCCAAGGTTTTGGTTTCGTTTTCCCTTTGTTTTGCTTGCATTGCTTACCAAATCGGAAAGTACTCGACCACTCCAGCTATATCAGCGGGCGAGGACCCATTCAAGTCGGACATTGAGAGAACTGCTCGAAAGACTGAGAGCCCTAAAGGTGAATTTGCGAGGAGAAGAGCCGATGCAGGGTCTGTATGTATCCAAAAGACAAAGCCTCTATGGACCCGACCTGCAACACCATTGATTTCGAGTGTCAGAATATTTAAATAATGAATCATGCCTTTATGTAATAGTTTAAGCTTGCAAAACAATTGGCAGTGGTCTCACAAAATCTTATATAATATCAAAGTTACGAGGTCTTGAGTTCGAATCTTCCAAGCCTCTATTTGCCTTCCCAATTGAATATCTTCACGCTTTTAGAATGGTTAGTAGGGGAATTGTACTCTCTTCATGTAATGAAGTTTTTGATGAATTGTACTCTCTTGATGTAACGAAGTTATTATTCGAATTTTCCATACCCCTATTTGCCTCCCTAATCAAGTATTACCACGCTTTTAGAATAGTTGACAAGGGTTCTACAAAGTCTTACATTGAGAATTGTACTCTCTTGATGTAACGAAGTTCTTGACTAGGTGATGGTTGCGTAAGCATATTAATAAATGAATAGTTTGCGAAGCTTTTAGAGGGGAGTCAATAGATTTGTCATTTTGGCAGGGGAAATGCTGATTATTCTCCTTAACATTTTGCACCTATTTCATTTAACTCCAACAATTCTAAAACCAACACTTGGACTTGGAGCTCAGGGAAAAACTCAACGAGTGAAAAGACCTAATGACTGTCATTCTCTTGTGGACAACCTTAGATCAAAAGGAAAATAATACAAATCCTATGGATTCTTAATTTGTTCAGTACGGTTCTTAAATTATTAGTAAATGTTCAATATGGCCCTTTCATTTGCTTAAAGACAAATTAAACGTTATATAATGACGGTAATTATTATATGCTGAGATGGAGTATTAAAAATGATGAGTCAACATGTCCATTTTGTTATCCATCTAGTTTATAGAAGGAAAAAGGAAAAAGGAAATTATGGTATTAACATGTCCAGAGCCTTTTGTTGATATAGGTTGTTATATCCTAATTTGAGGTAAATAATTTACTAAGATAATTTACGCGTAACTTTTTGTTGTTGTTGTTGTTAGCCATTTACACTTAATGAATTGGAAGCCATATTAGCAAAGATTCTGTTAACTTGAATTCATGAAAAGACTACATTGAATAGATTTATTTAGTTTATGGACTAGATTGAACATTTGCCAATAATTCATAGATCACATGAAATCAATTAAAACTTCAGGAATGACATTCTACATTAGACCAAAGTGTAGGAATTATATTTGTGGTAATATTCTAAATCGAGATAGGCCATGCTATTTAATTCCTATCACAGCCCAACCTTAGATCGAGAAAGCCCATGACCTTGACAGCGCTCTTAACAGAGAGAGAGAGAGAGAGAGAGAGAGAGAGAGAGATTGGTAAACGACCGTTATGACTGATGCTAAGTAAAAATTAGCGTCCAACATCAAAGCTCAGGGTGCAAAATAATGAATTTTACAAATAAAAGGATATAAAAATGAAATGATGTGAATGGGGAGGACGTTTTGTTATTTCTAGTTTTGGTGATGATGTGAACAGTTGTCACTTATGGAAAACTGCGATGTAATTATGTGAGTTTGATTACTGAAAGATTGCGGAAGTAGTTCAGTTGTGATACGTGGTGAAACCCAAAATCTCCACATGTGCATCACTTTTTTGGCTAAAAAAGACGAGGCTCCGCTAATGGATTAAACTTGATATGCTCCTCAATTATAGTCATGAGTATTGCATACTCCTAAGGTTGAACGTGTCTTCTTCGAAAAAATTATCAAAAAAGTTCTAAACCTATTGTAATTGTGCCAATTCAATTATAAACTTATTTTTTTGACAAATTGAGTCCTAAATCTTTTACAATTATGTCGGTTCAGTCCTTATGACCAAAATTGGCCTACCAAAGACCGACGTGGCCGCCGCAATAATTTTTTAATAATATTTTATTTTTTAAAAACTTTTATTAATTTTTTTATGTCTTTTTCTCCTCCCTCTTCCTTGTCCCTCCTCGTCCCTCTTTCTTCCTTTGGCTTCGGAGACCGGGCGAGCTTGCCTCGCTATCACTGGGTGAAGGCAAGCTCACCCGGCCACCACTAGTGGGGCTCGCCTCCACTTGATTTGGCGAGGTGAGCCCTCGCTAGATCCTGCGTGGGGAGCCTTGTCCTTGCTAGGTTTGGTGAGACGAGCTCCCGTCGGATCTGCTCGCCCAACGATGGCGAGGCAAGCCCTCGTTAGATTCGATAAGGGGGCCTCGCCGTTGCTGGGTTTGGTGAGGCGACCCCTTTTCGAATTTGGCAAGGGCTCGCCTCGCTAGTGGCTGGGCAAGCAGCTCGCCTAGCGACTGGTGAGGCGAGCCGTGGCCAAATTCAGTGGGGGCTCGCCCCGCCAGTGGTCAGGTGTGCTCGCCTTCGCCCAGCGATGGCAAGGCGAGCTCGCCCGGCCGCCTCAGTTAGGCGATTAGCTAGCCCTTTGGTCAGTCGTTGGAGCCAAAGGAAGAAGGAGGGAGGAGGAGGGAGAAAGGAAACAAAAAAGTAATAAAAAATTCAAAAAATAAAATATTATTAAAAAAATTATCACCGACGCTTGCAGGTGGCTACATCAGCGTCGGTCGGCCAATTTTGGTCGAAATGACTAAACTAGCATGATTGCAAAATGTTTGTAACTTAATTAGCAAAAACATAAATAAATTTAGGACTGAATTTGTATAATTGCAATAAGTTTAGGACTTTTTTGGTAATTTTCCTTATCTTCTTCTGCATATGTATATGTATACAGGAACTCACCAACTGCTTAAGGAAAAATAATTTTACAAGTCCCTAATTTTCATATAGCACTCATTTTAATAGCAAAATTTTTTGAACGATTACTTGAGCATGACATCGGTGAAAAACGATTGCTTAAGGGAAATTGGTAACCAATTCCGTACTTAACTTTTTTAATGATATTTTTATTCCTACGTGGTTTTTCTTATTAATAAAAGTCCAACTTTGCGATGGTCTGGTGGTCCTTCTTGACAAAACGAGTCACTTATAAAGAAAGAGGTCTAACTCTCTCTCTCTCTCTCTCTCTCTCTTCTGTGTAAATAACGAAATATTAATTCACAATTAATAACATCTTTATATCTAGGTTAAATGGAATAAATGGGAATCTTTAGTAACTGACCTGTCATCTTCCCTCACTCGATAGACGGGGTAAAGGCGCAGGAAAATGCGAAAGATTGGAGGAAAAAAAGGATTCGGTTCTCGAGGGACAATCGCTGCTAAAAGAACAAAATGAGTCGCATTAGTTGAACATCGAACTGCTCTTAGTCTTGGAAACTAATACACAAAAATTTATTAATTGCTATTCGCATGTTTTGTTGTCAAGAAACCTTAGTTCTCTTCTTCCCACATAAAAGAATCAATTGCAACACAATCAGACGTTTGAGCATCACAAATTAAAAAGGGGAAAATTCTGGAAGAGGGTATGAAAGATTGAGGCTTCGAAAGGGTATCCGCATTCGAAGTGTTGTTTACACTTGGACTTCTGATCCCAAAATTGCAGTAATGTTAACTTTTGTCTTCACTTGGTCGGTACGATCTTGAGCCACTTCTCCTACTCTCGCTTTCTACTGCAAGTTTCAGGTAGTAATTTCGCCCACAATATCCTCGAACTTGAGTTTAAGGTTCGAAGAAGGGACTCAACATGTCCCTAATTTGTTAATTTCGGGACAAACATGAGTTAAACGACATCATTTAGGCAAAATATTGCTAAGTACTTTAGAATATAAATAGACAAAATCAATATTGATGAAGGACTTATATATTATCCAATATTCATATAAAATGTGTATCTCACTACTTCTTAAACGTAAACTATATAGGATTCGTTTTGATAAGTTAAGATCAATCTAGAAGTATCTTGTCTTGAGTTGGCGAATTTGTAATTGCTTTTTCTAAATGTACACCTTATATCATTCTAAATTGTAAGGATCTTCGTTAGTTTACAAGAAATTTCCAACTTTCAGCCTTAATTCTAATAGAAGCTGGAAAGCGATTGCGGAACACATTGGCTAGTGTTTCTTAATCAGTTAGGATATGAAGTATTTTCTTTTATATCATAGCAGGATTTTGGATTTAGGCTAGTTATGCACCAACAGTTCTTTTAATCAGCTAAGTGTCACACGAGGTCCAAGTGATTTGCGGACTCAAAGTGCATACCAGTTCTCTACGTTGCGCGTGTTTTCATAAAATATTCAGGGGAATTGATGGGCTTAGACCACAAGTCATGAAGCCCAATCAATCTCAAATGCAACTTTACTGGAATATTATGCCTTTGCAAAGTTGGAGACAACCCCACCCCCCCCCCCCCCCCTTCTTTTCTCTCTTTTTATTTTTATCATAAGAATATTTCGAGGATATAAAATGTCACAGCATATTTTTGTTCAGTGGACTTCAACTCCGTCATATTCCCCAAATAATTACCCTTTTGCTTACTCTCGTCGCCTAAGCAACGAGCCTCAAAAGCTCTGAAAAACCCTAAGTAACTTTTAAAATTAAACAAACAATATAATAGAAAAAACAAATTCCACTACAAGAAACCCCAGCAGAAGTTTTGTCTTTACAACCGTATAAAATGACAGAATGATTCGTCATTGCCGGGTGTTATTATCTCTTCCAAAGGGCAGAGAAAGCGACCTTTGGATAACTCTTGAGGATGGTCGAAAAGAAGGTGTGTTGCGTTGCATGTGGCGAATCAACAAGACTGCTGTTCGTATATATTATAGTTTCGACACCGACCAAGATCAACAAGACTGCTGTTCGTATATATTATAGTTTCATGAGGAGATATATTATTATATCCTTACTTATTTTTATAACTTTCTCCCTTTTAAGACAAAAGTGATGCCAGTGAGCCGCTTGGCTTGAGTCAAAAGTTGTTAGGACTTGGAAAAGTGGGGGGAAATTGCCAAACTAATTTGGTTATAAATATTTTTATGTTTTGTTATTAATCCGGCCAATTTTGATGGTAAATCACCAGCGTGGACTTTAGCCATTCTACATAGCATGACTAGTCCTGATGTAGCCATTTTTAATAATATTTTAATACAATTTTGAATTTTTTGTAATATTTTTTGGCTTTTTTTCTTTTCTTCTTTTTACTTTTCTTTTTAGGCCAAGGGCTACAATGCTCTCTCCTGTTTTTGCTGTTGCGGCCTCGGCCAAACCCGACAAGGGCCATGTCAACCTAGTAAGGGGCTAGCGAGAGCCGTAATGCCTTCGCTAGATTTGGGCGCGAGAGGCCATGCTCTCTTTGGCTGGCGAGGGCATTGCGGCCCTTTCTCAAGATCTCATCGACTACAATGAGGGCATCGCAACCCTCGCTAGATTTGGGCATGGGCCGTGAAATCCTTGCCCAATACTAGCGACCCTTGTTGGCCCTTAGCCCAAAAAACAAAGTAAAGAGAAGAAAAGAAAAAAAGTATAAAATTCAAAAAATATTTAAAAATTATCTACGTTAGCGTCAACCATGTCCCATAGGACCGTCATTGTCTAAGTTAGCAGCTTTGGGTCAAATTTGGCTAGATGAACTTAATTGACAAAACATGATAAAAGTTTGGGACTAAATTGATACAATTAAAAGGTATATGACTAAACTGGCATAAGTGTAGCAGGTTTAGGACTTTTTTTAATATTGTCCTGAAAAGTTGGACTATTAGGGAAGATATCAACCCTTATAAGAAGTGTTTCTGATTATCTAAAGAAGAACGTTGAAAATTTTGTAGTGATATTACATTGTTTTAGACTTTTTTTTTGTTCAAGCTCCACTCAGAAGCTTTTAAATCCATGAGATGCGTTACAAGTGCGAAGGAAGGATTTTCTTCTTTTCTTGCCAAAATCAAGATATTATTAACGAGAGGAAAATCAAGGGATGCTTTCTTTGTATATATGTGACAATCGGAGGTTATTATTTACCAACTTCGTCCCTTCCTGAAAAATGCTTTGTAAAATTCTCTCATTTGCTTAGTGTAGAGAGTAAAGGGGTTAATTCAAAAAAATTCTTCTTCACCACACACATATGCGCATAGGATTGACGTTGTTTGTTGAGTGCATTATTTGATCCCCAACTTTCTATTTCGAATTAAAGAATATATATGTTCAAATCACATGAATTGCATGCAAACTATTTTATGTCAAAGCCACTTATAGAGGCTATAAAGTGTCGACGACCTACCTTTTGAAGTATGGTTCGATGTTCAACCAAAAAAAAGAAATTCTGGTTTGATCTTACCAAAAAAAGAAGAAGAAAGAAGTATGGTTCGATGGGTGAATCAACAAAGCTTGTAATAGGTCCTTTGTTGATTCTTGAAGAAAAAAATGTAAATGACGAGAAAATTAAAAGCATTGAGATTGAAGACAATCGTATACGAGGGGAAATTGTCTAATTAGTTCTAAACGTGTCATATCGATGCCAATTTAGTCTTAAAATTTCTACATTTTCGAATTGAGCCTTGACTTTTTCCGTGATATTCCAATGTAGTCATTCAAGCCAATTCTTTGTTCCAGAAATTGCTAGTGTGGTTGGGTGCTACTCGGAACGATCGACGATGATTGCACCATCATATCAACAATCTCCAACAAAATTAGATCGAAAGAACTATATTGAAATATCACGTAAAGTTGTAGGATTCAATTGGTAAAATTGAAAAATTTAGTACTAAATTGACATTTGTGCGACCTGTTTAAGACTAATTGAGTAATTTTCATGGCCATTTAAAGATCCTGGAAATGTAAAGATGCATAAGAAGATAAAATTAAATAATTAGTCTTCTTTGATTGATTGTCGATCCTTCACAAAGAGTACTAGGCGGGTATTTATACCTAATATGGACATGTAACAATTACAAAGAAATCAAACAGTGACCCCTACAATTCAAGAACTCCTATTGACAAACGGTTTCTTGAAAATTACTTACTACACCACTAGACGGTTATGTCTCTTCTATTTCTTCATCGGATCTTTGACTCCACCATTTGATGGTTGCATCGAATTTCTCTTTTCATGAATACCTCCTTCATGGTCTTTTGTCAGTTGAGTCGATAATTTACTCCGAAACTTGGTTCTTTTCACCTACACACTTTATCGGCTAAAATCAGTTTTATTGTCAACTAACTGAATTCGCTTACCAAGGGCTTTCCATACAGGTTAAAGACTTATAAAACTTTTAGTTTATGAGATTTTTTTTTTTTTGGGGGGGGGGGGTTGGGGTTTTCCGTGATCTTCCAAGTAACCAGGCCTTTGTGTTCGTGGCCTCAGATTATCTCTCTCTCGATCTCGAGAGAGAGAGATCTGGGCTTTTGTGTAATTGAGATTAAGGCGTGTTGTTTTTTCATTACCCAGCGATTATATTAACGAGAGAGCAGGAGCAACACCTGAATGCTTCTGAGTTCTGACAGTTACCATTGACCTTTGCGTCAGCGTTGCGTACGTTGAAGGTATGAATTCGCCTTTGTTTCAAGCTCCGTGGAAAAGAAAAAATGCAAATCAAGCAGTGTCAGTCTAGGGTTTTGGCTTTCAACGAAGTATATGATAGATCCTCCAATATAATCTGAGGATAATCAAGTTTGAGTTGGTGGTGGATGAAGATTTATGGCTTAATTCACGAGATACTTCAAGTGCGAACAAAGACCTCTCATCAACTTTAATGTTGGTCATTGTACAAATTTGTCCATAATTTTTCGAAAGTGCCATTGTTCTCTAGGCTCCACCTATCTTTCTCACTGACAAAAACGCCACCATCAACCTCCATCCCAAAAGAGTAGTAAAATCTCCAAATCGAGCAATCCTCAATTTAGGGTTTTGGCCTTCAAAGTAGATAATAGATCCTCTACTTTGGTGTAATTGTCGGATAGATCGAGCTTGAGTTGTTTGTGATAAAAACTCATAATTTTGGGATGGGTTTTTTAATCCCGAATTATCGATGGGACGAGGATGGAGATAGAAAATTGATCTCGGGGGCCCTAGAGAGGAGCTTTGGGAGCTTTGCCTTAATATATTCCCTTAATGATTATCCAAGTGAGTACCACCATCTATTTCTTGACAAGACAGATTCTTTATGGTGTTTTTAATGAGAAATTATCAAAACAATCATAAACCTATTGTAATTTTTCCAATTCAGTTATTACCATTTTGCAATTATGCTAATTCAAACCAATAGCCAATTTGGCTGGCCGACGCTAACGTGAGTGTTGGCTATTTGGCCAATGTTGACGTAGACAAATTTTTAATGCTATGTTTTTTTTTTTTTCTGAATTTATTATCATTTTTTTTTCTTCACTTCCTCCTCCTTCCTCTAGTTGGTCACCATTGACAACTGGCCTTGAGGAAGCCTAGTCATGGTTGGATGACCTCACCTAGGCCGCTCGCTGGGCTAGTGAGGCTCACCCTCATTGGCCATGGGCGAGGGCTGCTAGTGGCTGAGCAAGGCTAGCCCTTGCTAGATCTAGCGAGGTTGAGCCTTGCCGGCCATGGACAATGCTTGACCTCGCCAGAGGCCGTGAGGTCAAAGGGCACGACCTTGTGCGGCCTCTGGCTTGGGCGAGCCACGCCAATGGTTAGCGAGGGCAAGCCTTGCTATTGGATTTGGCTAGTCGCTAGCCATAGGAAGTAGGAAGAAAAGAAAGAAAAAAAATAGAGAGAAAGAAAAAGAAAGGAAAAAAAAGAGAGTCAAAGAAAAAGAAAGAAAAAATAATTAAAAATAATATATATATTATTGAAAAATTGATTATATCGGTGCCAAAAGGTCAAAATTGGCCGGATGGACTGAATTGGTATAATTATAAAAATGTTTAAGATTGAATTGGTAAAAAAAAAAAAGAAGTATGATTAAATTGGAAAAATTGTAATAAGTTTATAACTATTTTGGTAATTTTTCCTGCTTTTTAATAAAATCAAATGCTGCAACTCCTATACCATCACGGTTCGCCACTTCCCTCCGCGAGTAGATTCTCTCCTAAAACAAGTTATTTATCCGCATTAGAAGCCGCCGACTTGGTCCATTAAAGTCGCTTTCTCAGCGATTTCTTTAATTAATCTATGCTGGGTTTAACTGTGTCTAAGCGATCCAACCCGAATTAGCCACAAGAAAAGAGGAAATCAATCCAAAACTCTTGGTTTTTTTACTCTTAAATGGCGACATTTTTTTTAATGAAAATAAAAAATCAAACGATGATCTGCTCCGCCGCCAAGAGCAATATTGAAAGTTGTCGCTAATGATATCCATAAATTCTACCGGCAAACGGACTTTTAAGCAGGACCATCTGAGCTGACTCATGGATGCTTTCCCTTTAATCATTTTATACACCTTCCTACCGGGCACCATTTCTTGCTTTATAAACATTATAATAATTCCAATCGATTGATTTAACCCGACCAATATAAAGGGAATCGAGGTGGATTTTAACTTGTACCCTGTGGACAGAATCACAAAAGTTATGTATCTTTCGATCACGTGGTTGTTTTTTCCGCTTTTCTCTTTGATTGGGTGAACGTGACGAGGAGAAGGGAACCGTTATATATTCAATCAACCACCAAAACTGTCGCTAGGGTTTTGCATCATGGACTCCCACTACGTGTTTCTTTAATCCCATCGTCAATGCACCAACTTTTGACCACGAGGCTCGGTTGTACATGCTCCATAGAGTGGCGAAAGAAGAGATTTAAAAATAAAATAAAATGAAAGGCATGTATATACGTGTGTGCTTAAAACCGTAACACATCTCAATAGTAAGAACTAAAATTGGAATCAAGAAATTGGGAAAATTGCCAAAAATATCCTAAACCTACTATACTTGTGCCAATTTTGTTCTACATATTACAATTGCATCAATTCAGTCTTAAATCTTTTAATAATTTACGAATGTAGTACTTTCGAGCAATTTTGAACAAGAATGCGGACATGGTGTTCCAGTCAACACAAGTTGCCTTATATGTCATGGCTAATGCTAATATGAATTTTTCTTCAAAAAAATTTCTCACTTTTTTCTTTCTGTCTCTTTCTTTTTTTCCCCTTATTTTGTCCAATGGCTAGAGAGGGTTGAGGAAGGGAAGGCCTCACCTAGGTGAGGGTCACCCTCATCCCGCATCTAGCAAGGGCCTACAATAAAGGCAAAAAAGAAAAAAATTAAATAAATAATTTAATTTTTTAAAATTGTCCACATTAGCAATTCATAGCCAAAATTGGCTAGGTGAATTACATTAGCAATTGTTAAAATATTTAAGACTAATTTGATCAAATTAAAATGTTTAGTAGTGAATTAGTACAAGTACAATAAATTCAGGACCTTTTTGTTAATTTTCCCCTTAAGAAACAAATGCACCAAAATAAATGATAAGCACAGTCTACTTGACAAAATATAAATTGGCCAAAATTGGATTTTAATTTTAAAAAAACCGTCAAAAAAATTCCCTAAGCGATAAGCATTGGTGTCTTTTTGTTCACATATCTGCAAGTGATTCCTCTAGCCACTCTTCAACTATCGTGTTTGTATTCTAACATTACTTAATTAGTGAGTGCAAAGTTGCATAGAGAATTACTATGTTACACGATAAAAAACAAGGATAGCTAGTTGAAAATTGCAAGGTAAATTGTCCAAAAGGTCCTAAACTTATTAAACAATGGTCACTTTAGTTATAAACTTTTCAATTGTGCCAATTTTGTGATAAACCTTTAAATAACTTGCCAATCTAGTAATAAACCATTCAATTGTGCCAATTGAATTCTAAACCTTTTAAATGATTTGCTAAACTAGTCCTAAACATTTTAAAGATTCGTCAGTTTTAGCCAAAATCATAGATGTGATAGTTCGGTCAGCGCCAACCATCCTTTGTGGCACAATCGACGATGACAGGGACAATTTGCAATTTTCTTAAAATCTTTTCTTTTCTTTTCCTTTCCATTCCTTTTCTTTTTATTTTTTTATTTTTCCCTTTTTCCCTCTACCAACCATCGTCGGGCCTCATCGATGGCCCATGATCGTTGCTGGCCATCGGCGAGGCCCAATGTTGGCCGGAAAAATAGAAAAAAAAACAAACAAAAATAGAAAGAAAAAAGAAAAAAAATTGCAAAAACTTGTTCATATTTGTGCCAACTATGCCACATAGGATGCCCAATGCTAACTAGATTTCCATTTCAGAGATTTTTGGTCAAAATTGATCAGAATGATTAAATTAGCAAACCGTTAAAAAGTTTGGAACTAAATTGTTAAAAGGTTTAGAACTTCATCAGTAAAATTGAAAGATTTATGATTAAATTGACAAGTTGTTAAAATTTTTAGGATTAAATTTGTCACGTACAATATGTTTAAGATTTTTTGAACAATTTTTCCAATAATTGCTAATTTAACAATTAATAATGTTATGTCAGTTTGTAATCTTTTTTTTTTTGTACAAAAGTCACTTCTAACACTATTGATCTTGATGACCAGTTAAATTTCAGGAACTTAATTATCCATGTTAAAGTAAAGCAAAGTCGAGTTGCGTAAAAAGTGGATTATAAAGACTCTTTCTACCATTTCCTTTACACGATAGGAAAGAGGTTCTTCACATAAAATGTCACATGGTCCCTGCTGGAACCGACGTGGAGAGGAGATTGAATGATCATGGTCCATTAGAATCTTTTTCGAAATTCTCCAACTTCTACAATTGACGATAGCCAACTAAAGCTCTCTTGTTCAAACTTCCCTTTGCGTTTCCCAATCTATTTCCGAGTCTCCAAAGAGTGCCAGTTGCGTGAAAAAAAAGGCTAAATAGGAATCAAACGCCTTTTGGGGAAAAAGATTCCCATAAGTTTTTTTTTTTTTTTTTTTTTTTTGATTGGGGGGGGGGGGATGTATCATATTCTGGGCAGAGACGCCGCCGACATTCCCATTGGGTCAATGAAACCTTTCCGTCATTATGGATGGAAATGAAAAAGATTGACATGGAAAACAACACATCCTTGCGAGAGCCGCCGCATGTGCTGATGCTTCTTTGCTTCTCATATTCCTTTCTTTAACAACTTGACCGTGTGTGCGTGTCACAAGGGAGAGGGAAAGAGACAGAGAGAGAGAGGCTTCTTAGCTAAAAGAAACTTATCGGAGATACCTAACTCTACTTATCTATCTTTTAGTGCTCTCTTTTGTGTGTGTGTTGTTTTTTTTTTTTTTTTTTTTGGGGGGGGGGGGGGGGGCGCTTGGGGTGTCTTTATAGGGAATCCTATTCTAGAGGGAGATACCTAACTCTACTTATCGCCCTCTTGGTGCTGCATTGTATGATTGATTGTTGTGAAATCCAATTAATCATGTAAAAAAAAAAAAACAAAATTGTACGTCAATTATACAATTTAGCACTTAGAGTTAGATTAACTAGAGTTAGGCATCTCCTACAAGAGTAGGACTCCATATAGTTTTCTTTTAGCTATAGAAGCTTCTCTCTCTCTCGTTAATTTCCCTCACTCAAAAGTCAGCTGGAGCTCGAAGAAAAAACCTTGTAAACACTTGAGTCAGCATCATAGCGAAAACATAGCATTTTGATCAATTGATGAAGTGGAGATGAGACAAACAATGCCATGAAGCACTTGATAGCTTATGAAATGACAGTCTACTTCAATGTGCATTCATGGAAAACATCAATATGTGTTGTTTAGATAGCACTCTAATTATTATAATAAATTACTGGTCAACCATTATAAGAGACATCTATATCTTCTAATAACCAGCCCAAACATGGTAATTTTGATGTCATATCAGCAAGAGCATGATATTCTACTTCTATGCTAGATCGAGAGACAACAATATGTTTCTTGCTATGCAATGAGATGAGTTTTTAAAAAGAAGTAGTAACCTCTAGTAGAGAGATGATTAAGCATTAGGCCGATCAATATCAGAATAAGCCATCAACTATTATGTAGAGTAAGTGGAAAAGTGAAGACCATAAATAACATACCTTTGACATAGTGAAGAATTTGAAGAACAACATCAAAGTGAGTTGTGTGCCATGCGGTCATAAACATACTAACAATATGAACAACATAATCGATATTATGACGAATAACAATGAAATATGCAAGATTGCCAATCAATTGTCGATAAAGTGTAGTATTTGGAAGATGAGTCCATCTTTGTCATCAAATTTGACATTAGATTCAATGGAAATGGTGGCAATTTTGTTATCAGTGAGTCTTGCTCAAGAAGGAAGATCAATTACTTATTTCGTTTGAGAACGATGATAGCAAGCAACTTCCGCCTAAAAAATGTTTGAGCCACTTGACATCTTTCATTTTCAAATTGTTGACTGAGATGCTACTAGAATTTTGTAATTCTGGTTTGATCATTGCTAGTAATAATGATGTCGTCCACCTATAAGAGCAGCGGAATGTATTTAGGAGATGTTAGCTGAACAAAGAAAGCATTGTCATAAGGATTGGATGCAAAGCCAAGATGTTCCATGGTAAAATTAAACTTGAATATCATGCAGGAGGATCTTGCTTCAATTTATATAATACTCGACATAAGCGACACACTTTACTTAGAAGAATGATTGTATTTAAGAGGAGGTTCCATATAGACTTCTTCAATAAGATTGCCATTGATGAATGCATTTTAATATCCATTTGGAATAGTAGCCATAGCATAATAGATGCGATAGCAAGGGCACGTTGGGTAGAAGTAAGATGTTCAATTGGAGTAAAGGTCTCATCATAGTTAATTCCATAATGTAAATAAAACCTTTTACTGCTAGTCTAGCTTTTTAACGTTCCACATTATCATCTATTTGAGTTTTTTAGTCTTGTATTGTATAAGTTATGCACCCAAATATTACCTATAACAAACATTCCAAAAGTGTGCCAGGCATAATGAAATAGGTTGTCAAAGTCCAACACAAAAGCTTAAACTGATTGATGAGGGGAGATTATATGTTTATGAAGAGCATATAAGTTCAAATAAATTGGAGTAAAACCTATTTTTGATACAACATTAGAAAATTGAACCCAAAAGTTTAAGTTAATAGGTGAAGGGAGACCACATGTACATGTTGTGAGAGAGAGTGTGAGAGGGAGAGAGAGGGAGGGAGGTTTATGGTGGCCTTGCATGTTGCGGCAGTGGTGACAGGTGGCTTGGTGTTGATTGTGAGCGGAAATTTGAGGAATGAGCAACCGGAGAAAAAGGGCATAATATACTGCAAGTGTCAAAAGTTGGCACAGCTAGACATTCAAATGCCAAAAATTCCAAAATGTATACTTAAAAGCCACTTTTTAAAAATAAAAATAAAAATTGGGACACTTAAGTGCCAATTATAGCAAGGGTAGCTGAAAATCCGATGTGGCATCATTTTAAGAATAAATTGATCTATGTGGCTCGTTGGAGTTGCCTACCTAGCAATGAATATGCAAAACGATGTCATTTTGCCTCAAAATCGATTTTTAATATAAATATTAATTAACAAAATTTATTGGAAAAAAGGATGAGTGGCGGCGGCGAGGGCTATGGAGGCCCTCGTCGAAGCTATGGCTGCCTCTTTTTTTTTTTTTTTAATTTATTTTAATTAATATTTATATTAAGAATTAATTTTGGAGGCTTATAGCATCAGGAGGCATTTTTTTTTATTAAAAAATTGCCACGTCGGTAAAAAAAGTCGTTGGAAAATGCTACGTTAGCAATTTGGCGGGAATTTCTTATTATTGGCACTTAAGTGTTTAATTCTTCTCCGATTTTGGCACTTAAGTGTACCATTTGAAACTTTTGACATTTAAGTATCCCTTTATGCCAAGTTTCAGCATTTGCGGTGTACTTTGCTCAAAAGAAAAAAAATAATAACGGGGAGAAAATGTTGGGCAGGAGTGGGATTTTAGCGTGTCAAAATCCCACTCAATTCACCAGGTGACACGTGTCGCTTGGGGCCTACCGCACCAGAAGCCTCCCTCACCTCACATGGCCGTCTTGCCTCTCTCTTCTCTCTCTTCCTTTTTTTTTTTTTTTTCTCTTCTTCTTCTTCCCTTTCACTCTGACGCGAATATCACCCCTTCCTCCACCACCACCCCACCACCGTCTCAATCCACCCCCGCATCGCCATTTTAGTCCTCCAGTGTCGAGATCGAGCTCAGCCAGCAAACTTAGGCCTTGAATAACCAAAAAAATAAAAAATAAATAAATAAACCAAGAAGAAGAAAAAATTGCAAGGAGGCCTCTGGTCAGGAAAAAAAGCAGCAATAGCTTAGGATCGTCCCCACCATGTATCCAAGAAATTGGAGCGAGGGTTCCTATTCGTGAAACAGTTCTTGATGATAATGATGACGACGACGACAACGAGGATGAGGAGGAATTGCGTTTGAATTGCTAAGAAGGAGAAGCAAATTGAGTCCCAGAGCAAAGCCAACCAAAGCAGCAACAATTCGGGCTCCGACCATCACAAGAAGCACGACCCCGCCCCCACCGCTCCTTTGCAGCTGGTCCCTCTCACTTGTCCACTCCAATTCCGCCGCTAAGCTGGGTCACTCTCACGATTCAAGGCCCAAGTTTGCTGGCCGAGCTCGATCTCGACAATGGAGGGTTGCGACGGCAGTGAGGGGGTGGATTGAGACAGCAGTGGGGTGGTGGTGGTGGTGGAAGAGATGAAAGGGAAGAAGAAGAAAAAAATATGGGATAAGTGTTGCAGAAGTCCTAAAACTTGTCACGAAAATGCAATTGAATCCTAAAACTTGCAAAAAATGCAATTAAGTTATAAAACTTGTCAAAATGTTTCAATCGAGTCCTAAAATCGTCGCCATCAAATTTCCTAACGGAAAAAGCTGACGTGGCGCGGACGTGGCCTTTTTTAATCGTTTCTCTCTCCTACGTGGCGAATAGTTAAAAAAAATTATGTTAGGAAATTTGACGGAGTCGAGTTTAGGACTCGGTTAAAACATTTTGACAAGTTTTAGGACTTAATTGCACTTTTTGCAAGTTTTAGGATTCAATTGCATTTTCGTGACAAGTTTTAGGACTTCTGCCGCACTTATCCTAAAAAATAAAGGAAAAGAGAAGAGAGGGAATAGAGATGTGAGACGGTGATGTGAGGTGCGGGAGACTTCTGACGTGGTGTCGTTTTGTCTGATGAATGAAGTGGGATTTTGACATGCTAGAATCCCTTTCCTGCCCAATATTTTCTCAATGATGAGTGGATAGTCTTTTGTCTTGTTAAGCCCAAAAAGCCTCTAAATGAATATCTATGGATGATAAAAAAAAGATCGTAGATGATTGCCACCTAAACGGACAAAAGCCACCATAGACTGGTGCCCGGTCAACAATTAAACTTTACACTCAATCAAAAGGAAATTGATTTTAGGAAATTAATAACTTTCTGATGATGACCACGATTAAATGCTCCATTAGTTTTGTGCTCGCCCAAATAAAGAAATGGTAGGGCTCTCCTATAAATAGGAGTACCTATGGTCGACACATTTGATACGAATCACTTCCATGTCCCTGGCCAGTCCTCTACTCAATATAAACCGCCACTTTCTTTGATTTTCCCTCGCTACCAACAATGCACGCAACAAAGAGAACCACCTTCTGCTCATATCTGATACTCTTCTTATTTTTTAATGCGGCGTTCCTGGGATGCTTGGACGCACGCCACAGCCTGCCTATACCAAGCCACCAGCCCTTGCGTGGATTAGGGTTTACCGATTTGGCAAGCCGAGCTGAGACGATGGATCGGAGAAGCTTGGTGTCCGGAGATAAAGTAGCCCCTGGTGGACCAGACCCTCAACACAATCATTAGCTAGTAACCGAAGCCACAATCTCATTTGAGGTTATAGCATGCAGTGTTATGATAAGCTCCCTTCTGTCGAGGATATTTCTCCTCAACTTTCTGGTGATTTCTGCTATTTTGCTTGGTGAACAATCTGATGTACTTTTCTGCTGTTTCAACGTTTTCATGTTTTTAAACTACCGTGTTTCTAGTTTCTTTCTTCTTTTCTATCACGAACGGTGTTGACATGATATAGACACAACAAATCACACCTGGTCGATATTGGTAGACGCATAGGGTAGACTCATCTTGGACAATTCGTTCTGTCCTTCCTTGATTTCGCGGCCGATCGAATGCGTTGCGTTCAGTTAGGTGCGTACGGACCCATGAAGGCAGCTCAGAATCTTTGACATGGCCCATGGAACGGCATGTTTGCATGGCTTGGGTCATGAAGGCACGTGGGTACGTACTTTACCTTCGCTCATCAGTTATAAGATAAGATAGTTGAATTCAGATTCAAGGAATTCCAAAGCAGCATGTTCATGCCCACGTCAGATTGTCCATCGCCGATCAATCAAAAGAAGAGAGGGAAAATTAAAAAAGAAAAAAAGAAAAAGAAACTCAGATTTTCCTTAGAACGCATGGACGAGTTACGAGCCATAGTGATAGCTATGATTATGGTCCGCTACTTTATCTGCTCGGCAGTTTTGGGGCAATTAGTACTATTGAAAATTTGGAGTTCTCAGAAGCTCATGTCAAATGGATTTCGATGTCTTTTGCCGACACAACATATGGAATTCATAGGATGGGGGCGACTCGAGCAAATATGCGAGGATTAGTTGGAGGTCCCTAAAAGGTCCAACATAGCTGCAATACTTGTTACCATTAATATTAAAAGTACGTAGAATGTCATTTGAGTTGGGGATCATCCCTTGGATCGAATTGAAACTACTTCCGGATAAAAAAAAAGGTATCGGACTCATTCGTCATTTCTAATTAGATCAAGGAAAATGAACAAGTTAAGGAAAATATTTTCCCTTAAAAAAGTATAGATATTTAAATTCCATTTGTTTGACAAAAAAAATTTCCAAGAAAATGTTTTTCAAATTTTCTGATATTTAGTTCACTGAAAATGAATAAGTCAAAAAAATAATAATTACCCCATAAAGAAAACACGTTCAAAAATAGGGAAAATGTTTTCCTCTTTTGAAAAGAGGATATAATTTTTCCTCCTCTTTCTTTCATCCAAACCAAACACGTTTTCCTCTGTGAACTCCTTTTTAATAACTTTTTTAAAATCAATTTATTTTATTTTTATTATTTTCTTTTCTTTTTCTTTTTTCTTTTTTTTTCTCTCTCTTTTCTTTCTTTTCCTTCCTCCTTCTTCCTCTATCGGTCGTGTGCCTTGGCGATAGCCAGCAACCTAGCAACTGGCTAAGATGCGGGCCAACGAGCTTGAGACTCGGCCAATCCAGACAAGCTCGAGCTCAGTTGAGGCCGACAAGCTCACGACTCGCTTGATCCCGATGGAGGCTGGCAAGCTCGAGGCTTACCTAATCCCGACAAGCTAGAGCTCACCTATCGCTATCACCACTAGTGGAAGGAGACAAGGATGGTGGCAAGCAGCAGAGGAGCAATGGAGAAAAATATGGAAAAAAAAAATTAATTTTAAAAATGAAAAAAAAAATCAAATTTTAGTAATTTTTCCCAGAAAATCAAATTAGATTATCACACTAAATAGCAGAAAATATTTTATAGTTAATTTTCATATTTTACCCAGACACTAGGAAATAAAGTCATTTTTCATGGAAAATAACTTCCTGAAAAATATTCTTAAAAAATTGCACATTTTTTTGTTAAACAAAAGGATTTTTAGATGCATTTATTTAGAGTGACAAATGCAAAGAATTCGAAAAAAAATGAGGTCATACAAACATACGCGCGTCCATATGTTATGTGCGTTAAGAATGCATGCTACCAAAATCTGCACCTTAACTCATTAGATGATCGGCTTTATTATGGCCACCGAAATGCTAGTTTAAGTGGAGTTAAGGCTCGAGAAGTGAACAAGTGACTTCAATGTGAAGACCTATAAGCTTTCTTGATGTGCTGGTGTTGCAAAAGGAGAGATTTGTCTAAAAAGTCCTCGACATATTCTACGACGGATGATTTAGTCTTAAATATTTCAATTGTACCACTTTAGATCTAAATCTTTTGATGATTTGTCAATTCATTCATAAACCTTTTAACAATTTACTAATTTAGTCATTTTGGCCAATTTTGAAAAAAAATAGCTAACATGGCGACCTAATCAACGTTAATCATCTTATGTGGTACGATTAACACTGGCGTGGAATTTTTTTAATTAAATATATTTTTTTTTCTTTTTTTTCTTTTCTTTTTTATTCTTTTTTTCCTCTTTTCCTCTACCGACATTAGGTGAGGCTGCCCTCGCAAGCCTTGAGCAAGGGGCACCCTCGCCAGATACGGTGAGGGTTGCCCTCGCCTAAGGCCAACGGCCTTTGTTGTCCCTCAACAAGGTTTGACGATGGCTGGTGGAGGGATAAAGGGAAAAAGAAAAAAGAAAAGAAAAAAAAGAAGAGAAAATGAAGAAAAAGAAAAAGAAAAAATTAAAAAAATTTTAAAATTGTCGATGATGGCGTTGGCTGTGCCATATAGGATGGTAGTACTGGATCACCACGTCAACAATTATTGGTCAAAAAAATGTTGGAAGGACTAAATTGAAAAATTATGGAAAGGTTTGTGGCTAAATTGGCAAATTATCATAAGGTTCATAACTAAATCAGTACAATTTGAAGGTTTAAAAGTGAATTGGTGGCCGTCCAATAGGTTTACAGCTTTTTGACCAATTTTCTAGTTGCAAAAGCATCACATTGCCAGAAATGGTTAAAGCTAGATTGATACAACACTGTAGCGTCCCCTCATGCATGTGATCTTCCTTTTTGGCTGATGCACATGGGATATGGGGTTATCTATCCTGTCAATCTTGCTTTCTTCATTCTTTTTAGCTTCTAGGGTCCAAAGCCGCTCGAGGTAGGCATGGGTAGTTTTCTTAGCAAAAGGTCAGGGACACGAGGAAGACAGTTTAAGAGTATATTCGGATTAGCACGTAGTAAAGTAATATGTGTGTTCGACCAAAAAAAGGAAAAATGATGTGTGGGCAAGCGTGAATTTGAAACCCAAAATGAATTTGAAGGTCTAGGAAATGCATTTTCCCTCTCATCTATTCACGATGGTTCCTTGATTGCTTTGTTGCACGGCCAGTGATATAGGGATGCAGATCCTCTTTTCTCGACCTTTACCATGTCTTTCTGCCCCATAACTCAATGGCAACATGACATTCGTCGAGATCTCGGTTAGTTCAATCAGCCATCGTGATCTCGATAAGATCTATAGGCATCGTGGTCAAATTATTGACGAACAGATCGTATATGGAATTGAACAGGGCGCCTCTAGATATCTCGTCAAGATATCTTGTCAGTGCTGCGAGTCACCGGCCACAGTGATTGGCCGGGCTTAGACAAGGCTTGACCTCGCCGGACATCTCCCAGCCATCGCAACTGGTGGAGTAAGAAGGGAAAGATAAAAAAAAGGAAAGAAATCAAAAAATCGATAAAATTTAAGAAAATTTGTTTACATGAGCGTTGGCCGTGCGTCGGCCATACCACATCTGATGATTGTCGTCCACATCAACGATTACCGATCAAAATTGGCTTGAAATATTATATTAACAAATCATCAAAATGTTTAGTATTAAATTAACTAAATTGAAAGGTTTATGACGGTCTTTTTTGGTTATTATCACACCATCGTGGTCAAGATATTAATTGAGAGTAAGAAAGCAAAAAATAGAATTATGGAATTTTTAGTATATTTCAATGTATAAAAAGGTGTACATGGAGAGCCTATTTATAGGCTTTTAATATATGACTATCTAAGGAAATTAAATTAGATATATATAATCAAAATAGATATAGAACATCAGAGGGGAAATGGCAAGCAACCGATGCAATTGGCTTGCGAAATAGTAATTGAGTGACACGGCGTGTATTGCTAGCGTCATAGCATTAAATGGCTTATACGGCTGGCTTGGGAAAATAGTTACTAAGTAATGCAGCCTATGCCGCTGGTATTGAAAGGAAAGCCACCTTTGTGATAAAGGCTCGACTAGGCAACACACTTTGTATAGCTAGTCATCGTGGAATGGATTAGATTAAGCACTTCCTCAGATTAGAATTGTGTACACAAAGTAAACATTGGTGACTGTTGAACAATATGGATGAAGGATTTATTTGAATATGCATTAGGGTGCTCACGGTGCATGGGTGCAACGAGTGCGAAGTGAGGCGAATGAGAAAGTGGAAAATAGAATTGTGGATTTTTTTTTTTAATATTTCAATGTATAGAAAAGAAAATAAGTATATCCCAAGTGCTAAAATCTCGTGCGGATAGATAAATAAGTGTCAAAACTTTCAAAAGGTTCACTTAATAGTTACTTTTTTCGAAAATTGGACATTTAAGTGCCAACTCTAATAAAATTTGCCAGAATTCCAATGTGACATTATTTGATTAATAAAACCGTTCTACGTGGCTTACTAGAATGTCCACTCAATATCCTTGTCCCAAAACGACGTCGTTTTGCCCCTAAATTTTATTTTTAACATAGATTTCAATTTAATTTAATTTAAAAACAATTAAAAAAAAAAGGATCAAATCTAGGGTCGTGGAAGTCTTCTCTACCGCCGCCCCACCATTGCGGAAAAGTGGCAAGCTAGGGTCGTCGGCCGGTAGCCGAGGCTTAGCGACCTCGGCTGACCCTTGCCCCACCGTCTCCAGCCCTTTCCGATGATAGTGGGGCTGCGGCAGTGAGGGCCTCCATGGCGCCACATCTGACCTTTTTTTCTTTTTTAATTTAGTTTTTCAAATTTAATTTAATTAATATTATATTAAAAATCAAATTTAGATCAAAATGACATCATTTGGGTTTATCTAACCACGTTAGCAGTCTGGCTAGAAATTATTGCCGTTAGTACTTAATTGTTCTTTTTCGTTCGATTTTGGCTCTTAAATATACCTTGTGGAAATTTTAGCACTTAGGTGCTTGGCACTCCATAGAAAAGAGTCTATGGAGCTAAGCTTTGACAGATGACTATTAAAGGAAATCAAATAAAATGTGCATAATTAAAATATATAGAAAATCAGAGGAATATCCCATGACGAATCAATCAGATATGGAATTAAAGCGAGGACATCTAGAAATCTAGATCCTGTCAGTGTCAATAGTGAGTCGCAGGATCGACCTACCATGTAAAGTTTCGCTCTCCAACTCGCAAGTGCTTCCCGTGAAATCATGTGCAATGGAAAAGGGGAAATAAACTGAAACAACAAGCCACGGACAAATCGAAACGTCATGAAACATGAGGTAACTGAGATATATTTTGATAGCGCTTTATATGAGACCAATTGAACTCAAAAGTTCAAGTGGTCAGGTTTCACGTTATCTTGGGTAATTGCGTATGATAAGGAACGCCTATCGATATAAAAATGAATGATGAGCAATGTAGGACAAATCAAATCACTGAAAACCATCCTTATTCGAAGGTTTTTCCCCATATATTTTTCCCATTTGGCTCGGTAGAAGATGCTCTCCTTTCCATGACTTTCACCAAAAGGAACAATATGGCGAACTCTTGCGAAGGTTCATTACGTGGGGCCACGCATTTTATTGAAAATTTTAGAATAAAGAAGAAAAGCATATGTCGATCTCATCTTGATCCGGGGCGCCAAATTTTCCTACCTTACATACCAATCAAAAAGAAAAAGGGAAAAAAAGTTCCCTCCGAAACAAAAACTCGAGAGAAAAAGAAAAAGAAATTGTTCGGTTTTGGATAATTGTTGACGTGTTATACGAAATGAATCCGCAATTCTCTGTTGAGTTTACTGTAATTTGATGTCTAGACTTTCGCATTAGCAATAGATGTAAGTATAGGGATATGCTAAAACCTGATATCTAGATTTTTCTTTTTCTTTTTTTGATTTGGTGCTGTCTAGATTTGATAGCACGTTTTTTCACTCAAATTAGGAAAAAATAAATAATATTTTACGATCATTATTGTAAGGTTCACAAATAACCGATGTCTTTTAATAGCTTTTTTTTTAATAATGAAAATGCATATGCTACCTGGATATGCTACCTGGATCATCATAATGTTGTAATATAAAGTGGAAACTAAAGAATCTCTACAATTAAATGAACGCCAGATAATAAAATTACCAGAAAAAAATGAAAAAAAATAAAGAACATTGGATATTTATGTGGTGAAAGAGCCAATTGCAAATGATCCACTAAACGATCGTAGAATTACAGTGATATAGTCGCTCAAACGCTCAAATATTTTCCAATTCTACGTTATGCCCAAACCCGCAGTATTTAGTCAAGCAGCACTACAGGCCAAACAGCACCTCCACGAGTGTAAGTTCTCTTCTTCAGACCAAAAACAATATCCCTTAAACTTTGTATAATAATAAAGAAAGTGAGACCCCAAATCAGGAACACTTTTTTTGCTAATTCTTTGAAGATTTCGGCCAAGAGTAATAGGAGTTTTTTTTGGTCTGAAAGAGTAATAGGAGTTTACTTCCTTATTTTTCACACGGTAAAGGCAACAACAGTTCGGACTTTCCAATCTAATTTTGGTCAAATTTTGTTCAAAGATGTAAACTCGAGATATAATGTAACACATAAAACACTCTGCAAGTCTCATGACATAATATGACATGGTCCTGCATTATCTTTTAACAAGGATTTCAGGTACACTCGAATGACAATAATAAATCTTTTTCCCCGACATTCCCCTCCGTAGATTCTCCACCAAAGGTTTTTAAAATAAAGGGAGACAAAGAGGAAGGTCAATCAGACGGATATCCGGATATAGCGGTGGACGTGAACTCTCTATAATGCGCATGGAGGCTCCGTCGCCCAACATCCTCTAGCGTGCGCATGGGCAAGTGCAACCGTGATTGGACTGACGAGTTATTCCTGATGATCTAGTGAAAAAGAACATGATTCCGCATGCCACTGGAATTCTCTCTTTGCTCCTCCCGATTACTAATCCGTTGCCGTGTTGCAGCTTCTTTAATGAGCAGTTTGGCACCTCCACCTCCATCTCCCAACGATTCATTTCTGAAGGAAAGATGATCGATGGCTCGTGTTACCATATCGTAAGATATCATGTTGGAGATGGAGAGAAATGGCGGATGCACTAGAATTTCAACCACTCATGCTGGGGAACTGATAAAAACAGAAAAGAAGAGACTAACAGATTGAGACCTCCGTGTAGCAGAGGGTAATGTTAAATCTTCATTTTGTCCAGATGAGAGAGTCATAAGCCAAATTTAAACCAGCGACTGGATGTGTTTTTACTACCTTTCTTTTGTCCTTTCCTTCTTCTTCTCTGAGCAAAAGCCTTCTACTGCAACTTCTGTCGTGCCATTGCAAACTAGAGGACGCGGACCTCCACTGTATTTGCATGTCACCCCGCTGGTCCCTCCCTCCCTCTTTTGAAGGTCCATGAGCTTTTTTTTGTTTTTGTTTTTTTTATGGTCGAAGTCCATGACCTTGTGAGACCTAAGAAGGCGTGACAAAGACGGATAGTGGAGGCAGGCTCAGGGAGATAGAAAGCAGGAAAGAGAATGTTAGGGTTCTATGGCGTATTGTGCGCAATTGCATAAAGTTTTTTTGAGGTGACAAGACAAGGTCCAATTATCCTCCACTTGTAGAAGATCCATATGCAACAACGATAAAGAGAAATAACCATTAAAAAATAAAACTTCCTTTTCTCATTGTCCTGTGAAAATAGTCAGGTTAAAAATTTAACTAGCGTTTAAACTTCGCAGTTAAACAATGATCTAACGTGTCATGAATACTCTGTGTTAAAACTTCAAATGGCAACATTACCCTTTTTAGGGAAAAATTGTCTTAAAAATCCTAAACCTATTGTTAGGAGGCCAACTCATTTCTAAACATTTCAATTGTGCTAATTTAATTTTTAATCTTTTAATAATTTGCTAATTTAGCTTTTTTGTCAATATTGACTGGAAATCGCTGACGTGGGCATCCGTTGGTTGCTAGAGCTAAAGCGGATAATTTTTGCATTTTTTTAATTTTTTTTAAATTTTTTCTGATATTTTCCCTTTTTTGCCGAGGCTAGACACAAGCAAAAGGAAAAGTTATAAAAAAAATGTAAAAATTATCCACATAAACACCGGCCATACTACATAGGATGGTCGATCGCCAACTGGATTCATATTGATAATGCTAGTACGAACACATAAAAGGGAGTGAGTAGGCGTTTAAAGGAAATTTTGATAAATAAAATAAATTTTGAATAAAGTCTTAGTATCGAAAAAAGTTTGATAAACAAGTCACCAGACTTCTGATGAATGTTCAGAATCAGATAAGAGATGGAATTGATTTTTGCGATACCTAAAAGAATGCAACAGATTTAAATAAAGAGAGTTAAAGGAAGAGAAGATTGCACACGAAATTTATAGTAATCGGCTTAGATCAAGCCTACATCCACTCTCCCACATTAACATCCATTTGGCTGGAATTCACTATAGCATCAATAGAGAAATACAATTTTCTAAGTGCAAACATTCAGTGGAAGATCCCTTCTCTCTCACTAAGTCACTCTTTTCGCAATTTTCTCTTTTGAATACAATTTATAAGGATCGTAAGTGGAGAACAAGTAGTTGGAAAGACTTTAGATTTTGGAATTTCAATTTTCACGTCTCTTCCTCAAATAGATTGAATGACCTCCTTAAATACTCCTCCACACCACTAGCCGTTGGCATTTTCTAGAGGAATTTCTTCTAATCAATCCATTAGACAAAATCGACTAAGGAGATCTTATACCGTTTGAAGATTGAGATGAAAATCCATTGATTCTGGTCACCCATATAATCGGAATCTAAGTTTTCATAAGTAGATGCTTTCCAAAAAGGAACTTGTCTTCAAGATTGATTTCATCAATTTGTAATTGATTCAATTAATGTATTTATAGAACGAAAGTGAGATTCTTCGCCAAAGAGCTAGATGTTGTAGAATAATTTCCTAATGCGTTCATTCTGAATCCTTGTTGCAAGATCAATAAATTTGAACTTGATTTCTTCCAAGTTCAAAACACGGTTTCAGATTTGGATTGCGTCAGAGTGGAAAATACTTCTGGAATGAATAGATTTTGACAAGAGTCTGCGATATAACTTTAGAAGAATTATGTTCTTCAAAATAAGAATAAGAACTAGAAAGTTTTGTCAACTTCAAAACTTGGTAGGAGTTTTCTCAACAATCTCCCCCTTTTTGGTGGTGACAAAACTTTCATGCAAATTTAAGCATAATGTAAATGTTATCATGCAAAACAATACTTTAACAATTAGACAGTAAGCATTATACGAATAAACATTTTCTAAAGTCTGGTATGCACAATAAAGTCTGCATAAAAACACATCACACCAATAAAGCATAGAAAACACAAACTGCTGACACAACCAGCAAGTCAAAGTTTCAAATCTGCAAAAGTCTCCCCTTTTTTGTCAACAGGAAAAAAGGAGAAAAACAAACAAGCACAAAGAAAATAGAAAAGTGAATATTTTTAGAAAATGATCAGGGGTTCCTTGGAACACAAACAAGTCGGAAATCCTCCAAAGCCTGCAAAATCTCTTCAAGTTTGGTTAGGCACTTATTCAAGACAATCTCAACCTTCGCCAAATTCTGAGTGGCCTGCTGATTCATGTTTTTGAACTTTGTTATCAAGAGATTGTATCTTTCCAAAGAGAGATTTTGAGATAGTACCGAGAGCAGCATGTAACTTTTGGATTTCAACCTCCATCCCACACTATTGTCCCTTCATCTCCAAAAGGAGTTTCACTATTCGAGGATGGTTTGAATCTGGTTTGGTTTGGGCACTAACTTTTGTAAGTTGAATTGGAGGGGTGTCCAAAATTGAAGGAATATTGATATGAATATTGGAGGTATCTTGCTCCCCCTGAACATTATCCTCTTTGTGACCCCTAGGAGATTCTTCAAGGAAATGAGATGCATGCGTCTGGAGGAGATCGTGACACCATCACTTATAGCTGATTTTGCAATCTGGTCATGAAGGGAAGTTTTCTCACTTGCTCTCCCTATCTTAGTGACTTGATCTGTGGAAGAACCCTTCTCCTTCTTGCATTCCTTCTTTTCTAGCACTGATTTGTTGACTAGTTTCCTTGTTCTTCTCTCTAGCATCTCCTTCATCAAGTTCCGTGGTATCATCTCCTTCCTTATCAGAATGCTCATGCTCCTTATTCAAATTTGCATCTCTCTCTCCTTCATCTGAGTCATCCTCCTCACTTTCTTTCTCTCAAGTGTCATCTCCTTCGCTTTCCTCTTCTAGATCTTTCTCGCTCCTGTCTTCTTCTTCTTCTTCAAAATCAACTACACCCATAACAGGGTCTCTCATAGCAATATTTACCACAATATCAGAGATAGTCTCATTTTCATCATCTTCCTTTTCTTCATCTTGTAGAAGAAGAATAGATCTTTTCCTTTTTGAAGTAAAGTGAGACGACACTCTTCCCTTTCCGCTTCTTCTTAGCCACATATCCTATCTTAGCTTTACTAGCAGATTCCTTATTCATAAGTTTCAAAGCTTTAGAGAGATCCTTTAATCTCATTTTTGAGATTATCTTGAGTTCAATTTGCATGGGAATGATGGTTTTGGAGCAAAAGCTAAAGGGCGGTTGAATATGAAATGTTGGAAAAATCTAGTTACCAAAGCTGCATAAGGAAGTTGACATTTCTCCTTCATTACGGTTCGTAAATATACGGTAGAATGGTATGAGGAAGTGAGAAAGCAACTCATTGCAAATAGTCCACATCATTTTTGCTTCAAATTTCGAAATGTCAGTCTTGGAGGCAGCATTGGGTTTGATGCAGTTGATCACAATCTTGTGGATAAAATGTTGGAGATAGACATCCTAGAATAAATAATGCTTCCCTTAGGAATTTTTTCCTTCACCAAAAACTTAATGATCTTTTCATTTGAGACATTTATGGACAAAAATTCACTTCGTTCCACTCCCAGAATATTAGCCAACAGATCAATATCAACATCAAAAACTTTTTCACTCACAGCAAATTGTATATGAGTAGGATCTAGAACTAAAAGGTTTGAATAAAAAATAAACGGTCAATTTAAGATAGTCATCAGATGACTCCACACAAAACCTATCCATATAAAGTTTGGTAAATTTCTCTCGCAAATTTACTTTGATTGAATCCAGAAAATCAAAATCTACTATTCGAGGGTTGATGACTCCTCTATTTAGCATCTGCTCATAGACTTTCTCAGTTCGAGGGTTGAAACAACTTTCCTTTAGTGCCATCGATTTCTGCAGCAACATTCATTTTGGGTTGGAAATTCTTGAACATTCTCTCATTGTCATCTTCCTTATTTTCCTTTAGTCCGACCATCTGTTCCAAAACGAGGATTAGTAGGAAAGATGGTAAATTCCTTTTGTGCTCTCCCAAACTTTACCAGCCTTAATTTTTCCATGGCTCTAAAAAATAAAGTTTCATTCCCATAGTCATTTTCGTTCAATAACGAAGTTATAAAATCCATGGGACTTCCTCCGTTTTTCAGAAACTCATAGTGCTTAAGAAGAATTTCGGGCTTTTTAACCGAAAGAGGAGTTGCATCTTGAGTAACCTCTTCCTCCACAGATGGTTGATTCGTGCTTCTTGGTGATTTATCTCCAGTGAGATCGAAGTGTGTCTGAGTATCAAGCACAAAACGAGGCCCACAACTAGCAATGTGAGAGGACCTCCTCTGAGAAGATATCGAAACAGACTTAGAGGATTTTGACGATATGTTTGCGAGGGATCGAGAGAGAGATTTGTAGAGAAAGTGAGAACAAATCGAAAAGCAAAGGTTTAAGAGAGATTAGGGTTTCTGAAGATTTTGGTGATTGAGGAAAAATAATCTGAAGACATATTTAAAGAATACGAACCAGAGCAAACAAACGAGCACAAAAAGAAAAAAAAAACTTCCATTTTGAAAATATTCAAAAGAATAACCGTAAATAATTTTTGAAATTTTAACTCTGAAAAATCAACAGCAATATAACCATTTTCAAAAATATAAAAGGCAAGTAATAATTCAAATAAAATATTCATACATGTTCAAGAAGGAAAGAAATTTACGTGCTAAAAATTGAAATACAACTACTTGAATCTGTAAGAACTTTCAAAAGGATGTTTCTTCTAGAAGGTTGAACTGATGAGTCTACTTTTACATAGACTTTAACCAAATGTATGAGTTATATTCAACTTTTCACGAATGAATTCGAATGATCCTTTCTTCAATGGCTTGGTGAAAATGTCTGCCAGTTGATTCTTAAAATCGATGAATTGAACAGTGATTTCATCATTTGGTACATGATCTCTTATGAAGTGATGACGGATTTCAATATGCTTTGCTCTTGAACAGAGAATAGGATTTTTAGTGAGGTCGATCGCACTTGTGTTGTTACATCTGATTTCTATGCAAGATTCTTCTATTCCAAACTCTTTTAGTTGTTGCCTGATCCAAAAAATTTGTGAAAAACAACTTCCAAGAGCAACATATCCTGCTTCTGCTGTTGAGAGTGCCACAATGTTCTACTTCTTAGAGAACCAAGACACTAACATTTGTCCCAAGAGTTGGCATGTACTAGATGTACTTTTCATGTCAGCTTTACAACCAGCTAGATCAGCATTTGAGTATCTAAGTAGGGTAAAGTCTCATTATTTTGAATACCATAGACCTAACTTTGGATCTATTGCAATATACTTAATAATACGTTTGACAGCATTAAGATGTGATTCTTTAGGATCAGCTTGGAATCTAGCACACATGCACACACTGAATAAAAGATCAGGTCAAGAAGTAGTAAGATAAAGAAGAGAACCGATCATGCTTCTGTATATCTTTTGGTCTACTTTCTTTCCATCTTCATCCTTATCGAGTTTGGAAGAATTTGACATAGGAGTCTCAGTCTTCTTACAGTTTTCCATCCTAAATTTCTTGATGATATCTCTGGCATATTTCTCCTGATAGATGAAGGTTCATTCCTTTGATTGTCGACTTGTAAACCCAAAAAGAATGTTAACTCACCCATGATGCTCATTTCAAATTCTTCCTACTTAGACTTTGAAAATTTCTTACATAGACTTTCATTACAAGAGCAAAAAATGATATCATATACATATATTTGAATAAGTAGAAAGTCATTTTCTTCCCTTTTGATAAATAAAGTTGAGTCAACCATTCATTTCTTAAAACCATTACTTACCAGAAACTTACTCAGTCTCTCATACCAAGCTCGAGGTACCCGTTTCAGACCATACAAAGCTTTCTTCAATTTGTAAACAAAGTCTAATTTTTTAGGGCCTTTGAATCTTGGTAATTGTTCCACATAAACTTTCGTTTAGAAATGCACTTTTGACATTCATTTGGAATAACCTGAAATTATGAAAACATACATATGCAAGTAATAATTTTATAACTTCTAATTTGGCTACAGGTGCATATATCTCATCATATTCTATTCATTCCTCTTGCGTATAACCTTTTGCAACAAGTTTTGATTTGTTCTAATTACAGATTTTCCTTTTGGTTTTGGAACTAACTCCCAGACATTATTGATTTTGAATTGTTGAAATTCTTCTAGCATTGCTTCTATTAAGCTTTCATCAGTAAGAGCTTATTCTACTCCATTTGGTTTTATCCCAGAAATAAGAGTTAGAGCGCTTGAGTCTCATTTTACTTTGGATCTGGTATGAATCCCTTCTTCTATATTGCCAATAATGAGATCTTTAGGATGACTTGATTTGCGCTTCCAGTTATTGTTGAATCTGTCATTATCTGTAAGAGTTTGTTGAACCTCTGTTTCCTTTGAATCTTTTGACTTTTTTTTTTTTTTTTCAGCTTGACTTTGTTCACCAGAAGTAGGAGTTTGCTTAAGGGATTCACACGTCATTAAGTCTAAAACTAGCTCAGACTCTTCAAGTTGGGTCTGGTTTTGTTGGTTCTGGGCAGCTTCTTAAAACTTGATATTCATTGATTCTTCGATAGTCTGTGTATTTTTGTTGAAAACCCTATAAGCTTTGCTTGAAATGAAGTATCTAAGAAATATCACTTCATCTGATCTTTCTTCAAACTTGCACGACCAATGATTTTCATTTTTCAAAATAAAGCACTTGCAACCAAATACATGAAAATAAGAAATATTTGGCTTTTTTCCCTTTGTAAACTTCATAGGGGGTTTTCTCTATGATGGGTCTTAAAATTACTGTATTAATTATATAACAAGCAGTGGAAACTGCTTCTATCCAAAAACAAGAAAAGACTCCACTTTCAATTAACAGAGTTCTGGCCATCTCTTATAAAGATCGATTTTTCCTTTTGACAACTCCATTTTGTTCAAGTGTAAGGGGAGGAGAAAACATGTTAAAAACCATTTTCATCACAAAAATTTGTAAAGTCTTGATTTCCAAATTCTCTCCCATGATTAGTCTTAATACTCAAAATGGCATAACCTTTCTCATTTTGAATTTTTTTAACAAACTTTGAAAAATATGAGAAGGTTTCCACTTTATTTGCCAAGAAAAAAACCCAAGTAAATCTTGAGTAGTCATCTACAACTACCAAACAGTATTTCTTATCACCAATGCTTTGAGTTCTAGTTGGTTCGAAAAGATACATGTGAAGAAGCCGCAAGACGCGATTAGTGGAGACATGATTTATAAATTTAAATGAACTTCTGACCTGTTTTCCCAAGATGCATAGAGTACACAATTCAGACTTCTGGTACACCATTCTAGGGAGACCACAGACCAGCTTCCTAGAAGATAGTTTAGCAACTGTTTCATACTAACATGTCATAGCTTGCGGTGCCGAGATTTGCTTTATCTTGAATTGAGATAAGACATTGGGAACTCTTTAGACCTATGTCTAGAAGGTAAATGTTGACATGTCTTCAACCGGTGAAGATTTGAGAGAAGTCTTGACTAACTCCAGAACAAACATTTTCTTGGAAATTGATTATGAACCATGTATCACACAAAAAGATTGTAGTTCAAGCTCTTCACCAGGGAGACATTGTTGATGATCAAACTACCAATCATTATTGTTCCATGTCCAATAATTTTTCCTTTGCTATTCCCACCAAAAGAAACATTTTTTCCTCTTTTTTTTTTTTTTTAATTTAATGAAACTACTTGAATCTCCAGTTATATATCTAGAATAGCCACTATACAAGTACCATTTGTTTTTCCTCTTAACCTGCAGTCAAAAAGAGATCTCAAATTTTCTTTGGTACCCAAATTTTCTTAGGTCCTAAGGAATTAGTTATAAAAATAGTTTTTGCCCGCTCTTTTTTAACAAGTCTCCAAACTTTAGGACATTCATTCTCAAGATATCCTGAGTTATCACACTTAGAACATTTAAGAGCACTTCGACCAACATGTTTTATAAAAACTTTTTTAAAGTGAATTTTGTAAGTAGATTTTGGAGATCTTTGTCTAACTCTCTCCTTGACCTTAAGAAAATCAATCAAAGGAATACTTTCTTTATTTAGACCTAAACGGAATTTGTTATAATAAGGTATTTGAGCTGAAAGAATTTGTTCTAAAGTTTTTGAGCCTTTGAAGAACTTTTTAGAAATATCTGGAATTTCATTTTTCAAATTTTCATTTTCTTTTGAAAGAGAATCTGAATTTTCTTTCAAATCATCAAAATTATTTTTCAGATATTCAAACTTTTCTTTTTAAGAATTATCTTGTTGTCTGAGTTTTGAATTTTCCTTTTTAATTCGAAGATCTTTTTAAGAGAAGATTTGAGATTTAGGCAAAGCTCATTTATATATTTAAAAACTTTTAATAAGAATTTCTGAATGATTTACCTCGATTTCCTTGTCAGATTCTGCATCTATGTCTGAATCAGATTTTGATTATAAGTAAGCCACCAGACAGATATTTGCAAACTCCTCTTCACTTTCCTCACATTATGTGTTACTCTAGGTTTATGCTTTTAGAGTTTTCTTGTATTTTTCATACTTACCTTTCTTATTTTTCAGCAAGAGATAGTTAGGCTTGATGTGTCATTTCTTCTTGCACTCAAAACATATCACATCCTTACTAGATTCAACATCTTCCATTGTTCGTTTTTGGAAATTTTGCTTGTTTTACTTTTTTCAGTTCAATCTTCTTCATTTCCTATTCAGTTTCTTGAATTTCTTTATCATGAGAGCAAGCTCCTCCTCGTTTATGTCATCGTCTGTGTTAATGTCATCAGAATCAACATTAGACTTAAGTGCAATTGACTTCTTACCTTTTATCCTTTTTGTCATTGATCTATTCCACTTCGTATAATTGAAGAGTGCCTATCAACTCATCAACATAGAGGGGCATAATTCTCTATGTCTCCCGAATTGATATTTTCATATGGTTCCAGTCCTTTGAAAGTCCTCGCAAAAGTTTGTTGACCTTCATTGGGATAGAAATTGGTTGGCTTTGCTATGCTAACCCATTTATAATTTCTGTAAATCGACTGAACATATCTCCAATAGATTATCTAGGCTTCATCTTGAAGGATTCATATTGGCCAAGTAGGATATTTATTTTTGTCTCCTTTACACAATTTGTTCCTTCATATGTGACATGAAGCCTATCCCAGACTTCTTTAATTGTTTCACATGAAGAAATTCAGTTATATTCAGCAAGGGACAAAGCACAGTATAAAGAATAGATGCCCTTTGCATCAAGAGCGTGTCTCTTGGTAATTTTTGAGTGATTGATTTCCTCAGCATCCTTGTTTAAGACTTCTTTTCCCTTGTCAGGTGCATAATTTGCCTTTGGGTTAATTCCTTTTTTCACAACATCTCATTCTAGAGGATCTCTAGATCTCAGGAATGCCTTCATTTTATTCTTCCACACACTGTATTGTTTTCCATCAAAATAAGGTGGCTTGGTGTTGCTCTACTCTTCCACGAATCCTAGTGTTAAAATACTAGCTATAGAATATCTTTAGCTCAAAAGTAAAAACAATTCAATAGATGAGGACAAGGCTCTGATACCAATTGATAACGCTCTACATAGGGGGATGAATAGGTATTTAAAAGAAATTTTGATAAATTAAATAAATTTCGAGCAAAGTTTGAGTATCAAACAAAGTTTGATAAATAAGTCACCAGACTTCTGATGAATGTTCAAAATCATATAAGAGATGTAACTGATTTTTGCGATACCTAAAAGAATGCAATAGATTTAAATAAAGAGAGTTAAGGGAAGAGAAGATTGCATATGAAATTTATAGTGGTTCGGCTTAGATCAAGCCTACATCCACTCTCCCATGCTGATAGCCTTCTGGTTGGAATTCACTATAGCATCAATAGAGAAGTACAATTTTTTGAGTGCAAACACTCAGTGGAAGATCCCTTCTCTCTCACTAGGTCACTCTTTTTGTGATTTTCTCTCTTGAATACAATCTATAAGGATCGTCGGTGAAGAACAAGTAGTTGAAAAGACTTCAGACTTTGGAATTTCAATATTCACATCTCTTCCTCAAATAGACCGAATGACCTCCTTAAATACTTCTCCACACCTCACTAACCGTTGACATTTTCCAGAGGAATTTCTTCTAATCATTCCGTTGGACAGAATTGACTAAGGAGATCTTATAGCCATTTGAAGATTGAGATGAAAATCCGTTAATTCTGGTTGCTCATACAATCAGAATCTAGGTTTCTATAAGTAGATGCTTCCCAAAAATGAACTTGTCTTCAAGATTGATTTCATCAATTTGTGATTAATTCCATCAATATATTTGTGGAAGGAAAGTAAGATTCTTCACCAAAGAGTTAAATGTTGTAGAATAAATTCCTAAAGCGTTCATTGTGAATTCTTGTCGCAAGATCAATAAATCTGAGTCTGATTTCTTCCTCATTCTAGATACGGTTTCGGTCTGGAATGCATTAGAGTGGGAAATACTTTTGGAATGAATAGCCTTTGGTAAGAGTATGTGATATAACTTTAGAAGTATTATGTTATTCAAAATAAGAATAAGAACTAGAAAGTTTTGTCAACTTCAAAACTTGGTATGAATTTTCTCAATACATATTAGCGATTTTTTGCCAAAATTGACAAATCATAAGAATATTTAGGACTAAATTGGTACACTTCAAATGTTTAAAATTGAATTGGCCTTTGAATGATAGATTTATGATCTTTTAGATAATTATCCCCTCTTAGGGTATTCTAACATTTATTATCCAATATTATGCTTTAGAAAGTGAAATTCAAACTCTATGCCTAAACTGCCCCATCCCCCTTTGGGTTGCTGTTGTGCATCATCTTCAGGGCTGGATCTCAATGTCATGATCGAAGTTGCATGAAAATGACATGAAAAGGCATGGTGCGCACAGATGCGTGGGTGCGTGTGTTTGACTTTCTGTATGAGATTTGCAGTTTCATGAAAAAGATACGTAGAGAGTGGAAAATTAAAAATAAAAAATAAAATATAAACTTATTATTCTTTTACCAATTCAGTTATAAATATTTACATTTTTTTTAAGGTCAAATGGTCGGAGAAGCCACCAACCATTGGCTGAGGGTCTGTGACCTCTGCTAGCCACTATATCTGGTGCCAACTCTAGAGAGGCGAGAGTTGGCGATCCTCATTGGCCACAGTGAAGGTTCGTGATGCACTCATTGGCCTCGGTGAGGGGTCGTGACCACTTACTTACGGCCAACGAGGGCTTCATGGCCCTTACCCAACGGTTGGCAGGGGTCACTAGCCCTCGGTTAGTGGTTGGTGGAGGTCGCCGGCTCTTTGAACCCAAAATGAAAGAAAATAAAAAAAAAAAAATATATATATATATATATATATATATATATATAATTGAAAGCTTGGTCGGATGGATTTAATTGGCAAAACTTAAAAATTTTTAGGATTCAATCAACAAAATTAATATGTTTCGATAAAATTAATAAAAGTGCAATAGATTTAGAATTTTTTGGATAATTTTCTAAATAGTGAGATTTAATGGGGTTTTTCTTTTGAGAGTGACAAAATCGTTGAGTGTGAAAAGCCTTAAAGAAATTCGTTGATAAGAGTTTGGGAGCACCATGGCCTTTGAAGTCGGTGCAAGTGGGGCATTCATTAAGTCCATTTAACTTGTCACCAGATCTCAACTCAATTTGGTTATGCACAACCGGATACTTGAACTATATTGAGTATTTAACTTGAGCCCCGCTTTAATTAAAAATAGATAAAGTTGCGTTCCACTCAAACAATGAAATTTAACCATCTTATTGTAAGTTGTTCCATGGGCTTTTACTTAGCCGGGTTTCCACGCCATCTCTCTAGATAATCCACACACACACACACACAAAATTGCACTCAACCAAACTTGAATAGCAAGCGAAGATACTTATCTAAGCTCGAACTTAATTATGGAGCTCTAAGTGGCAACAGTGTACTTATGAATTAGTAGGTACTACAATGTATGAATGTTTCTAAAATATATAAAATTTCATCTACTTGATTAAGGTCGTGACTAAGCAAGTCAAATGTAAGCTTTTTCAACTTCAAACTCGACTAGACTTGAACTTGAGGATGATCAAGTTGAGCTGGACTAGCATACGAAACAAGCTGAAGTAGCTCTTCCCTAGCAGCTTGAATTATTTACGGGAAAATTACAAAAATAGTCCTAAACCTATTGCAAGTTTTTTTAATTTAGCCCAAAACAATTTTTTTCCTAGCCAATTCAATCATAAACCTTTTGTAATTGTGTCAATTCAATTCATATGGTCTTTGTTTATCGGCCGCCACCGATGTGGACGCGGCTGTCCAGCCGATAGTGACATGGATAATTTTTAATAATATTTTTTTATCGAATTTTTTATTTTTTATTCTTTTTTCCTTTTTTTTTCCTTCTTCTTCTTCTTCCCTCCTTAATCTAACTGGCCGACCAAAGGCCAGTGCCAGTGAGGTCAACCTCATCGGCCAATGGCAAGGCTCACCCCCGCCGGCCACCGGCGAGGGCGAGCCTCGCCCGGTGATGGCAAGATCGCCTTCACCATGGCTTGGTGTGGTCCCGCTTGCCTCGGCCTAGGTGAGGCTCGCTTGCCATGGGTAAGTCGTAGCTTTGTCATGGCTAGGCGAGGCTAGGCATTGCCATGGTTGATGAGGCTCGACTCTTGCCAGATTCGACGAGGGCAAGCCTAGCCTAGCTAGTGGCAGCCATTGCCGGAGGCCGTGCAAGCTCGCGGACTTTGATCTCATGACCTCTAGTAAGGCTTGACCCTCGCCTAGCCACTAGTAGCCCTTGCCAAAGTCCGTGTGAGGTTGCGGTCTTCGACCTCGACCTCCGACGAGGTCAGGCTTCACCTATGACCGGCAAGGCTCGAGCCTTACCAACCTAGCTAGTGGCCTAGGGGTGGTCACCTAGCCACGACCAGGCTTCCTCGAGGGTGGCGAGGTCCTCGCCGTCAACGACCTACAAGAGGAAGGAGAAGGAAGTGAAGAAAAAAAGAAAGAAAAATAAAAAAAAAATTAATAAAAAAATTCTAATAAAATAAGACATTATTAAAAATATTGTCCACCTTAGCGTTGATGTTGGCCAGCCCAACCAAAGATCCACATCGAGCTAACTGGCCAAAAATGATTAGATGGATTGAATTTGTATAATTACAAAAGATTTAGAATAAAATTGATAAAAAAATATTTATAATTAAATTGAAAAAGTTATAATAAGTTTACGACTATTTTGATAATTTTGTCAATCCTTACTTCATCCTCCACTTCTGTCGTGATACCAATCTTGTAAGCCCGCTCGTCGATCGACGTAGCTTCACGACAAACAAGAATGTGCAGGCTGAAAAGAATGAAAGGGAGCGCAGCTATGACGGTAATGGGTGACAGCGACATGCGAAAAAAGCGTCATGAAAAAGTCAAGTCGTGGATTGTACGGCAATCTCCGCGTCGGATAATCTGCCTCGGCATGGTCATTTAACTATTATCTGTATCATTTGCCGAGCACCCAATTGTCTGCTTCACCGAGTCTATAAATGGGGCGGGTCGTTTCTCATTGCATTATCAGGTTCCGTATCTCATTGCATCATCGGGCTCCTAATTCACTCCTCGCGTCTCTCTGTCGAACAACTTCGAATCTTTTCGGAGGCCATCATTGGTCAACCGAAACAACGACCACAATGTCGAGAGTACAGCTGTTCCTGGTCGTGTTCTGGTATCTTTCCACGGTTTTTGATGGCCGTGCTCTTCATGCAGCATTACCAGCTACGTCAGGGAATAAGATGACCAGTTGTCCCACACCTTTCATGTTGCGGATGGTGGTCACAGCTTCGATCCTCCTTGATAGGGCTGCACCAGGAGGACCTGATCCACACCACCATTGACAATAGCCGTCGTTCTTGCATGGCTTTGTTTGACCCCTTGGGAAGATCCCAATATCTCATGCAAACAATAAAGGAGTTGATTATAATAATAGTTTTGCGTGGTGAGGATGACTTATATGTCACCAGATTTGATCCGTTCATTTCTCGTGGAGGCGAAATCCATTTATGAAATAGAAGTTTAAGATTGCTTGAGCAATTTGAGTGTACACATATCGAATTTCTAATAATATTGATATGAATTATTTTTTATTAGTTCTAGGCAAACGCGAAAAGCTCTCATGTTGTTTTGTTGGAATTTAATCGACAACAAAATATTTTTTTCGAAAGTCATTTTTTGGCTTTTAATAAAAAGAAACAAGTTTTGTGTTGACACCCAACCGTGGGCAGCTGCGCTGGATTAGAGTTTCACCTTCATCGCCTAAGTCGAGGGTTTGAAACTCGCAGTTGCTGAAGCGTTGTAAGTGGGGGGGAGGGGGGCATGGTGTTGGGTCCTGTGCTAGTCTTCCCCGAGGTATAGGAGTTAGACCTGACGGTGCTACCGGGTGCGGCGGGTCAAGGCGGAGTCCTCGGTTACCAAAAAAAAAAACGTTTTGTGCTGACTTCGGAGAAGAAATATCCAAACGGACAAGAAGAAATATCTGCAAATTTTTATTTCGAACTTCAAACCAAACTACAAGTTCCGCACTGCAACTCGCAAGTGCTGCACGCGAAATCATGTGCTACTGAAACAGAAAAATCGAAACGTCGTGAAACATGAGGCAATTGAGATATATTTTTGTACCGCTTTATCTGAGACCAATTGAACTCAAAAGTTCAAGAGGTCAGGTTTGACGTTATCCTAGGTAATTGCGCATGATAAGGGAGGCCAATCGAGATAAAGATGAATGATGAGCAATGTAGGACAAATGAAATCACAGAAAACCATCCTCATTCGAAGGTTTTTCCCCATATATAATTCCCATTTGGCTCCTTAAAAGGTCCTCTCCTTTCCATGACTTTCACCAAATGGAAAAATATGGCGAACTCTTGCGAAGGTTCATTACGTGGAGCCACGCATTTTATTGAATAATTTAGCAGAAAGACGAAAAGCATATGTCGATCTCATCTTGATCCGGGGCGCCAAATTTTCCTACCTTACATACCAACCAAAAAGAAAAAAAAGAGGGAAAAAAAAAAGTTCCCTTCGAAACGAAATACTCGAGAGAAAAAGAAAAAGAAATTGTTCGATTTTGGATAATTGTTGATGTGATATATGAAATGCATACGCAATTCTCTGTTTACTGTAATTTGATGTCTAGAATTTCGAATTAGCAGTAGATGTAAGTACATGGGACATGCTAAAACCTGCTATCTAGAGTTTTGTTTCTTTTTTCGGTGCTATCTAGAGTTGATAGCACTTTTTTTTTTCACTCAAATTAGGAAAAAACAAATGCTACCTATGATCATTATTGTAAGCTTCACAAGTAATGGGTGTTTTTAAATAAAAATCTTTCCTTTATAATCCAAATGCATCCGCTACGTGCATCTTCGTAATGTTGTAATATAATGCGAAAACTACTGGACCTCTACAATTAAATAAACAGGAGAGAATGAAATTGCCAGAACAAAGGAACAGTAAAGAACATTGGATATTTATGTGGTGAAAGAGTCAACTGTAAATAATTCACTAAACAATCGGAGAATTATAGTGATATAGTCGCTCAAATGCTCAAGTATTTTCCAATTGTATGTTACACCCAACCCCACAGTGTTTAGTCAGGCAGCACCTCCACGAGGGTTAGTTCTCTTCTTCAGACTAAAAACGATATCCCAAAAACTTTGTATAATAATAAAGAAAGTGAGACCCCAAATCAGGAAATTGGCCAAACCAATAGGAAATCTTCTTCTTGTTAATTCTTTGACGATTTCGGCCAAGAGTAATATGAGTTTACCTCCTCATTTTTCACACAGTAAAGACAACAACGGTCTGAACTTTCCAATTTAATTTCGGGTCAGATTTTTTTCAACCATGCAAACTCGAGATATAATATAACACATGAAACAACCCGCAAGACATAATATGGCATGGTCCTGCATTATCTTTTGACGAGGATTTCAGGTACACTCGAATGACTTAATAAATCTTTTTCCCCGACATTCCCCTCCGTAGATTCTCCACCAAAGGTTTTTAAAATAAAGGGAGACAAAGAGGAAGGTCAATCAGACGGATATCCAGATCTAGCGATGGACGTCAACTCTCTATGATGCGCATGGAGGCTCCGTCTACCCAACATTCTCTAGCGTGTGCATGGGCAAGTGCAACCGTGATTGGACTAACGAGATATTCCTGATGATCTAGTGAAAAAGATGTTGGAAGATAGGCGGATTGCCCGAGATGTTTTGATCTTAATTGATCATGATTTGTGTGTATATGTCAATTAAATATTAGATTTAGATTTAGATCTAGATTGATTTTTTAGATCATTTACTTCCTTACACAGAATACAGCTTGTATTATATCTTAGGAGATTTGTACATTCAGAATTATAATGAGAGAATACAACAAAGCCTTCCTACGTCGTTCTTTATCATTCTCTCTAGACTCCGTCCATCCTTCCTTCTCCTTTTTGCCTTCTTTCATGGTATCAGAGCCTCTCGGTCTCTGACTCGCTTCCGCCTCAAACTACTGCCGAAGAGAATTCTCAACCTGCGAAGGGATTAATCTTTCAGCATTAGGCATACTGTCGAAGGAAGAATTTTTTTTTTTTTTTAACTCACCATGGCTTCTCGGCAGGACTCCAATCTGGTTGCCGACAACAGGACCACCAGAGAAGAAGGTAGTCCTCAAGCTCTGCAGATCCAGAATCTCCCTGCAGTAATCCCAGTATCTGACCAACAATCAACTCAGGCCCAACCCGTGCAGTGGCAGCCCACGTAGGCTCAGTTCCAATTGAGGCAACCCACGACAGGCCAACCATACCAGTGGATCCCATATCCACTTTATTTTGGGCCAAGCCCAAGTTCCTCATCGCCTGTTCTCGTGGGCCACTAGAGTTACGATGGGGGCCTGCCAGCCACGAATGGGGCAAGCCCAACCATCGGGATGGAGCAAACGGGCGGGTCGGGCGAATCGGGTACGGGACATAATCCCTACCCGGGATATCTCAATGCGGATTATCCGGTCGGGTCGAGCGAATTGGGTCAAGGGACGAATCCCTACCCGAATTTCACGCCCGGATTTTTGCCCGTTCCAGCGGCGGCGTTCACCGGGCGACCAGAACTAGGCGACCCTTTGTATGTCTCCACCGCCGACGGACTGAAGCTTTGACTGATAAGCCAACAACTGACCGAACCAGAGATCTATTCGAAGTGGTCACAGGAGCTTCGGCAGGCACTGGTGACAAAGGACAAAGACAGGTTCCTTGACGGAACCATCGCAATCCCTTCCGATGAATGCCTAGCCCGACATTGGCGAAAGTGCAATCAACTCGTCCGAACATGGATCGGGAATTGCATATCCCCAGAAGTCACGACTAGGCTTCCACCCACAGAGGATGCCAAAACTATGTGGGAAAACGTACAAGAAATGTACGGTAAACTGGATCAAGCAAAAAATTTTAATCTCATGCAAGAAATTAGCGAGCTTAAACAAGGAAACATTACGGTCACGGCCTGCTTCAACAGGCTATCATTTCTCTGGAATCAACTCGAGGCAGTAGAAGAAAAGCTTGAAGGGCCGGAATCCACCCTCAAGCAGTATAAAAAGATTAAAGAAAGAGAAAAAGCCATGCGATTTCTGCTGATTCGAAACGAATCATACCTCACGTTTCGGTCACAGATCCTTGCCATGGATCCCATGCCACCGATCGGGCGTATTTTCCAGTTGGCAATGCAGGAGGAGAGTCAGCGACTCGCAACGACCGAGCACACGAGGAACAGCGAGAGCATCACTCTCGCCGCCCGCGGTGAACGGAGAGACCCGGCGAGCAGGACAACCCTAACCCTAGCTCGCGAAAGGGAAAGAAAGAATCCCTTAGGGTTCGGCGACGCGGACTCACGCGGCTTTAAAAGGGACGGGACGAACGGCCGAGATTACACCCGAGGATCGGATGGTTCTCAAGGGGTTGAGATCGCTCTTGGATCGGACGGTGGACAGGAGATCGCATTCAAAGGAGCAGATGGCCATATCTTCGCCACGTCATCAAGGAATTTCGCAAAAAATTTAAAAGGAAAGGGTAAAGTTTTTTGCGATTATTGCAAGCGTACTAACCATACCATTGGCAATTGTTGGAAATTACACGGGAAACCAGGAGAAAAGGAGAAAAAAATTTCCATAGCTTATCAGGTCACTGGACCAACTGGTCCAAAAATTGATCAGCCTATTTCATATGATCAGCCTCAGAAACTCATGGACGCATTACAGAACTTGGATATATCCAACAAAGGGGGTTGTTTCTTAGGTATTTCACATTGCCTAATTAATTCTATTTCCAGAAAGGCATGGATTATAGACTCTGGGGCAAGTGACCATGTTATATGCGACAAGGGATTTTTTTTTCAAATATAAATGAAAGCTTGAATTTTCTTGTCTCCGTACAATTACCCAACGGAAATATTACTTATGTCAAAGTGACAAGAACAGTGAATCTCAGTCCTCAGATTGTTCTCCAGAATGTGCTCTATGTCCCAGAATTCCAATTCAACCTCATATCTGTGTCTAAAGCCTGCCAAGAAAATTCATGCCGGGTAATTTTCGACGCTGACACCTGTTTATTTCAGGCCCTTTCGACTGGCAGACTGATAGGCTTGGGTAATCTTTCTGAAGGACTCTATTTCTGGACGAGTTCTCCAAGTAATTTCAATTTTTCTTGCAATTCCTTGAATAAGAAATCATTGTGTAATTCAACTACCAATGATAGAAATTTTACTATGCATATGAGATTGGGTCACAGTGCCTCCTTTCCATATCCTGAGTGTCCTATATGTCCCCTTGCAAAGCAATCACGTACACCATTTCTTTCTAGTACCTCACGGACTAGTGAAATTTTTGCATTAATTCATGTGGACATTTGGGGACCTTATCATACAGTCAATCATGATGGCTCTCGTTATTTTCTTACGATAGTAGACGACTATTCTCGGGCAACATGGATTTTCCTGATGCAATCTAAGAATCGAGTCTATTCTCACCTGAAAAATTTCATTCTGCAATCCAAGAATCAACTCAGGAAATCCATTCGGCAGATCTGTATTGATAACGGGAGAGAATTTTTCAGTCATGAATGCTCCATGTTATTCAATTCTCAGGGTATTCAACACGAAAGTTCATGCGTTTACTCACCACAACAAAATGGAGTGGTTGAACGAAAGCATCGCCATCTATTGTAAGTTGCTCGTGCCTTAAAATTTCAAGCATCAATTCCGGAAAGTTATTGGGGAGACTGTGTCACCACAGCAGCTTATCTTATTAATCGAATGCCTACTCGGATCCTCAATGGGTGAACGCCATTCGAGCTACTGTTTGGGAAGAAGCTTGAATTGAATCACCTCAGGATCTTCGGATGTCTCTGTTATGTCGCAACAATGGGATCTCGAGATAAATTGAGCCCACGTGCACGGCGATGCATCTTTATGGGATATCCCAATCTGCATAAAGGGTATCGGGTTCTTGAGATCTCCATAAGAGAATTCTTAGTAGTCGTGATGTAATTTTCCATGAGAATATTTTTCCGTTTTCTGAAAGTGCATCTCCAGATGCAGGCCTAGAGACAGTTTCCAGCCATCATAATTTTCTCTCTGATGAGGCATCATATCAAGATCTCTCCTACATACCAGTAGCACAGCCAAGGAGTCTTGTTCTTCCTCCAGCTCTAGCTCCGCCAAATTCCAATACAAATTCGAATTCTTTAGAACATATTCAAGAAGATACATTAGAAGATTCCATTGCCAATGTGGAAGTTCCTGACACTGCACCAACTTCCTCATCAGAGACATCACAACCTACCACTAGAGTTGAGTATCCTAGGCGGTCTGGACGGGCTACAAGACCTCCAACCTGGACCAAAGATTATGTCTGTGCTACCCACAACTCTCCAGGTATTCAGTATCCAATCTCCTCATATGTTTCCTTTCATAGATTATCTCAGGAGCATAGATGTTGTATTAGTCGTTTATCCGACGACAAGGAACCGTCCAGTTATGAAGAAGCTTCCATTAATCCAAAATGGCAAGAAGCCATGAAGGCAGAATTGAAGGCACTTACTGATAATCATACATGGGATCTTGTCCCATTACCACCTCATTGCAAACCGATTGGATGCAAATGGGTCTACAAGATCAAGTATTGTGCTAATGGCTCTATTGAACGGTACAAGGCAAGATTGGTAGCCAAAGGGTTCACCCAAAGAGAAGGTTTTGACTACCACGAGACGTTCTCTCCAGTTGCCAAAGACGTTACAGTCCGTTCATTCTTAGCTGTCGCTGCCATTAATGACTGGCACCTACACCAGATGGATGTCCATAATGCCTTCCTCCACGGTGATTTAGATAAAGAAATCTACATGGATATCTCTCAAGGCATACGGAGACAGGGGGAGAATAAGGTATGTCGTCTCTGTAAATCCCTTTATGGATTAAAACAGGCATCCAGACAATGGTACGCTCAATTTGCCAGCGCTTTTACAACAGCAGGCTTCAAGCAATCCAAGCACGATTATGCTCTATTCTCAAGAATTAAAGGTATGTCATCTGTCTATTTGATGATTTATGTCGATGACATACTTGTTATGGGAAATGATAGAGCCTCTATAGAGAATTTCAAGGAATATTTGCATGCCACCTTCCATATTAAAGACTTAGGAGCACCAAAATATTTCCTTGGAATTGAAATTGCACGATCTGACAAGGGGATTTCCCTTAGTCGGCGGAAGTTTATATTAGAGATCATATTAGAAGCAGGTCTATTGGGATGCAAGCCAGCTGTAATTCCCATAGAGCAAAACACTAAGTTGACCACCGCAGACTATGATAAGGGAATATCTCGAAATGATGATCCCGTACTCAGTGATCCATCATGCTATCAAAAACTTGTTGAGAAACTTATATACCTGACAATGACTAGACTTGATATCTCATATGCGGTTCAGACACTTAGCTAGTTTATGCACCAGCTGAAGCGTTCTCATTTGGATGCAGCCTTAAAGGTCGTGAAATATCGGAAGAAATGTCCAGGACTTGGGATACTTCTATCTAAAAAATGTGTCATGAGGATGACAACATATTGTGATGCAGACTATGCAACATGTCCTATTAGTCGAAGATCTGTCACTGGATATTGCATTAAGTTGGGAGAATCTCTTCTTTCTTGGAAGACCAAGAAACAGGCCACTGTGTCTCTGTCCTCAGCCGAAGCAGAGTATCGAGCTATGGCCAAGGCCACTTGTCAAATAGTTTGGATACGAGGATTACTTAAGGATCTTGGAGTAGAAGTGCAAGGACCCACGAAGCTATATTGTGATAATGATGCGGCTCTTAAACTTGCATCTAATCCTATAGTGCATGAAAGAACCAAGCATATAGAAGTGGATTGTCACTTTACGCGAGAAAAGATCCAGGAATGAGTAATTGAGACAAGAGGAATTGGGACAACGGAACAACCAGCAAACATGTTCACCAAGCCCCTATGTCAGAGACAACACGCATATCTACTAAATAAGCTAGGCGTCTTGGAGATCTATAAGCCACCAGCTTGAGGGGGAGTGTTGGAAGATATGCGGATTGCCCGAGATGTTTTGATCTTAATTGATCATGATTTGTGTGTATATGTCAACTAAATATTAGATTTAGATCTAGATTGATTTTTTAGATCATTTACTTCCTTACACAGAATACAGCTTGTATTATATCTTAGGAGATTTGTACATTCAGAATTATAATGAGAGAATACAACAAAGCCTTCCTACGTCGTTCTCCATCATTCTCTCTGGACTCCGTCCATCCTTCCTTCTCCTTTTTGCCTTCTTTCAAAAGAACATGAATCCGCATGCCATTGGAATTCTCTCTTTGCTCCTGCAAATTGCTAATCCGTCCCCGTGCTGCAGCTTCTTTAATGAGTAGTTTGGCAACTCTACCCCCATCTCCCAACGATTCATTTTTGAAGGAAAGATGATCGATGGCTCGTGTTACCATATTGTAAGATGTCATGTTGGAGGTGGAGAGAGATGGCGCATGTAGTGGAACTTCAACCACTCATGCTGGGGAACTGATAAAAACAGAAAAGAAGAAGAGACTAATAGATTGAGACCTCCGTGCAGCAGAGGGTAATGTTATAATCTTCACTTTGTCCAGACGAGAGTCATAAGCCAAATTCAGACCAGCGATTGGATGTGTTTTTACTACCTTTCTTTTGTCCATTGCTCCTTCTCTGAGCAAAGCCTTCTGCTGCAAATTCCGTCATGCCATCGCGAACTAGAGGTTGCGTTCCCCCACTGAATTTGCACTCCACCCCGCTGGTCCCTCCCTCTTATTCTCGCTGATTCGATGCCGTGAGGCCCACCTTCGATATGAGGTCACGGACCACCACCTTCATCGATAAGAAGGTCCATGACTATTTCTTTCTTTTTTGGTCGAAGTCCATGACGTCATGAGATTTAAGAAGGTGTGACTAAGGCGAGTAGTGGTGGCAGGCTAAGTGAGCTAGAAAGCAGGAAAGAGAATGTAAGGGTTCTATGGCGTATTGTGCGCAATTGCATAAAGTTTTTATGAGATGACAAGACAAGGTCCAATCACCCTCCACTTGGAGAAGATCCATATGCAACAATGATAAAGAGAAATAACCATTAAAAAGAAAACTTCATTTTCTTATTGTTCTATGATAATAGTTAGGTTGAAAATTTACCAGGAATTTAAACTAGGGGTAAGCATGGTTAAGGGGAGAACCTAGAACTTGAGAACTAGACTAGTGAGAACTTGTTCGATTTCAAGTTCCAAAAATTGGGGAGTTTGTTTCTTTGGATAGGTTCTAAGTTCTAAATTGGTCGAACTCAGAACCTAAAACCTAACATCTAGAACAAATTTTGTTGTTTTTCTTGATTCATATTTTCACGCGATTCAATCTAGAACCATCAGTCTAAGCTTCCATCTTTTCGTATGTCTAAATATAAGTTATGACTAGTAAATTGTAGTAACAAGTAGTGAACATTAAAAATGATAATTCACTACAATCGTTCAATTAATAATACATTTCAAACCTGAATAGACTCTGGAACTGACCTTGAGGTTTTAGATTTCCAAAATATGAAAGGTAGGTTCGGGTTCCAAAAATGAGGAAATTATTTCAACAAATAGATTCTAAATTTTAAGTGGAATATGTACAAAACTTGAAACTGCTTCCCCCCTAGTTTGAACTTCAGGATTAAACGATGATCTAACATGTTATTGACACTCTTTCTGTTAAAACTTTGAATGGTAACATTATCGAAAATTATCGAAAAAGTCATAAATCTATTGTACATGGTTAACTCAGTCCTAAACTTTTAAATTGTACTAATTTAGTCTTAAATCTTTTAATGATTTGCTAATTCAATTATTCTAGTCAATTTTAACTGGAAATCGTTGACATGAATGTTGGTTAGTTGCCAATGGTCTTTTGTCACATTGCTAGTACTAACATGGACAGTTTTTGCATTTTATAATTTTTTTTTTCTTTTTTTCCCCTTTCGTTTTTTACAAGGCCGGTCACAAGCAAAAGGAAAAGGATTAAAAAAAACAGAAGAAGAAAGGAACAAAAGAGAAAAAATGCAAAAATTATTCCCATAAGCGTTGGTCATATCATATAAGACAGCCGATAGTCAATTGACATGTACGTCAACAATTTTCGACCAAAAGGTTTAGGACTAAATTGATCCAATTAAAAAATTTAGAACTAAATTAGCTGCCTTATAATATGTTTATGATCTTTTGGACAATTATCCCCATTTTTATGATATTCTATCATTTATTATCCAATATTATGCTTCTTATTTTTAACTACTGTTATAATTTTCCTTCATTCCTGATTGAAGAGGACATCCTCCTTCACGCTTTAGTTACTAAGATACAACACGCGCGCCGTTGGACTTTAGAAAAGAACGAGAAAGTAAAACTCAGAACTCCATGCCTTTCCCTGGCCCATTCCCTTTTGGGTTGCCGTTGTGCGTCATCATCGGGTCGTTCGTTGCACCACCTCTCTCTCTCTCTCTCCGCGCGCGCGCGACCATTCTATCCAAAGATCGAAGTGGCTTGAAAATGACATGCAAAGGCAGGGTCTGCACGGCCGCATGGATGCGTGTGTTTGACCTTTGAATCTGAGATTTGGACAGATTTTTTTAATAATTTTTAATAATTTTGTTTTCTCCCTTTTTATTCTCTTTTTTACTTCAAAGGACCGGCGGGACCACCTGGCTGAGGGCTAGCGACCCTTGGGCGAGGTCATGGCCCGCGCCCAAGAGCAATAGGGATCAATGGTCCTTTGTTAGTCCAAAAACTAAAAAAGATAAAGAATAAAAAAAAGAAAGGAACAATATGAAAAAAAAAAATCGAAAAGTTGGCTAGATAAACTCAATTGATAAAATTCAAAAATGTTTAGGACTCAACTAAGAAAATTAAAAGGTTTAAAACTAAATTAGCAAACGTGCAACATGTTTAAGATTTTTTGGATAATTTTCCATAGAAAGAGAAAGAGATTTAATGGGATTTTTGTTTTGAGAATGATAAAATCATTGAGTGTAAAAAGCCTAAAAGAAATTTGTTGATTTGAGTATTTTTTTTTTTTTTTACTTGGGAGGAGAAAATTTTGCTGGAAATTATGGCGTTCAAAGTCGATGCAAGTAGGGCTATAATATTAATGGAGTCCATTAAGTCCTAACGACTTAATATCCGTTCTCAACTTAATTTGGTTATGCACAACCGGACTAACATACAAACCAAGCTCCATTAGCTCTTCCATAGCAGCTCGAATCATTTACTTTCCTTACTTCATCCTCCACTTTTGTCGTGAATCCAATCTTATAAACCCGCTCGTCGATCTACTCTGGCTTCACGACAAACAAGAATGTGCAGGCGGAAAAGAATGAAAGGGAAGCTCACTATGACGGTAAAGGGTGACAGCGACATGCAAAAAAGCGTCGTCAAAGAGACAAGTCGTGGATTGTACAGCAATCTCCGCGTCGGATAAATCTGTCTTGGCATGGTCATTTAACTATCATCTGTACCACTTGCCAAACATCCAATTGTCTTCTTCGCCGAGTCTATAAATGGGGCGGGTCGTATCTCATTGCAGTATCGGGCTCCTACATCACTCCCTGCGTCTCTCTGTCGAACGACTTCCAAGCTTTTCAGTGATAATCATGGCTTGCTCAACTGCAGCGACGACGACAATGTCGAGAGTACTGCTGTTCCTGGTCGTGTTCTGGGCTCTCTTTACGGGCTTTGATGGCCGTGTTCTTAATGCAGCATTACCAGCTACGTCAGGGAATCAGATGAACAGTGGTCATCGCCACAACTTTTATGTTGTGGGCGGTGGTCTCGAGCTTTATCTCGGCACGAGGAGGTCGATCCTCTTTGACAGGGCTGCACCCGAAGGACTTGGTGAAGCTGCACCCGGAGGACTTGGTCAAGCTGCACCCGGAGGACCTAATCCACACCACAACTGGTAATAGCCATCAGTCTTGCATGGCCTTGTTTGACCCTTGGGAAGATCCATCTATTGCATGCATCCATTAAAGAAGTTGATTATAATAAGTGTTTTGTGTGGTGACGATGACTTATATGTCAACGGATTTGATCCCTTCAGTTCAGTCGTGGAGGAGGCGTGGAGTCCAAATCCATTTATGAAATGGACGTTTAAGATTTTCTTGAGCAATTTGAGTGTACGCATATCCAATTTCTAATAACATTAATGAGGACTATTTTTCATTAGTTCTAGGTGAATGTGATAAGCTCTCATGTAAAATGTGTGATCTATTAAGAATGATCAAGATTTTATATATGTATTGATTGTTCGTGATATAGTCGATGTTCATATGTTTAAGTAATCTAATTCATAAAATGCAATCTATATCAATAGTTACATATCAAAATAAATATATTGAATTCTACCAACCACAAGAAGTTATTATAGAGACCTAGCAATATTTTTCCCACGTTCTTGATCACCTACCATGCTTCACTAACTTTCTAATATGGGCCGACTGACAAGCTCATTTTCTTTTCCTAACAAATGCCTTGTAATACAATCTTTTATGACTAAATGTATTTAACAATCCTGCCTATTTTGGCCTTGCCATGGGCTCAAACCACTATACCCATGATTAAGTCTAATTCTAAAACAAGAGGAGTTGAAATTAATGGGTTTCTCAATTATCAATCCGAGTCTAAAAATCCTATATATAATCATTTTAGTGCACCAACAATATGATGCAGGAATATTTTCCAAAACCTAGGGCATTTGGGGAAACCTCACTTCTATCGACAGTCAAGAGAATACTCACTAATACTTGCGTATCTTTTTACTAGTAGTGATGAGATGTTGACCAACGTCCTAGAATTATTCACCAACCTTTTCTAAATAACCTAATAGCATTTTATTTACCACAAGCAATGAAAATTTAATACCTGTGAGAATCTACTAAATCTTCGGGACCCTAATTGCATGGACATTTTTAGTATGCTACTACTATTGTGTACAACAATGACTAGGGCCCCATCAATAGCGTATCAGAGAAGTTCCTAATTGGAAGGATGCGATCATCCATTTAACAGATTTTTCTGGATATTGATGGTATTGATTATTAAAGGCGGATGGCCGTTATGAACACGAAGACTAAAAAGCATACTGATACATTGAAAATCTTACCAAGCAATAGCGTCAAAGTAGCACAACCCATTACTAATGCGAGCGTGAGAATACTTTGCGAACTCGTTTAGACATTAACTGCTCAGCTAATTAATGACAACCATTCACCATAAGAACCGAACCGAACTGTATTGTCCTACTGAAAAAGTTACCTTACTAGAACTACCAAACAATTAATTAGCCTATTACCTATTGAAAAAATTTACTGATTATTAATTAATTATGTGTTTACCGATTCCTGTTTTAGTGAAAATGAAGCTTTGACGAGAGGAAAAAGGGAGGGGGGGAATGATTTCCTTTTTTCAGAAAACGGATATCATTTCTCTCTTTTTAAGAAGGGTGTTTTCCGTCGACCGGAAAGTATTTTCTTTGTCCACTCATTTTCCACGCTACGAACACCGGAAGCTGTGGGAAAGTTTTTCGCGAAATAAATACGGTCTCATCATACATTTGAAAACTTACGGAAATCTTGTTTGCGTGGGCTGGCATCAAACGTGGGCTGAAACTCGGCCCGGCCCAGCCCGGCCCGGCCCGACCTGACCTCTCGCGGTCTTGCTGGTTACGTCCAGCGTCCAGCGCCGTTTTTTAGAAAGCTTCCGAGCAACGCTCTCTTTCCGCTGTTGCTGCTGGCGCACCAACGCGGGTTGCACACGCCGTCATTTCCGTGATTCTCCAAACAAACATTTTTTCTCATTATGATTATTACTATTTTTTTTAATTTCTCGATGCATGCAACTCTTAAAGGTGAGCATGGTTCCAAAATAAAATTGAGAATTGAAGAATCAGACTAGCGGGAATTTGTCCAATTTCAGGTTCTCAAGTATGTAGGAATGTCCTATATTTTAAAAATTGAGGAACCTAGAACCTACGTCGATAGGTAGGTTCCAAGTGCTAAATATGTGGAATTAGAAACTTGGAACTTGAAATAGATTTTTGTGATTTTTTTTGTCTATTTTTTTCGAACGATCTTGCGATATTCTAATTCGTACAATGATGAGTATATATTTTGAAATTACTAATCTGAGTTTCCATTTTATGATTAATATTCCATCAAAAGTGATGATTCACCATAATTATTCAATTGGTAATATAAGCAGAACTTAAGTAAATCTTGGAACCGGCCCTAGAACTTGTGATAGGATAAATTCTATTTTCCATGGTACGTATGTATAGTAGGTTTTGAGTTCCTAAAAACAAAAGAACAAAAAAAAAAAACCTGTTTCAATAGGTAAGTTTTAGGTGGAATATGTACGGAACCTAGAACTGCTAACTCCAATCGACAAAAGCATTAGGGAAAGGAAAAAAACCTTCTCCACTAACAACCCAAAGGGGGAATTGATAAGACAACCACTTTTATTTATCAAGGGTCTTTTGCTTGTTTTTGAAAAAAAAACCCTAGTAACTTTCTTTTCACAGTTACACGTGATTTTAAAAAAATTCCCTTATTAAAGGCGTTTAAGAAATTTTCCTTGTTATAGGAAACACTCATCAATACAAAGAAGGTATTTCTATTGCATTTCTTAACGCGATTCCTCGGTTCAGCTAGATCGATCATTGCATGAGAAGAATTATTTTTTTTCAAGAAGATGAATTAAAATAAAATAGTTGTAAATGGTAGGAGTCTTTGTTATTTCGTAAGCATTTAAGCAATTATCCATATATAGCAAGACTCTGATATAAAAAGGGTTTTTTTTTTTTTTTGAAAAGATTTAATTAAGGCGAGAAGAGCAGCATGATTGATCTACCGATTTGGTTGCCTTGATAAAATACAAGGAGATAGAGATAATAATATCCAATATGAAATATGAAACGTAAAATAACACGCTGAGAAAACGAAAAAGAAAAGAGAAAAAGGAAAAGAAAAAGGGCAAAAAGGAAAGTGGAGAAGAAAAAGAGCTCTCTCCACAAAACGGCGTGAAGGTTGGTCACCCGGTTGGCTAAGGTTGGTCATCCGTTTGGCTGCAAATGCATTCCAGAATATCTCTCTCTGCGAGAGAATTAATTTCGGCGTTGTGCAACGACAAATCGACGTCTTCCTCTTCTTCCTCTTCTTCTTCGTCGGCATCGTCGTCGTCGTCTTCATCTTCGTCTTCTTCGAGGTTCTCTTTCGGGTACCCCCTGAAGTCCCCCGCAGTTCGGAGGCGGCGGTGGAGACAAGAGGAAGTACAGTGGGATCGCCCTCGACGACGCCGTTCTGGTGGACAGCAGGGAGCGGGCGGCCGTGGAGGAGGCGAATAGGGTCTATTCCGAGCGGCAAAGTGAGAACTGTGTCTTGAAGATATTACGTGTCAGGTCTCCGTGGAAGGAGGAGGAGGGACGGCAGGGGAAAGTGATTGAGGACGAGGGAATGGTGAATGATGGCGGTGAAGCAGAAGAAGTAGAACGGAGGGTCTCGTGACATGGTGATTGATGAGAGAGAAGATGGCGATGATGACGAAGACCTAGAGGACTGCGATGCGATGCGATGCAGTTAGGGTTGGTGATCAGTGATCACGAAGATCATGATGAAAAAGAAATAGAATTTGATAGGGATTCGTTTCCTAGGTTGCTGAGGACGGTGCCTCTGCATCAAGCCAAGTCCTATGCTATCTGTTCAGCAGTTTCGGGCTATTAATACTCTCGAAAATTGGAATCAACATGGAACTTGGAGTTCTCGGAAGCTCATGTCAAATGGATTTCGATGTCTTTTGCCGACACAACGTATGGAATTCATTGGATGTGGGCGAGTCGAGCAAATGCGCGAGGATTCATTGGAGGGCCCTGTGGCTGTGAACGGTCCAAAATAGCTGCAATACTTGTTACCATTAATTGCAAGCAATTAAGAGTACGTAAGAACGTCATTTGAGTTGGGAATCATCCCCAGCAACAAATTCAAACTACTCCCGAATAAATAAATAAAAATCGACTCATTTTTCATTTCTAATTAGATCAAGGAGCATAGCAACTGTTAAAATATAATATACAAAAGCGACAAAATTTTGCAATTTACGTTAATACGAAATCACCAAAGACATAAACAAGTGATAATATAGCACTAGAAATATACGCGGTTTAATCGAGTATCAATACCTATATCCATAGAAAGAGCCAAGAGCAAATAATATAATATAATCGAAGGAGTTTATAATTATTCACACGCTACAGTATTTCCCACATCTAGATTTAAGCCAAAATCCAGATTGTTTATAAATAAACAGCTCATTTAGACGTAAACTCACGACACAAAATCATCACGTGTTCAAGTTCAAAAAAAACACTCCACATACGCCAAAAATAAGAACTCTAACATTCGTCTTTTGCTTTACATACGTATGGCTTCGCGAGTTTCTTCAAAGGAAAACCCACGTCTCTTGACATTGTCCCCCCACCGTGTGCAACTTCAATAATGATACGTCTTCTGCGGGTACAAAAAGACTACCCTTGCATTTCTTTTAATTTATTTTTCCTTTTGTGCAGCTACAAAGAGTCCAACGAATTACTCTTGTTGACCGACCAATCAAAGGATTAGGATTTGAAGAAGACATCCAAGAACTAAAGAGGATTTCTTTTCTTGCGCGCAATGTAAAATATTATCTTTAATAGAAAAAATATCTTCACAATCAAATATTAAAAAAAAAAAAAAAGCTTATCCAAATAGATCTCATTTTGCAAATGCTCAAACTCAAGACATAATTTAACCATACATGACGCTCTCTCTCATAGACATTTAGATCCGTTCATTCAGAGCGACAAATGCAAAGAATTCAAGAGAAATGAGGTCATACATACATGTGTACATCAATATGTTATGTGCACTAAGAATGCATTTACATCACAAAGTAGGAACTACCAAAATCTGTGCCCTAACTCATGAACGATCGACTTTATTACAGTCATCTGAATGCTATTTTTGGTGGAGTTAAAGCCTCAGGAAGTGAACAAGTAACTTCAATGTGAAAACCTATAGCTTCTTGATGTGATGGTGTTGCAAAAGGAGAAAATTGTCCAAAGTTCTAAACCTATTGTATGGCGGCTATTCAATGCTAAATCTTTAATTATGCCGATTTAGCTACAAACTTTTCGATAAGTTTCTAATTTAGTCATACACCTCTTATTCATTTCAATTTAGTCTTGAATCTTTTGACGATTTATTAATTTAATCATAAACCTCTTAAGATTTGCTAATTTAGTTATTTGGCAATTTGGTTAGCACAAACTGTTCTATATAGCACAATTGACGCTAATTAGAAATTTTTTTTTAAATTATACGATTCTTTCTATTTCTTTTTCCCTTTTGTTTTCCTTTGGCCTCAGGCGAGGGTTGCTCAAGGCCTAATGTTGATGACCTTTGCCGGCCATTTACGAGGATTGGCAATGGTTGGCAAAGGGATAAAGGGAAAAAAAAAAAAAGAGACAAGAAGAAATAGAAAAAGAAAAATAGAAAAATATAAAATATTGCAAAATTGTCCATATTAGTGCCAAACTCTACCACCTAGGATGGCTAGCATTGATTAGACTGCTACGTCACTGTTTTTGGTTAAAATTAGCCGGAATGACTAAATGGGCAAATTGTTAAAATGTTTTATTGGCAAAAGGTAAGGGACATGAGGAAGAGAGTTTAAGAGTACATTTGTATTAGCGGTACGCGAGCACCTAGAATGCCAAAACTTGGCTTAGGGAGATACTTAAGTGCCAAAGGTTTGGAAATGTATACTTAGCTAAGTACCAACATTGAGAAAATCCGATCAAAATGCTAACGTGGCATTTTTTTTCGATTAGACAAGTGTAAAACAATGTCGTTTTGAATGCTAACGTGGCTAGATAAACCAACAACATCATTTTGCATGCTGACATAGCTAGATAAGCCAAAAGCAATGTCATTTTGCATGGGATTTAAATTTTAGTATAAATATTAGTTAATTAAATTTAAGACTAAATTTATATTTAAAAAAAAATTGCAATTCGGCGAGGGCTATGCAAACCCTCGCCATCGCCTCCCCACTATCACCCGGGGTGGAGGATTGGCCACAGCAGCGAGGGCTTGCATAGCCCTTCCCAAATGTGCTACAATCCCTTTTTTTCTTTTTTCTTTTTAATAATTTAGTTTTAAATTTAATTTAACTAATATTTATATTAAAATTCAAATAAAAGGCAAAACGACGTCGTTTTGGCTCTTCTTTACTGACTTAGCTTTTCGACAAGTCACTTAGGCAAGTTATATTATTTAAAAAATGCTATGTAAAATTTTCAGTACTCTTCATTGAAATTGGCACTTAAATATTCCATTTTTGTAAAAAAAGAAAAAAGAAAAAAGAAAAAGTGGCACTTATGTGTACATTTCGTAACTTTTAGCACTTAAGTATTCTGTACCAAATTTTGGCACTTACAGTGTACTTCTGCCTCATATTAGCATTTCATAAAGTAATATGTGTGATCGACCAAAAAAAAAAAAAAAGTGATGTGTGGGAAAAAAAAAAAAAAAAAGTGATGTGTGTGGGCCAGCGTGGATTCGAAACCCAAAATGAATTTGACGGTCCACGAAATGCATTCCCTCTCCCCTATTCACGATGGTTTCTTGATTGCTTTGTTGCACGGCCAATGATATGGGGATGGAGATCCACTTTTCTGGACCTATACCATGTATCTCTGCCCTTATAACTCAGTGGCCACGTGAACCTTGTCGAGATCTCGTTTAGTTCAATTGGCCATTATGATCTCCCTAAGATCTATAGGTATCGTGGTCAAAATTTTGACCAACGCATCAGATATGGATTTTTGAACAGGATGCCTCTAGATCTCTTCGTCAAGATATCTTGTCAATGGCTGTAGGTCATTGACCATGGTGATTAGCCGGCGGACTTCTCCTAGCCGATCGCTAGCCATGACAACTAGTGGAGGAAGAAGGGAAAGAAAAGAAAATGAAATAACAAATAATTTTTTTTTAAAAAAATTAAAAATTTATCCACGTCAGCCTTGGCCACAGCACATAAGATAACTAATATCCATGTCAACAATTGCCGATCAAAATTGGCCCAAAAGATTAAATTGACAAATTATCAAAAAGTTTGTGACTAAATTAACTAAAATGAAAGGTTTATGATATAGTTTTTTTTTGGTAATTATTAGGTCATCGTGGTCAAGATATCAATTGAGAATAAGAAAGTAGTAAATAGAATTATAGAATTTTCATTATATTTTGGTGTATAAAAAAGAGTAGATGGAGGGCCTATTTGTAGGCCTTTAATATATGACTATCTAAGGAAATTAAAGAAAATCAAATCAGATATGCATAATCAAAATAAATATAGAATATCAAGGAGCAATAGCAAGCAGCCAATGTGACTGGCTTGGAAAATAGTAATTGAGTGACGCTGCCTATATTGCTAACACCATGACATTAAATGGCCTATACGGCTAGCTAAGGAAAATAGTTACTGAACGATGTGACCTATGCGACTAGTATTTAAAGAAAAGCCACCTCCATGATAAAGGCTTGGCTAGGCAATGCACTTTGCACAGCTGGCCATCATGCAATGGATTAGATTAAGCGCTTCCTCATATTAGACTTGTGTGTACAACGTGAACATTGGTAACTACTGAGCAATGGGGATGGAGAATTTATTTGGGTATGCATTAGGGTTGTCAAGGTGCATGGGTGTGTGGGTGCATCCGGTGCGAGGTGCACCTGATGCACTAGGGTTGTCTTAGAAATGAGGCTCTGATATCAAGTTGTGAATGAGAAAACGGAAAATAGAATTGTCGAATTATATATATATATATATATATATATATATATATATTCCGATGTATATAAAAGAGTCAATGGAGTTAAATTTTAATAGATGATCATCAAAAGGAAAAGCAAATAAGATATGCATAATTAAAATATATATAGAAAATTAGAGGAGTATCCTATATCAACGAATCGATTAGATATGGAATTGGACAGGGCGTATTTAGAAATCTCGTTGAGATATGTTGTCGGTGTCAGTGATGATTGTGCAGTTCGATGCACCATGTAAAGTTCTGCTCTACAACTCGCAAATGCTTCACGTGAAATCATGTGCTACTGAAAAAGGGGAAATAAATTGAAACAAGCCACGGACAAATCGAAACGTGTCGAAACATGAGGCAACTGAGATATATTTTGATACCGCTTTATATAAGACCAATTGAACTCAAAAGTTCAAGAGGTCAGGTTTCACGTTATCTAGGTAATTGCGCATGACATGCGATGCCAATCGAGATAAAAATGAATGATGAGGAATGTAGGACAAATCAAATCACAGAAAACCATCCTCATTCGAAGGTTTTTCCCCATATATTATTCCCATTTGGCTCATTAAAAGGTGCTCTCCTTTCCATGACTTTCACCAAATGGAAAAATATGGCGAACTCTTGCGAAGGTTCATTACGTGGAGCCACGCATTTGACTGAATAATTTAGAAGAAAGAAGAAAAGCATATGTGGATCTCATCTTGATCTGGGGCGCCAAATTTTCCTACCTTACATACCAATTAAAAAGAAAAAGGGAAAAAAAGAGTTCCCTTCGAAACAAAAACTTGAGAGAAAAAACAAAGAAATTGTTCGGTTTTGGATAATTGTTGACGTGATATACCAAATGCATCCGCATTTCTCTGTTGAGTTTACTGTGATTTGATGTCTAGAATTTAGCATTAGCAGCATCAGCAGTAGATGTAAGTATACGGAACGTGCTAAAACCTGCTATCTAGAGTTGATAGGACATTTTTTTCACTCCAATTAGGAAAAAACAAATACTATCTACGATCATTATTGTAAACTTCACAAGTAACAGGTGTCTTTTAATAAAAATCTTTTTTTTTTTTTTATATTCCAAACGCATCCATTACCTGGATCGTCATAATGTTGTAATATAATGTGGAAACTAATGGTTCTCTAAAATTAAATAAATGCGAGAGAATGAAAATACTAAAGGAATAAATAAGGAACAATAGATAAATAAAAAACACCTTGAAACTTACAAGGTAGAAGAGTCAGCTGTAAATAATTCAATAAACAATGAGAAAATGACAGTGGTATATTCGCTCACACACTGAAGTATTTTCCAATTCTAAGTTCCCATCAGCAACAGGCCATATTCTCCAGCAAAGTCCTCTGACCAGCACCTCCACGAGTGTTAGTTCTCTTCTTCAGACTAAAAACAATATCCCACAAACTTCGTATAAGCATAAAGAAAGTGACGTCAAATGTGGAAATTGGCCAAACCAATAGGAACACTTCTTCTTGTTGTTTCTTTGAAGGTTTCGGCCAAGAGTAATAGGAGTTTACTTCCTTATTTTTCACACAAGAAAGGCGACAACAATCCGGACTGTCCAATTTAATTTCGGGTCAGATTTTGTTCAACGATATAAACTTGAGATATAATGTAATACATGAAAGACCCTACAAGTCTTATGAACTTCAAGTCTTTAACCCGTACTGATGTCCCCAAAGAGTAGCTTACACGTGTTGGTGGGATTTGAATGGTTTGCCACTAGTTACTGAGCATCCCAACATCCCAATCAACTGTGCCACCCTTGAAAAGTAACGCAACAGTGCATGGAGAATTGTATATTTTCTAAATTTCACTAGATAAATTGGAAATTTACACAGACAAACATGTTTCACTCTTGCTATTGATATCTTACTAAGCAAAAGAAAATGTTGTATATCTATAATCAAATTACTTTATCTTACATGATAAGATGGTGTGAGTAACCAATATTCTCTTTCCATGCTTCTCAAGATTACATTTGTTAGAATAATTAAATATTGAACTATACCTTCATCTGCAAGTTTAATCCTTTAGAACACTTGATAATGGTTCAAACAATATTCTAACAATATTAGTTATCTCTTTTGTTTAATGGTGGTTTCTTGGTAGACACAAGAGACTCTTCCTCGACGTTTTCTCCAGAAGCTAATATACTTAAGAGGCCTATCCCATTAATGTGACTCCAATATCCTTTGTTAAAATATGCAACATGATAAAAAAAAATCATACCATCTTGTCTTGGGGAGGTCACAGGGGGAAGGCAGAATCCGAGCTCATATAAACCCAATTAGATATCATTTGCTCATAAGGTTAAGCTACTAAGTTATTAATGACGTAGATATATTATTAACTTCTTCATACCCAAATAATTTCCCATGTGAGTCTTTGAATTTTCATTAGTACCCAACATGTTCATGGCTAAGCAGGTTCTTCATAAGATGCTCCTCCAATTCTACCTTATGTTCGAACAAAGTATTGGGGAACCGAGGCAAAGGAAATTGAATTCCTGAGGCTGGTAATCAAGATTGATGTTGTTTTTCCTATTATGATGCATGTGTGAATGAGTTGTATTAGACAAGTCCTACATCAGAGAATTGATTTGGTATGGAACAATTAACATATCCAAGTTGCCACATAACTCATTAATTTAAGTTTTTGAGTGGAGGTGGATCCAATTGGATATATTGACAGGTTCAAACTTAAGCTCCCTCTTGGCAATTCACCTAGATAAATGTATTGAATTTCTACCATGCCCTCCCAACAAATGGTATCGGAGCCCATGGTTGTGATTTCCAGGCATGTGTACATTGTGATATAGTAACACAGGCCCATAGGAAGTTGATGTAGAAGGACGTTTGAATTAAGGGGGAGCACACCTAAAACTAAGGTCACATGTGAGAGGAAGATTGTTAGAATGCACATGTGAGTGAGTTGTGTTAAAGAAATTCCACATCAGAGAATTGATATGGTATGAAGCAGTTATCATATTCCAGTTAGCCAATAATTTATTAGTTTAAGCTTTTAAGTGAAGATGCGTACAACTAAATATGTTGATGGGCTTGAACTTGAGTTCCTTTTTGGTAATCTCCCCAAGTGAAAGTATTGGACTCCTGTTGCGTGCTCCTAACATTTCCATCTTTTAGTTGAGTAACGTGGAGGGAGATTTGAAGGGGACAATCGAACCAACAAGTGCACAATATAAAATGATGTGGTCCTGCATACTCTTTTAACAAGGATTTCAAGTACACTCAAAAGACTTACTAAATATTTTTTCTCGACATTGCCTTCTGTAGATTCTCCACCAAAGATTTTTCTTCTGTAGATTCTCCACCAAAGATTTTTAAATAAAGGGAGACAAAAGACGAAGGTCAATTAGTTGGATATCCGGATATAGCGGTGAATGTCGACTCTCTATGATTTGCATGGAGGTTCCATCGTAGGCAAAAGAACACCCAAAATGCCAAAACTTAGCACAATGGGACACTTAAATACCAAAAGTTAGGAAAATGGCACTTAAGTGCCACTTTTTTGAAAAATTGGACATTTGAGTGTCACCTCCAATGAACCCCATTGGAAATCTTACGTGGTAATTTTTTATTACTTTTGCTCACCTACGTGGCTCGCTAGAGAGCCAACTCAACAAAGAAATGCAAAAATGATGTCATTTTGACGCATATTTGAATTTTAAATTAAAATTTTAATTAAATTAAATTTAAAACCAATTTTTTTTTTTAAAAAAAAAAAGGAAGAAGATGAATAGAGACCAGGGGCTGGCGACCCTGGCCGACCCTCCCCCCCACAGTCGCGACCCTTCCCGGCGACAGTGAGGAGGTGGCGGCAGGGAGAGCTAAGCCCTCAACTGCTGTGTTGACACCTAAATTTTGACTATCTTATTTACATGGTTCGTCATACAAAGCATTTCATAACATTTACATTTAGGTAATAATAGTATTTAATTTATCTTTAAAAGTTGTTCTAAAAAATGAAAATAAAATTAAAAAAAATGGATAAGGAATAATCTAAAATATTTTGTTGTGGAGGGAGATTTTGAAAGATTTTAGAGTTGGATAATGGAGCTTTATCTTTAATGGTTGAGTGAATTATCTTGGAAAATCTTCACAAAAAATTTTTAGATTACCTTCGGCGATTGAGTCAATATATGCAAATCTTCATTGGCATAACAAATTGATTTTCTTTTTTTTGCTCTATAAAGGGGGGTTTTTTCGGTTTTTAGGGGGGGGAGGTGCGAGACAAAGTATAGAAGAAAAAGCAAGAAACAAAAAAAAAAAAAAAAAGAAGGAAAAAGGCAAAAAGGAGGAAAGGTACGGGCGGCGGGAAGAGGCATTCATCGTCTTCCCCGCCGCTCGCCGACCGCATCCTCAGCCCGTCCATCTCCGCAAGCCCGGCTCTACAACACAAAGCCACGCGCATGCCCACCGCCGATCCTACTCTACCGCACCTACGCCAGCAGCTCTCTGCAGCGAATCTCGAGTTCCGTCACGCCTCTCCTGCTCCGCGCGCATCTGCCACCACTGTGGCCGACCCGTGACCTACAAATCTCGAATCGCCGGTCTCCGTTGCAGCCCGACGCCGATCCTCTGCCGTTGCTGCCGAGCTCTCCCGTTCGTGCCGCGCTGACCCACGATCCCGACGAGTTGTTGCTGCCCAACGCCTCCCCGGCCTCGCCTGAACCGTGATCCACCTGTTACTCGGAGCCGACGACCCGTGACGAGCTGCTGCACCGGAGCAGCAGCGCCGCGCAACCCAGCACCGACGCTCAGCAGCACCGTCGGAGCCCGAGCGTCGCGCCTCATCCAACCCAGCCCCCGACGGCGCGCGGATCGACATCTCTCCTGCGGCCGCGATCTGAGCGCCCCCCGCTCCAGACCTGCGTCGTTCGTCGCCCCGAAGCCAGCCGCGACCGCCGCGCAGCCCTTGCATCATGCCTCGCTGACTCTCCCCTGCACAGCGCTACCGCGCCACCCCCTACGCCGCCGCCAGCAACCCTACGCCGGAAACTCACGAGCACCGCTGCCGCTTCACCAGTCCCTGCGCACCGCGACCCGACGCCCCTGCTCGTCGGACGCCGTATCGCCGAGCCGCCGCACACCTCCGCTCGGATCTGCCCGAAGCCCTCCATAGCCCGAGCACCACCTCGCCGTTGCCGCCCAACAGCTCCAGCGCCGTCCAGTCCTCGCCGGAGTCCGAACCCGCGCCGACCGACGACCTTTCCCCCTCGGCGCTGATCACCATCGCTGCCCCCTTCTCAAGCTTCCATAGGTGGTTTAGTTTAGTTTTCTTTTATTTTTATTTCTCTTATTTTATATCATTTTACTTTACTTTTAGTTAGTTTTACTATTATTGTTTAAGTTTGAATATTGTAAGGTGACTTTTAGGTTTGATTATTATAGGCATTATCCATAGGGGTTATCCCTAAAATTATTGTAATTATTAATTTGACCCGTAAGATGTCGGGTCATTTTTTAATTATAGTAATTCTTGGGGTTTGTTGATAGCATATCAATTGTTGAATCAATATAATTATTAATTTGACCCGTAAGATTTCGGATCAAGATTTTTAATTATTTTGATTTCTTGTCGTGATGTTCGGGGTTAAAAGTAATTGTTAATTTGACTTGTGAGATAATAGGTTATTTTTTCGTTTATTTTAATCCTTTATTTATTGAATATCTTGTTTGTTTAAATTTAAGATTTAGTTGATGATTGCTTGTTTTAGAAAATCACTAAGAAAAATAAAAAAATATTTGAATTAGGATTCAGTTTGTTTTAGAATATTTCTTGTTATTTTGCATATCTAGAATATAGATTTTATTTCAAATTTAAGAAAAATATAAAACAAAAAATGCATTCATTTAGGATTTTAGTTTTTGTTTAATTTAAGTTGCATGTTTAATTACGTGGCAATTTTAAATTTCGAATTTTATAAAAAAATAAAATACAAAAATATCATGCATATGTTATGTAGAATTAGGGCATGCTCCGCACGTTATTGCATATTAGATAAATTGCATGTTAGATTAAGATAATGTCTTAGTTTAAATTAGGATTTAATATGACTTAATCATTAATTTAAATTAGATAGAATTTTAATCTAGCTAGATCATTTTTGCATTTTTCTTAAATTTCGAATCTCATAAAAAATACAAAATTTGTCTTTGCATAAGTTAGTTTCAATTTTTAAGATAGATTGCATTTGTAAAAAATAGAAATGTCAAATGCACGTCATTTAGTTTTTATTAGGTTCATTTAATTAGAACTTCCTTGTCATTAGACTAAGTCATTTAATAAATGTCGCGTGACATATAGCTCGCATATTAAATTGCATGATGCATGTCATTTTAGTTGAAATAATTTTGTGCGTCATTGCATCGCATTGCATGTTATTAGAATTATGTCATTTAGATTGCATTTAATTATTGCATTTTTTCATGTCATATAGTTTAGGTCATGTCGCCATGCCATGTTAGATTATTAGCGTGCATCGCATGACTTTCATTAAATAAAGTGAAAACAAAAAATTGATTGCTTGTTAATTAGGAATCATATCTAGGATTGTTGATGTGAATTCTAATCTAACATCGCAGATGCTTTCGTTGCTTTGAGGTATGTTTTGCATTATTTAATTGCTTTCTTGAGTGTTAAATTGGTGGTATGCGCACCTGTATGATCACCTCACACGTTAGGAAAGTGAATAAAAATCAAATCAAGCTGCATTCAAAAACAGTTTTTTGAAAATTAAAAAGAAATGGTACCGAAAGGGCACTAGGATAGTCTAGTGTAACCAAGTCCCCGTACCCTTAGTCTCTGGTTCGTAGGAGTAAAATAATTCTCCCATTATTTTACTTAGGTGTCTAATCGACCTACCCTAAACCGATTAGTGGCGACTCCTAGATAATAATTTTTTGCATGTTAAAACTTTAAGTCGCGATTTGGTATGGGCTTGGAAGAGCCCGAGCTAAGCTTAAAGACTTAGTAGTCCATTAACCTAGTTTTAGGTGGTGCACCCGAAAAATTAGGTCGCGACATGCTGTTCATCTTCTTCCATTTTTTTTTTTCAAAATTAGTTTTAAATTAAGTTAAATTAATTTGTATATTACTTATTTAGCCACGTCAACAACAAAATAATGTCATTTTTGCACTTGTCTTTACACGTTATTGTGCAAAATAATGTCGTTTTGCACTTGCCTCTCCAAAAAATCGCCACATCAGCATTTTGGCTGGATTTTCTCGCTGTTGTCACTTAACTGATCTATTTTGCTCCGATTTTGACACTTAAGTGTCACTTTTGTAATTTTTAGCACTTAATTATCCACTGTACTAAGTTTTGACACTTCAGATGTCCCGGTATCATCCATCGCATAAAGGGAAAAAGAATATTAACTTCGCATGCCATTGGACTTCTCTATTTGCTCCTGCCAATTGCCGATCCATTGCCATGTTGCAGCTTGTTTAGTGAGTAGTTTGGCACCTCCACCTCCATCCCCCAATGATTCATTTTCGAAGGTAAGATGATCGATAGCTCGTTTTAGCATATGGAAAGATGTCATGCTGGAGATGGAGAGAGATTGTGCTTGTACTGGAACTTCAACCACTCATGCTGGGGAACTGATAAAAACAGATAGAGAAGAGACTAATAGATTGAGATCCTTTCCGTGCAGAGAGGGTAACGTTACATCTTCACTTGGTCCAAATGAGAGAGTCATAAGCCAAATTCAAACCAGCGACGGGATGTGTTTTTACTACCTTCCTTTTGTCCATTCCTTCTTCTTCTCTAAGCTAAGCTTTCTGCTGCAACTTCTGTCGCATTGTCGCAAACTAGAGGTCGTGGACCTCCACTGTATTTGCATGCTACCCTGCTGGTCCCTCCCTCCCTCTTTATTCTCCCTGATTCAATGCCATGGAGGTCCACCTTTGATGTGAGGTCACTGACCATAACCTTCACCGATTTAGGGTGCAAATGATAACCATTTTGACCAGAAATTGATTTCTGGAAGAGAAATAGATTTTTTCTATTTCTATTTCTAGATGAGTTTCTAAGCAAAAATACCCGTTTGATAACGACATAAAATTTCTACTCTAAAATAGAAATTTGCTTGATAACGACACAAAATTTCTTCTTTTCAAATAGTGGCAGACCGACGATGGGCGGCCGGCGGCGGATGGCGGACGGCGGTGGCTGGCGACCAGCGGACGGCGATGGCGACGGCTAGCGACCAACATATGGTGGTCGGTGGCAACGGATGGAAGACCGATTCATAGCAAGGATAAATGATGAGAGGAATTTTTATTTCTCATTTCTGCTCCAGAAATAGAGAAATAGAAAATTTTTACTTTTAATTTCTATTCCAAACCTATTTATGAAACAAAAATCTATTTCAGAAATAGAAAAATGAAATAACTTTATCAAACGGATTTCTATTCCAAAAATACGTCTTGAATAAAAAAATTGTTTCTAGAACAGAAATAAAAGATTGTCATGCACCCCTTAGAGGCCTATGACCTTTTTAATTTTTTCGGTCGCAGTCCATGACGTTGTGAGATCTAAGAAGGTGTGACTAAGATGAGTAGTGGAGGCAGGCTAAGGGAGATAGAAAGCAGGAAAGAGAATGTTAGGGTTCTATGTAGGGGTGTAAATGGGTCGGGTCGGGTTGGGTTTTGATGTTACCCGACCCAACCCGAAACATAAGGGTCACATATTGTGACCCGACCCGAAACACATTAGACTCGCATCGAAAATTCGGATCGGGTCAGGTTTCCGGATTTTCCTCTACACAAAAGAGAGGATTTATCAGCAACTAAGTCAGTAGATTTTGCATCTAGGAATCACAAGAGCACGACATAAATGAAAGAGAAAAACATGTATTCAGACTCAGTTCAACAATTGATGAGTGGACATAAATCAAACCTGAATCTGAAGAGATGATCGATTATGCAAAAATTCGTTCAACACTTCTCAATGTTCTCATGAGCAAATCATCGGACAAGTGGTGTGCACTTTTATATGAGTTTCAGACTCAGGTTTAATGCAATCCTTCATCTAAACATGATTTATAAAACTCTAAATCAGTATGACTCGCCGCAAATCAGGCTCGGTTCCGCAAGCTTTTATTCATTTTTTCATCGATTAAGCCCAGCACTCTCAAATTCAGTAAAGCATCGCAGGATCGAGACGAAGGGGAGGAAGAGGGAGTCGAGAGGGAGCAATGTGGAGTCGTGGCTGGAGGATCTGTCGCTGCTGAGCTTGCCCCTGTTCAGGCGCTTGATCTCCGCCATGAGAGACGCCGATTTGAGCTCCGAAATCGTCGAGACCTGCTTGATACACTACGCCAAACGATACATCCCGGGCGTCTCGCGATCCAACCGGAAGCCGCCGCTGCCGTCGTCGTCGTCGTCGTCCTCTTCCTCGATTCCTTCGGAGAGCGAATAGAGAGAGCTCCTGGAGACGATAATCGCGAACCTGCCGCCGGGGAAGACGGCCCCGCGGTCCTCAGCGGCGGCGACGACGAGATTCCTCTTCGGCCTCTTGCGGACGGCGATCATCTTGAACACGTCGGAGGATTGCCGGGCGTCGCTCGAGAGGAAGGTCGGCTTGTAACTCGAGGAAGCGACGGTCGACGACCTACTGATCCCGACCTATTCATACCTCAACGAGACCCTCTACGACGTGGACTGCGTTGAGAGGATCCTCGACCACTTCTTGGACGCCGCCGGAGTCGTCGGAGAAGAGGGCGGAGCCAACGAGGTATGTGTTCGGCTGTTTGGGGGTGTTTGGGGGTAAAGCGTTTGTGTTTGTTGTTTGGAATTTTTCAGGTCAAACAATGTTCCAACCCTGACCCAACCCGAAACACATATCTTTACTTGTTTTATATTTGTTACTTGAACACGACCCGAACACGAAACATGTATTATACTTGTTTCGTGTTCGGGTCGTGTTCGGGTCGGGTCGGGTTTTTTTGACACCCCTAATTCTATGGCGTACGATGCGCAATTGCATAAAGTATTTTTGAGGTGACAAGACAAGGTCCAATTATCCTCTACTCGTAGAAGATCCATATGCAACAATGATAAAGAGAAATAACCATTAAAAAAGAGAACTTCCTTTTCAATGATAATAGTTAGGTTAAAAATTTAACTAGGGTTTAAACTTTGCGATTAGACGATGATCTAACATGTCATAAACACTCTGTGTTAAAACTTTGATGGTAGAATTATATTTTTTTGGGAAAAATTATCCTAAACTTATTATTTGGAGATCAACTTAATCCTAAACTTTTCAATTGTGCCAATTTAATCTTAAATATTTTGATAATTTTCTAATTTAGTCGTTTGGTCAATATTTGCTAGAAACCGCTAACGTGGACATTAGGGCTGCGCATGACAAAATTTCTGAAACAAAAATTGATTTCTGGCCATAAATCAATTTCTCAATTTCTATTCCCCGGACAAGTTTCTGAGCAAAGAAACCCGTTTGATAACGACTCAAAATTTCTATTTCTGAAACAAAAATCCGTTTGATAATAGAAATTTTGTTTTTCTATTTCTATGTATCATGCTATCCCCATCCTTCTACCTCACTCTTCTTGGTGCTTGTGATGGTAATTTAATTTGATAAAAGTTTGTAATTCACTTTAATTTAGATTGGTAATTCGATAGAGTAGTTAGGAACTTCAAAACATTAGCAATTTATGTAAATAAAAGCTAGTAATTAGTATAGAAAATGCTAATATGCAAACTATAAAAGATTTGGTATTTTCAAATGCTAATATGCAAATAGTGAATGTATTTATTCTCCTCATTCAAGATTTGGGTTCAAGTCACTACGCTTTTTTGTGCGACTCACGAACATCATTTTCAGATATAATTGCAATCGGGGAACCATTGTTACTATACTTTTTCTTTTTCATCAGCTCATGGCCATGGTGGTTCGAGACAGAATAGTATCGGATTTTCAGATATAATTGCAACATAAGCGTTTCGGTAAACTATGATGGAACTATTCAGCTGCAGAATGTTCAGCTACAGTTTCACAGAACTTGGACGCAACTGAAGTTGGACATCTTTCTCATAAACCGCAAAGACTTTTTAAGACTTTAAGTGGAATTGGATTAAATGAATCATGAAACCACATTCGTTACCTTCTAACCATCAGTTTCCAGTGGTGCTTTGATAAGCACATGATACAAGTGAAGGTGCCAACAAACTTCCTAGGTCCGCCGCTATTAATAAAAATGTATATAACTGGCCAAAAAGAAACAAAAATTAACAAAAAAAATGGCAATATTTTTACATTCCGGGAACGTGTCAAGGGATGCCAGCACCCTCCCTGGCCTTCATAAAAACCTCCTCTGCAGTGGTGCCGATGATCTTGTTAGCATGTTTCAACTCTACGCAGGAATAATTTCCATCTACATCCTGAGTCGGTTATTCTCTTATCAGACACAGTAGGAAGTAGAGAGCATAAATAGTATGGATAGGGTTTGCCTCTTCCAAACATCAAAAGAATTCCAACCGATCCAATATTATGTGGGAGATGCTTATGCATTGAACTATATCAATTGGTGCCCCTTATTAAGAATAAGACACAGAAATCCACAGGCTAAGATGATTCTTTCCAGCCAATCAGGTAGAAATATTGCATCTTTAAGCTCAATTATATCTGCTGGATAATCAACGGCTGATTGGGGTTGTTTCCTAGGAAAATGAGGCATGAGGGAAAAAGATGTGCACCACTAAGGATGAGGAAAATAAGAGCAGAAGGATTAGCCCAGATGTAATTACAGTAACTATATTAAAAACCAGAATATTTAGGGGAGAGATATTACCTGAGAGAGGGAAAAAGTACAACTCACAAGTATAATCTCCATATTTGCCATTGGAATGTTCTTGAAATGCTTCAGAAATATTCCCCTATCCATATCTGCTTCGTCGCTTGCTTGCCTGTAAATTCATATTCCCCTATCCATATCTAACACAAGCTCACGGCTCAGCGAAGAAGTGTTTCCTAAACAACCAGAAGGCAAAAGCATACGAGAGGAAACTATTCTCGGCAATGTCAATCGGGGATTCAAGAGGAACAAACAAATGGAAATGCAAACCCCTTCAATCCATCCCATGTTTCTCATTCAAAACGCGGGCTTCTTACCTTTATCTTGGTGGCCTCGGCGGTGAAACCCGTCGCAGCTGAAAGCAGCCCCAAGAACACGGGCTTCTCGCTCTCGCCCGAGCGAAATCTACCTAAGAACTCGCAGCACAAACACCAACCATTCGCAATCGCTCTCACATTCCCCACCCCACCAAGAAACAGAGCAACCCAGACGAAATCCATGACAAACATCAACCGTTCGTTTGCAGAGCACAAGCACAAAACAACCAAGAAAGAGGCGAAAAGGGAAGGATCGATCGAACCTAGTGAGGAATCGAGAGCAGAAAAGGGCGACGGCGACTGGAGTTGGGCGACGGCGACTGGAGTTGCGGAAGGGGACGCGGACAAAGGAGGCGGGTCCGACGGGATGACTGGAGCAAATTGGCCGGTCTGAGGACGGTGACAGCGAGATGAGCAGCGATGGCGTCGGAGTCAACGGTGAGGATAAACAACTTTGGAGTCGCTAGGGTTTTTGGTTGAGGTGAGGAGAAGGAATGGGAAAGCAAGGGTAGTGAGGAGAGGAGTCAACATCTCTGTTGAAGGAAGAATGATGGATAAAACAAGAAACAATTTCTATTTCTATTTCAGAAATAGAGAAGCTAAAATTTTTAGCTTCTGTTTTTTCACCAAAACAATTTATGGAATAGAAATCTGTTTCAGAAATAGAGAAATCAATTTGCGTTACCAAACGAATTTCTCTTCCAAACCTGTTCCGGGGAACAGAGAAACAGAGAAATTGAAAAATAGAAATTTTACCATGCGCAGCCTAGCTGGTTGTCAATTGACCTTCATGGCATTACTAGCATTAAAGTGGATAACTTTTGCATTTTTTTTCTATTTTTTTTTCCTTTTTTTACGAGGCTAGACACAAGCGAAATGAAAAATTATAAAAAAAATTGTAAAAATTATTCATATAAATATCGACCATGCCACATCAGACAGTCGATAGCTAGCTGGCATTCATATTAGCGATTTTTTTGTCAAAATTAACAATTAGGATTAAATTGACATTATGGAAAGGTTTAAAGTTAAATTAGTAGTCTTATAATAGGTTCATGGCCTTTAGATAATTAACCCCTTTTACGGTATTCTAACATTTATTATCCAATATTATGCTTCTAATTTGAAAAAGTAAAACTCAAACTCTATGCCTAAACCGCCCCCATCCCCCTTTGGGTTGCCGTTGCGCGTCATGTTCAGCGCTCGATCCCTATGACATGATCGAAGTTGCATGAAAATGACATGAAAAGGCGAGGTTCGCAAGGGTGCATTTGCGCGCGTGCATGGGTGCGTATGTTTGACCTATCCATATGAGATTTGTAGTTTCATGAAAACGATCCGTATAGAGTAGAAAATTATCAAAAAAAAAAAAATCCTTAGCTTATTGCACTTTAACAAATTCAGTTATAAACATTTACTTTTTTTTTTAAAAAAAAAAAGTTCAAAAGGTCGATGAGGCCGTTGACCATTGGCCGAGAGACGGTGAAGGTAATCCGGCACCAAATCTAGCGAGGCAAGGGCTGGTGACCCTCGTTGGCCACAGTGAAGGCTTGTGACGCACTCACCAGCCATGGTGAGGGGCCGCGACCCCTCATTTGTGGCCGACGAGGGCTTCGCGACCGTCACCCACGGCCCGACAAGGATCACTGGCCCTTGGTCAGCGGTTGGTGGAGGTCGCCAGCCCTCAGCCAAGCTACCGGCCCATTGAACCCAAAAAGAAAGAAAAGAAAAGAAAAGAAACATAAAAAATTCCAAAACTTCTCATGATGGACTTAATTGGAAAAACTTAAAAATAATTAGGATTCAATTGATAAAATTAACAAAAGTGCACTAGGTTTAGAACTTTTTGAATTTTTTTTTTCTAAAGAGTGAGATTTCACGGGTTCTTTTGAGAGTGACAAAATCTGAGTATGAAAAGCCTTAAAGAAATTCGTTGATCTGAGTTTGGGAGGAGGAATCCTCGGAAATCATGGCCTCTGAAGTCGGTGCAAGTGTGGCATCCATTAAGTCCGTTCAACTTAACACCTGATCTCGACTCAATTTGATTATGCACAAGCGGATACATGAACTCAATTGAGCATTTAACTTTAGCCCTGTTTAGTTAAAAATAGATAAAGTGGCGTTCCACTCAAACAATGAATTTGAACTGTCTTATTGTAAGTAGTTCCGTGGACTTTTACTTAGCTGGGTTTCTACGCCATGCCCCTAAATAATCACACACACACACACACACACACACACACACAAAATTGCACTCAACCAAACTCGAATAGCAAGCGAAGATCTTAAGCTATGCTCGAACTTAATCATGAAGCCCTAGGTGGCAACAGTGTACTTATAAATTAGTAGGTACTAAAATTTATGAATGTTTTTAAAATATATAAAATTTCATCTACCTGATTAAGCTCGCGACTAAGCAAGTCAAATGTAAGCATTTTCAACCTCAAAGTCGACTCACAATGTAGTACCCTAGTTACTTGACACCTACCTGAACTCGAGGATAATCAAGTCGAGCCGGACTAGCATACGAACCAAGCTCAAGTAGCTCTTCCATGGCAGCTTGAACCACTTACTTTCCTACCATACTCTATCCTCCACTTTTGTCGTGAATCCAATCATATAAACCCGCTCTCGTCGATCCACTCTAGCTTCACGACAGACAAGAATGTGTAGACGGAAAAGAATAAAAGGGACCTATGACGGTAATGGGTCATAGCGACATGCAAAAATGCGTCATGAAAAAGACAAGTCGTCCGCGTCGGATAAATCTGTCTAGGCATGGTCATTTAACTATAATCTGTACCACTTGCCAAACATCCGATTGTCTTCTTCGCCGAGTCTATAAATGGGGCGGGTCGTATCTCATTGCATTATCGGGCTCCTACATCACTCCCTGCGTCTCTCTGTCGAACGACTTCCAAGCTTTTCAGAGATAATCATGGCTTGCTCAACTGCAGCGACGACGACAATGTCGAGAGTACTGCTGTTCCTGGTCGTGTTCTGGGCTCTCTTTACGGGCTTTGATGGCCGTGTTCTTAATGCAGCATTACCAGCTACGTCAGGGAATCAGATGAACAGCGGTCATCGCCACACCTTTCATGCTGCGGATGGTGGTCACGAGCTTTATGTCAGCACGAGGATACCGGTCCTCCCTGATATGGCTGCACCCGAAGGACTTGGTCAAGCTGCACCAGGAGGACTTGGTCAAGCTGCACCCGGAGGACCTAATCCACACCACAACTGGTAATAGCCATCAGTCTTGCATGGCCTTGTTTGACCCTTGGGAAGATCCATCTATTGCATGCATCCATTAAAGGAGTTGATTATAATAAGTGTTTTGTGTGGTGACGATGACTTATATGTCAACGGATTTGATCCCTTCAGTTCAGTCGTGGAGGAGGCCTGGAGTCCAAATCCATTTATGAAATGGACGTTTAAGATTTTTCTTGAGCAATTTGAGTGTACGCATATCCAATTTCTAATAACATTAATGAGAACTACTTTTCATCAGTTCTAGGTTAACGCAAAAAGCTCTCATGTAAAATGTGTGATCTATTAGGAATGATCAAGAGTTTACACACGAATTGATTGTTCGTGATATTATCAATGTTCATGATCTTAAGTAATCTTTATTCATAAGATGTGATCCATATCAATAGTTACACATAGAAATACATGTGTTTAATTCTACCAACCACAAAAAGTTATTATAGAGACCTAGCAATATTTTTCCCACGTTCTCGATCACCTATTATGCTTCACCATCTATTATGTGCTAACCAACAAGTTCATTTTCTTTTCCGAATAAAAACCTTGTAATAATCTTTTTATAACTAAATGTAATTCACAATCCCACCCAAAATGGCCTTGGCATGGGCTCGAGACCACCCAGACCCATGATCTAGTCTAATTCTCAAACAAAAGGAGTTAAAATTAATTGGTTTGTCAATTATCTATCAGTCTAAAAATCATGTATATAATCTTTTTATTGCACCAACAATATGATGCTGGAATATTTTCCAAAGCCTAAGGCATTTGGAGAACCCTCTCTTCTATCAACAATCAAGAGAATTGATATGGTTGTGAGATGGGTGAGAGTTGTTTTGAGTGATCAACAATAATAATCACTCAAAACAACTCTTCTATCAACAACCAAGAACCCAGGATTATAGGGAAAAGTGCCAAAAAAGTCATAAACCTTTTGTCTTTGTACCGATTTAGTCCTAAATCTTTTTTGGGTGCTGATTTAGTCCTAAACCTTTTTAAGTTGTGCCAATTCAATCCTTTCCAGCCAATTTTGGCCGGATTTTGATGACTGGACGCCGGCCGGCTGATGTGATCTGATCGGCGCTGACATTGACAACTTTTAATGATATTTTAATATTTTTTAATTTTTTTTCTTTTTTTTTTCTTTTTTTCTTCTCCTCTTCTTCCTCCAGCCGGTCACCAAGGTCCGGCGACTGGCCAGAGGCGACGGCAGGCGAGGTTGACCTCGACCTCGCCGGCCACCTCGCTAGTGGCCGCGAGGGCGGCCTCACGTTGGGCGATGCCGAATCTAGCGAGGGTCAAGTCTCTCTCCCTCCCTCTCCTTCTCCGCGTCACTCTGTAATCTCATCTCCATACGCGCCCTGTCCTCCGAGGGTTTCATCTTGTTCTTCATCTTCGTTTTCTCTTCTTTTTCTCCTTCGCGATTTTCTTCGTTCTTCGTTTCTTCTTCTTCTTCGTCTTCTTCTTCTTCATCTTCTTCTTCGACCTCGAGCCCTAAATTCGACGCGGTAGCTTGAGCCGAAGGAAGATACAGCAACAGCAGCAGCTGTAGTAGTAGAGGCTAAGGAAGTAGGCGATGATGCAGCAGTCCTTGTACCCTCACCTCGGCCACCTCGCCGCCCCCCAGGCTGCCTCCTCGCGCCGAGCTGGCGGGGCTCGCCCTTGCCGGCCGTGGGCGAGGCTCGACCCTCACCAGATCCGGCAAGGGCGAGCCTCATCGCCCAGGCCTCGCGCCGACCCTCGCCAGATCTGGCGAGGGCAAGCCTCGCCGCCCTCGCAGCCACTGGCGAGGTCGACCTCAACCTTGTCGGCCGTCGCCTCTGACCCCGACAACCGGCTGGAGGAAGAAGAGGAGAAGAAAAAAAAAAGTAAAAAAGTAAAAAGTAAAAATAAAAAGAAACAAAATCAAAAAAATTAAAATATTATTAAAAGTTATCCAAGTCAGCGCCCATCAGGCCATGTCAGCCGGCTGGCGTCCAATCAGCAAAATTTGGCCAAAATTGGGTGGAAATGATTGAATTGACATAACGTAAAAATGTTTAGGACTAAATCGGCAAAAAAAAAAATTATGACTAAATTGGCACAAAAACAAAAGGTTTATGACTTTTCTGGCACTTTTCCTTAGGACTGTGGTATTGAATCTTTTCCTAATAAATGCCTTGTAATATAATATTTTATGACTAAATGTATTTCGCAATCCTGCCTGAATTGGCCTTGCCGTGGGCTCAAGCCACCAGACCCATGATTGAGTCTAATTGTAAAACAAGAGGAATTGAAATTGATGGGTTTGTCAATTATCAATTTGAGTCTAAAAATCCTATATATATTCATTTTATTGCACCAACAATATGATGCTGGAATATTTTCCAAAACCTAAGGCATTTGGGGAAACCTCTCTTCTATCGACAATCAAGAGGACACTCACTAATACTTGTGTTTATCGTTACTACTAGTGATGAGATATTGACCAACGTCCTAGGATTATTCACCAACCTTTTCTAAATAACCTAATAGCATTTTATTTACCACAAGCAATGAAAATTTAATACCTGTGAGAATCTACTAAATCTTCGGGACCCTTATTGCACGGCCATTTTTAGTATGCTACTACTATTGTCTACAACAATGACTAGGGCCTCATCAATAACGTATTAGAGAAGTTCCTAATCGGAATGACACGATCATTAGTTTAACAGACTTTTTTGGACATTCACTCCATTGATTATTGAAGGTGGATGACCGTAATGAACACGGAGACTAAAAAGTAGACTAACACATTGAAGAACTTACCAAGTAATACCGTCATCGGAGGGGCCTCCTCTGTCCCGCCCCCCTTGACGTCTATCTGCACCGCCCCCCCCCCCCCGCGACGCGGCGCCGTTTTCTCGCAAGCTCCCGAGCAAAACGCTCTTTCCGCGGTTGCTGCTGGCGCACCAACGCGGGTTGCACGCGCCATCGTTTCCGCGATTCTCCAACCAAATATTTTTTTTCTCTAATTATTATTATTATTATTATTATTATTATTATTATTTTTATTTTTATTTTTATTTCTCAACGCACGCAACTCCTAAGAGTGAGCATCGTTTAAAAGTAAAACCAAGTTTCAAGTTTTAAGATATGTAGGTACCATATTTCAAAAATTGGAGAACTTACAACTTGTCTCGATCAATAGGTTCCAGGATCTAAATAAGTGGAATTGGAATCTTGGAACCTAAAATAGATTTTTACATTTTTCTTTATCTATGTTTTTGAATGATCCTCCAATATTTTATTTCGTACAATGATAAGTATATAATTTGAAATTACGAATCTAAGTTTCCATTTTATGATCGAGACTATTGCTTTGTTAATATTTCATAATCAAAAGTGATGATTCACCACAATCGTTAGGGGTGAGCACGGTTTCCGATTGTAGCAAGAGAGGTTCTAATTCTCGATTCCTCTTTTCTCGAAATCGAGAATCGAGAGAAAGAACCGAAACTAGACCTGATCTAGAACCAAACCTAAATCTAAAATTATTTATGCCTTTTGCTTTCCTTTTGCCTTTTGTGTTTCTTTTGCCTTCTATTTTTCTTTTTTCCTTTTATCAATGCGTTTTGGTTCTTATAGGATTTCCATCATCGAATTCACAGAACATAACATTAATAGACTCCATCCATTTGTTTAATTGAGTTGTGCACATTTGTGAGTAAATTTTGCGAGCTCTTTGCAAAGACAAACAAGAGATGAATTTAAGTTCCTTTCCCATAATTTGTTATATACTTTAGTGAGATACCCATTGGGTTAAGGAGTAAATTTTGTTTTGTCTTCCCATTGCTTTATCATTCTTCTCCGAGCAAGTATTTTCAATAAGATATTTGGATAGTCTACAAGAACCTAGATTCATCTTTGTTCTCTTTCCTTTGCTTTTTTTCATGATTGTAGCTGCAACCTACTTATGATTTCTCTTAAAAGAATGTGGGATAAATGAAATAGCCATGGAGAACTCATATATGAATGATTATCCAAATGCTAGAAAAATTTGAAGTTGACAGTCAATAGGGTTTCTGTATGTTTATTTTAAGAAGTTCTTTTGCCGTTGTTCCATTATTTTTAAGAAGCTAAGCGTGTCTAAGCCAAACATGTCTAAACTTATTCATTATTATTGCCTTCATTTTCGTTCCGTTTAACTAAAAAAAAAAAAGGAATCCGTTGGACCTTGGAACTAATCTTGAAACCTGTGATGGGGTAGATTCTAAGTTCTAGATTTCGATAGATAGGTTTTAGGAATCTATATATGTGGGTAGGTTTCGGGTTTCAAGTGGAACATGTAAGAAACCTGGAATCGCCCAGCCCTAACAATTATTAAATTAATAATATAGGTGAAACATAAGTAGACTTTGGAACCGGCCCTAGAACTTATGGTTCTAGGGTATGCATAGTAAGTTTCGAGTTCCTAAAAAAAAGAGAACATGTTTCAATACAATAGGTTCTAGGCGGAATTTATACGAAACCTAGAACTGCTCACCCCTTACAACTCTAGTCAACGAATGTGTTAGGGGAAGGAAAGACAACTTTCTCCACTAACGAAGTGCGAATTAATAAAACAACCAATTTTAGTTATCAAGGGTGTCTTGCTTGTTTTTGGAAAAAACCCTACTAACTTTCTTTTTACAGCTATGCGCAATTTTAAAATTCCCTTATTAAAGACGTTTAACAATTTTTCATCGTTATAGGAAACATTCATCAATACAAAGAAGGTATTTCTGATGCATTTCTTAACGCGATTCCTCAGTTTGTTCGGATCGATTATTGCATGAGAAGAATTACTTTTTTTTAAGAAGATGAATTAAAATAAAATAATTGTAAATGCTAGGAGTCTTTGTAATTTCCTAAGCATTTAAGCAATTATCCATATATAGCAAGACTCTGATGTAAAAAGGGTCCTTTTTTTTGGGAAAAGATTTAATTCAGGCGAGAAGAGCAATATGATTTATCTACCGATTTGGTTGTCTTGATAAAATACAAGGAGATAAAATTAATAACATCCAATATGAAATATGAAACAAAAACTAACACGCTGAGAAAACGAAAAAAAAAAAAAGCAACAAAAAAATAAAAGAAAAAGGGCAAAAAGAAAAGTGGAAAAGAAAAAAAGCTCTCGTTACTAAAAGGGTGTGAGGGACCTGAGCAAGTCCTTAAAAGGCTCAAGGGGAAGAAACAGGCAGAAAATCCACTCAGGGGTGGGAGACCCCGCAATATCGCTCCCGTATTTCCTCTCTATCGGGGAGACAAAGATAGATAGGGAATTAGGGGACCTGACAATGGTGAATGTAGACACCACGTCGAGACTTCGGTCCTGATTACCACCGCGTAAGCAGGTATAGTAGCCTACCTCGCTTGGAGTGAGTGAGGGTGGGTGAAAAGCCAACCGCAGAGCTAGCGCGCCTTACGGCAATGCTCACAATCCCAAGCTAGCTCTATACCCCTGGTTTTGGTGGAGAAGAAAAGGAGCTCTCGTTACTAAAAGGGCATAAAGGTTGGTCACCCGTTTGGCTACAAACGCATTCCAAACTCTCTCTCTCTCTCTCTCTGAGAGAATTGATTTCCGCGTTGTGTAACAACAAATTGACGGCTTCATCTTCTTCCTCTTCTTCTTCGTCGGCGCCCTCGTTGTCGTCTTTGTCTTCTTCGAGGTTCTCTTTCAGGTACCCTCTGAAGTCCCCTGCGGTTCGGAGGCGGCGGTGGAGACCAGAGGAAGTACGGCGGGATCGCCCTTGACGCCGCCGTTCTTGTGGACAGCGGGGAGCGTGCAGCCGAGGAGGAGGCGAGTAGGGCCTATTCCGAGGGGCAAAGTGGGAACTGGGTCTTGAACATATTGCGTGTCGGGTCTCTTTGGAAGGAGGAGGAGGGAGAGCAGGGGAAGGTGATTGAGGACGAGGGAATGGTGAATAATGGCGGTGAAGCCGAAGAACTAGAACGGGGGGTCTCGTGACGTGGTGATTGATGAGAGAGAAGATGGTGATGATGATGAAGACGAAGAGGACTGCTATGCGATGCGGTAGGATTGGTGATCGCGGTGATCATGATGAAAAAGAAATAGAATTTGATAGGGATTCGGTTCCTAGGTTGCTGAGGAAGGTGCCTCTGCATCAAACCAAGCTCTATGCTATATGTTCAGCAGTTTCGGGCGATTAATACTCCGGAAAATTGGAATCAACATAGAATTTGGAGTTCTCAGAAGCTCATGTCGAATGGATTTCGATGTCTTTTGCCGACACAACATATGGGATTCATAGGATGTGGGTGAGTGGAGCAAATGCGCGAGGATTCTTTGGAGGCCCCTGCGGCTGTGAACAGTCCAACATAGCTGCAATACTTGTTACCATTAAATGCAAGCAATTAAAAGTACGTAAGAATGTCATTTGAGGTGGGGATCATCCCTAGCAACAAATTCAAACTACTTGCACATAAAAAAAAAAGTATCGGCTCATTTGACGTATCTAATTAAATCAAGGAGGGTAGCAACCATACATGGCGTTCTCTCTCATAGACATTTAGATTCGTTCATTCAGAGCGGCAAATGCAGAGAATTCAAGAGAAATGAGGTCATTCATACATGCGCATGTCCATATGGTATGCGCACTAAGAATGTATAGACATCATAGAGTAGGAACTACCAAAATCTACGCCCTAGCTCATCGGACAATTGACTTCATTATAGTCACCGGAATGCTATTTTTAGTGGACTTAAAGCCTCATGAAGTGAACAAATAACTTCGACGTGAAATCCTATAGTTTTCTTGATGTGCTGGTGTTGTAAAAGGAGAAAATTGTCTAAAGTCCTAAAACTATTGTATGATGACTTATTCAGTACTAAACTTTTTAATTGTATCGATTTAGTTATAAACTTTTCGACAACTTACTAATCTAGTTCTAAACCTTATATTCGTTCTAATTTAGTCCTAAATCTTTTGATAATTTGTTAATTTAGTTCTAAACCTTTTAAGATTTGCTAATTTAATCATTCCAATCAATTTTGGTCAGAACTCATGGAGGTGGTACACCTAGTTAGCACAAACCGTCCTACATGGCACGATCGATGCTAACTGGATAATTTATTAAATTATATGATATTTTCTTTTCTTTTCCCTTTTCTTTTTCCCTTTTGTCTTCCACCACCTCAGGCGAGGGTCTCTCAAGGCCCAATATCGACAACCTCTGCCCAACCATTGACAAGAATTGGTGATGGTGGGCAAAGGGATACAGAGAAAAAGGGAAAAAAGAAAAAAAAAAAAAAAAGAGAGAGAAAGAGAAAAAGAAAAAGAAAAACTTTTAAATTCAAAAAATTAAAAATTTGTCCATATTAACGGCTTTGCCAACTAGGATGACTAGCATTAACTAGACCACTATGTCATTATTTATGATCAAGATTATTCAGAATGACTAAATTAGTAAATTCTTAAAAGATTTAAAACTAAATTAGAACTAAATTGAAAATTTTATGACTAAATTGGCTTGTTATCAAATGATTAAGGACTAAATCTGCATAATAATTGAAAATTAAATTGATTGTCATATAATAAGTTTAGAATTTTTTGGATAATTATCCAATCATAAAAGCATGACACTGCCAATAATGGTTAAAGGGGGATTGATATGACACCATGAGAGTTTGCAATACTCCAGTCTCTAAGATCGTTGCGTCCCCTCATGCATGTGATCTTCCTTTTTGGCTGATGCACATGGGATCGTACAAGGGCATTGATTATCTATCTAGTCAATCTTGCTCTATTCCTTCTTTTTTTTGCTTCTACGGTCCAAAGCCGCGCAGAGTAGGCGTGGGTAGCCTTCTTAGCAAAAGGTAAGGGACACGAGGAAGAGAGTTTAAGAGGATATTCGGATTAGCACTTCGTAAAGTAATATGTGTGTTCGACTAAAAGAAAAAAAAAAGTGATGTGTGTGGGCGAACGTAAATTCGAAACCCAAAATGAATTTGAAGGTCTAGCAAGTGCATTTCCTCTCGCCTATTCACGATGGTTTCTTGATTGCTTTGTTGCACGGGCAATGATATAGGGATGGAGATCCTCTTTTCTGGACCTTTTACCGTGTATCTCTGCCCCTATAACTCAGTGGCCACGTGATCCTTGTCGAGGTCTCGGTTAGTTCAATTGGCCATTGTGATCTCCCTAAGATCTATAGGTATCGTGGTCAAAATATTGACCAACGTATCAGATATGGATTTGAGCAAGGCGTCTCTAGATATCTCGTGAAGATATCTTCTGCGAGTGGCCGGCCATGGTGATTAGTCGGCCTCAGGCAAGGCTTGATCTTGTCGGACCTCTCTTGAGCGATCGGCCGGTGGAGGAAGAAGGGAAAGAAAAGAAAAAAAATCAAAAAAAAAAAAACAAGAAAATTTAAGAAAGTTTGTTCATGTCAGCATAGGTCGTGCCATGAAAACGTGCCATGAAAAACGATCGACGTCCACGTCAACAATTGCATATCAAAATTGGTTGAAAGATTATATTGATAAATTATCACAAGGTTTGGGACTAAATTAATAAAATTAAAAGGTTTATGATAGACTTTTTTTTGGTAATTATTAGGCCATTGTGGTCAAGATATTAATTGAGAATAAGAAAGTGGTAAATAGAATTATGAAATTTTTATTATATTTTAGTGTATAAAAAGAGTATATGAAGGGCCTATTTATAGGCCTTTAATAAATGACTATCAAAGGAAATCAAAGAAAATCAAATCAGATATGTATAATCAAAATAAATATAAAATATCAAGGGGAAATAGCAAGCAGCCATGCGACTAGTTTGTGAAATAGTAATCGAGTGATGCAGTTATATTGCTAGCGCCATGGCATTAAACAACCTATATAGCTAGCTAAGGAAAATAGTTATTGAGCGATAAGACCTATGCACAAATTGTCCTGCATGGCATGGTCAAAGTTAACTAGACAATTTTTTAAATTATATGATATTTTCCTTTTCTTTTCCTTTTCCTTTTTCCCTTTTATTTTCCACCAGCCTCAGGCGAAGGTCGCTCAAGGCCTAATGCCAATGACCTGTGCTGGCCATTGATGAGGATTGGCGATGGCTGGTGGAGGAATAAGAGGGGAAAGGAAAAAACGAGAAGAAGAAAGATAAAAAAAAAAATCAAAAAATGGCAAAAATTGTCTATATTAGCGTCGGCTTTGCCACTTAGGACGACCGATATTAACTAGACCGCTACGTTACCATTTCTGGTTGAAATTAGTAGGAATAACTGAATTGGTAAATTGCTAAAATATTTAAAACTAAATTGACAAATTATCAAAAGATTTCATAACTAAATTGATAGAATTGAAAGGTTTATGACTAACTTAGTAGGTTATTAAGTGATTAAAGACTAAATCGACACAATTGAAAAGTTTAAAATAGAATTGATTATTTAGAACTTTTTGAATAATTGTCCAATTGTAAAAGCATGACATTGCCAAAACAAGGTTAAAGGGGGTATTAACTAGGGGTGTCAATGGGTTGGGTCGGGTCGGGTTTTGTTGTTACCTGACCCGACCCGAAACACAATGGTCACACACTGTGACCCGACCCGAACCGACCCGAAACACATTAGACCATCTAATGTGTTTCGGGTCGGTTCGGGTCGGGTTGCTGGGTTTCCTCTTTTTTTTTCTTTTTTCTTTTTTTTTTTCAAGAAACAAGGGAAAGTCGGCATACAACAGGTGTGCAGAGGGGCGAACAAAGAGGGATGTGCGGCCAGAGAAGAAAAAAAGAAAAAAAGGTTGTCTTCTTCGCCCTCTGCCGGTCTCTGCCCGCCGCGACCAGCTCCGTCGTCGGCGCCCGTTCCGCTAGCAACTCCCTCGCCGCGTGACTGCGGCACGGGTGGGTCGGTCATCGTCACTCCAAACCTCCTCGTTGTGATCGACCCCCGCATAGCATCACCGTGCCCCGCCTGTTGTCCTCTGTGCCGGCAGCCCTGCTTCTGCTTCGTCACACGGCGGCCCGCCTTGCTTTCCCTCACCCACAACGCAACAGCTCGCGCCTCTGCCAGCCTCCGCCACTGCTAGCCGCCGCTGCAACTCGCAAGACCCGACGTCTCCTCACCACCGCCCTACAGCAGATCCCGAGTCCTCTCTACCGTGCATGACTCCACCGCCGCGACGACGGCACGACGTCTCCTCACCGTTGCCCTACAACAGATCTCGAGCCCTCTACCCGAGCCCGAGTGAAGCCGCCAGCTACTCCGCCTCCGTCCCCCTCGCCGCAACACCTGACGCCCTTGCTGCCCTGCCACCAGATCCAAAGCTCGAGCGACTCCCCTGCTGCCCAAGCCTTTCGCCGATGCCGTGCCGACAGCTCTCCGACCCGACGCCCCTGCGTTCATCGTGGATCTGTCTGTGCTGCCCCTATTTCGGGTCCCCTGCTTACTAGTCTGTTTTGCTGCCGCCCAAGCTCTCTCACTGGACCTCGCCGGAGCTCCGACCGTGCCCATCACCTTCACCAAAGACGAGGGGTGGCGACAGCGACGGCGAGGTGGAGGCGCGTCGTCGGAGAAGAAGCCGAAGGGGAGGGGTTTTTGAAAACACGTCTGTTTGTGTTTAGTGGCTTGTTTGGAATAGGAGCGTTAACGTGTTTCGGGTCGAACAATGTTCCAACCCTAAACCCGACCCAAAACATGTATTTCGCTTGTTTTATATTTGTTATCTAAACAGTATCAAGACCCGAAACATGTACCAAACTTGTTTCGTGTTCGGGTCGTGTTCGGGTCGGGTCGGTTCGGTTTTTTTTTTTACACCCCTATAGATAACCCATACCCTTATACGATCCGATGTGCATCAGCCAAAAAAGGAGATCCTACGCATGAGGTGACGCTAGATCTCAGAGACGGGAGTATTTCAAACTCTCATGGGTCATGTCAATACTAGGGGTGTAAAAAAAACCCGAACCGACCCGATCCGACCCCACCCGAACACGACCCGAACACGAAACAAGTTTGGTACATGTTTCCGGTCTTGATACTGTTTGATAACAAATATAAAATAAGTGAAATACATGTTTCGGGTCGGGTTTAGGGTTGGAACATTATTCGACCCGAAACACGTTAACGCTCCTATTCCAAACAAGCCACTGAACACAAACAAACGTGTTTTCAAAAACCCTCCCCTTCGGCTTCCTCTCCGACGACGCGCCTCCGCCTCATCGTCGCCGTCGCCACCCCCTCGTCTCCAGTGAGGGTGATGGGCATGGTCGGAGCTTCGGCGAGGTTCGGTGAGGGAGCTCGGGCGGTAGCAAAACAAACCAGCAAGCAAGGGACCCGAAACAGGGGCAGCACTGATAGATCCACGGCGAAGGCAGGGGCGTCGAGTCAGAGAGCTGCCGACACGGCGTCGGTGAAAGGCTTGGGCAGCAAGGGAGTCGCTCGAGCTTCGGATCTGGTGGAAGGGCAGCAAGGGCGTCAGGTGTCGTAGCGAGGGGGACGGAGGCGGAGCAGCTGGCGGCTTCACTCAGGCTCTAGCAGAGGGCTCCGGATCTGCTGCAGGACGGCGGTGAGGAGACGTCGGGCCGTCGCGGGCGGTGGAGTCATGCGCGGCAGAGAGGACTCGGGATCTGCTGCAGGGCGTTGGTGAGGAGACGTCGAGTCTCGCGAGTTGCAGCAGCGGCGAGCAATGGCGGAGGCTGGCAGAGGTGCGAGCTGTGGCATCGCGGGTGAGGGAAAGCAAGGCGAGCCGCCGCATGACGAAGCAAAAGCAGGGCGGCCGGCATGGAGGACAACAGGCGGGGCATGGTGATGCTATGCAGGGGTCGGTCATAGCGAGGAGGTTTGGAGTGAGGTGACCGGCCCACGGGCGCTACAAGTCGGCGGCGAGGGAGTTGCAGGCAGAACGGGCGCCGGCGACGGAGTTGGTCGTGGCGGGCAGAGACCGGCAAGGGGGCAAAGAAGACAACCTTTTTTTTTCTTTTTTTCTTCTCTGGCCGCACGTCCCTCTCTGTTCGCCCCTCTGCACACCTGCTGTACGCTGACTTTCCCTTGTTTCCTGAAAAAAAAAAAAAAAAAAAAAAAAAAAAAAAAAAAAAAAAAAAAAAAAAAAAAAAACAACCCGACCCGACCCGACCCGAAACACATTAGATGGTCTAATGTGTTTCGGGTCGGGTCACAGTGTGTGACCATTGTGTTTCGGGTTGGGTCGGGTAACAACAAAACCCGACCCGACCTGACCCATTGATACCCCTAGTTATCTATATTGTCAATCTTGCTTCATTCGTTCTCTTTTGCTTCTATGGTCCAAAGCCACGCAGGGTAGGCGTGGGTAGTTTTCTTAGTAAAAGGTAAGGAGCACGAGGAAGAGAGGTTAAAGAGTATATTCGGATTAGCACATAGCAAAGTTATATGTGTGTTCGACCAAAAGAAAAAAAAAAAAAAAACGATGTGTGTGGGCCAGCGTTGATTGGAAACCCAAAATGAATTTGAAGGTCTGGGAAATGCATTCCCTCTCGCCTAATTCACGATCGTCTCTTGATTGCTTTGCACGGCTAATGATATAGGGATGAAGATCCTCTTTTCTGGACCTTTACCATGTATCTCTGCCCCTTTAACTCAGTGACCACGTGATCCTTTGTCGAGATCTCGGTTAGTTCAATTGGCCATTGTGATCTCCCTAAGATCCATAGGTATCGTGGTCAAAATATTGACCAACCTATCAGATATGGATTTCAATGGGGGCGCCTCTAGATATCTCGTCAACATGTCTTGTCAGCGGCCGCAAGTCATTGGCCATTGCAATCGGCCCACCTCAAGCAAGGCTCGATTTTGCAAGACCTCTCTTGGCCAATCGCTAGCCATGGCAATCGGTAGAGGAAGAAGGGAAAGTAAAGAACAAGGAAAGAAAAAAAAAGGAAAAAAAATATATATAATATAAAAGATAATAAAATTTATTCACGTCAGCGTCAGCCTTACCATGTAAAACTACTGGCGTCCACGTCATTGATTGCCGATCAAAATTGTCCTGAATGATTATATTGATAAATTATTAAAAGTTTTGGGATAAAATTGAATAAATTGAAAGGTTTATAATGGACTTTTTTTAGTAATTATCCTAGCATCATGGGCAAAATATCAGTTGATAATAACAAAGCGGAATAATTATCAAATAATTGATAAAATGGATCAAAAAGGTCTTTTTTTCTTAAACTTTCCCAGAATGGAGGAATTACGGCATCCAACAAAAAAAAAAAAAAAAAACACAAAACTTGGCTAGAAAAAGATCAAAACACGTCCCCCAGGTTAAGACAGCAAAAAATTGTGTAGAGAGGGACTCGAAGATACAAATAGAACAATGAACACTGACAAGATCTCTTCATTGTTCCAATCGCCACAAGATCACTACTTCCAAGAAAGTAGTTGAATGGATATCCCCCGACTAAGGGATCTAAGCCTAAATTCAAGCAAAATTCAAAACATGTTCACTTATGTGAAGTTTGGTTAGTTGCTAGAAAGAAGAATGGCACTCTAAATTGTCTTCGGTTGGATGGGAATCCACTGAGGCATCCAAATCCGTATCCCTATCCCCTTCCTCATAAACTGTGATAATGTAATTCAGAGAAGAGAGTGAGTACTTGATTATTCTAAGGCAAGAGAAGGACCTAAGAGTACCCTTGAGACTTTATTGAATCCGAGGATGGCTATGTTCTATCTTGGGATTACCTGGTCCTATAAGTCTAAGAAGAAAGGAAAAGAAAGTCTATGCATAATTTGATAGGTCAAACTTAAAATTTAAAAGAGCTCTGGTAAGGCTCGCATAGGCTATGTCTTTGAGCATAGAAGGACTATAACTTCGCTATGCATAGATCTCTCTATGGGTTATACCGATGAAAGAAGTGGCTATGATGGTTCGATAAGAGTTTTCGCCGAGCTGCCTTGGAGAAATGGGAGCAGAAAGGAGGTTCTAGCACTGGATTATTGAGCAAATACCATAGCACATAGTACTAGGAGCCCAGAGACCAAGACTCAATTCTTAAAAGCTCGAACTTACCTGGACAAAGAGCGCAAAATTAAAAAGGCATTAAGGTAATATAAGTTGCTATCAGGATTCCCATAATTCAAGGCACTTGCTAGTGAGATACTTGATTGGAAGAGAGGAAGAAAGAAAGCTTGAATTGACTCGCCGGGATTGAAAGAAAGATGAAAGTCAGTCTTATTTTCTCGCTTCTTTTTGAATGAGGAAAATAGAACTATGGAATTTTTAGAATATTTTAATATATAAAAAAGAGTACATGGAGAGCATATTTAAATGCTTAATATATGACTATCTAAGGAAATCAAATTAGATATGTATAATCAAAATATGTAAAGAAAATTAGAGGGGAAATAGCAAGTAGCCTATGCGACTGGCTTGCGAAATAGTAACTGAGTGATGCGGTCTATATCGTTAGCATCGTAGCATAAAATGGCCTATAGCTTAGGAAAATAGTTATTGAGAAATGCGATCTATGCGGTTGGTATCGAAAGAACATACCCCCTCCATGACTAACTAAGAAAATCAAATAAGATGACCAATTGAATTGTGGAATTTTTTGTATATTTCAATGGATGTAAAAGAGTCAATGGAGAGGAAAGCGTTAACATGTGATTATCTAAGAAAATCAAACAAGATATGCATAATCAAAATAAATATAGAAAATAAGAGGAATATCTTAATACAAGATATCTAAATATATCTATTAATATCAACAAATTGATCATATATGGAATTGAATAGGGCACACCTAAAAATCTCATTGAGATATCTTGTTAGTGTTAGTAGTCACAGGATCCCACACCATGTACAGTTCCGTAGGATCACGTACCGTGTATAGCTCCCCTCTCCAACTCGCAAGTGCTTCACGTGAAATCATGTGCAACCGGAAAAGGGAAAATAAACTGAAACAACAAGCCACAGACAAATCGAAACGTCATGAAACATGAGGCAACTAAGATTTATTTTGATACTGCTTTGTATGAGACCAATTGAACTCAAAAGTTCAAGTGGTCATGTTTCACGTTATCTTAGGTGATTGCGTATGATAAGGAAGGCCACTCGAGATAAAAACCAATGATGAGCAATGTAGGACAAATCAAATCCCAGAAAGCCATCCTCATTCGAAGGTTTTTCCCCATATATTTTACCCATTCGGCTCATTAAACGGTGCTCCTCCTTTCCATCACTCGTTAAGAGGTGCTCCTCCTTTCCATCACTTTCACCGAATGGAAATATATGGCAAACTCTTGCAGAGGTCTATTACGTGGAGTCACGCATTTTATTGAATAATTTAGAAGAAAGAAGAAAATATGTCGATCTCATCTTAATCCGAAAAAAAATGGAAAAAAAAGTTCCCTCCGAAACAAAAACTCGAGAGATAAAAAAGAAATTGTACGGTTTTGGATAATTGTTGACAGGATATGCGAAATGCATCTGCAATTCTTTGTTGATTTTACTGCAATTTAATGTCTAAAATTTCGCATTAGCAGTAGATGTAAGTATACTGGACATGCTAAAACTTGCTATCTAGAGTCGAAAACACGATTTTTTTTCACTCAAATTAGGAAAATAAACAAATACTATTTACGATCATTATTGTAATCTTCACAAATAACGGATGTCTTTTAATAAAAACCTTTGTCAATATTTTTTTTTTTTTGGGTTGAATCGTCAATAATGCGGAAATCAATGGATCTTTACAATCAAATAAACACGAGAGGATGAAATTACCAGAAAAATAAACGAAAAAAATAAATGGTGGAAGAACTAGCCGCAAAAAGTCAACTAAACCATCGGAGAATTATAGCGGTGTAATCGCTCACATGCTCAAATACTTTCCAATCTTACATTACACCCAAAACCACAGCAAGCGGCACTCGGTTCCCGTCAACAACGGGTCACATTCTCCAGCAAGGACCTCTGGCCAACACCTCTACTAGTGTTGTTTTTACCTTCAGACTAAAAACAACATCACACAAACTTTTGGGATTCTATCAGCATTACAGTTTTTGGGCTATTATTAAAATAATAGCAATTTATGAGTTACAAATTTCTGAAGGAATTGACCCCACAATAAAATATAATTATTTGTGATCCAAAATAGACTATTATTCTCATAATAAATTAAGGATAATCACATAAGTATTTTTCCATTGTATAATAAGAAAGTGAGCTTGCAAATCAGGAAATTGGTCAAAACCAAAAGGAAAACTTCCCTTCGTTATATCTTTGAAGGTTTCGGCCAAGAGTAATAGGAGTTTACTTCCTTATTTTTCAGACAATAAAGGCCACAACGATCTGGGTTTTCCAATCTAATTTCAAATCAGATTTTGTTCAGAGATGCAAACTCTTGACATAATGCAACACATAAAACATCTTGCAAGTCTTATGAACATGTTAAGTTCTAGTCTTTAGCTCATATTAATGGCCACAAAGAGCAGCTTACACGTGTTGATGGGATTTAAGTTCTAATTATTAAACAGGAAATTCCCCCGACATCCTAATCAACTGTGCCAACCTGAAAAGCGACGCAACAGTACATGGAGAATTGTATAATTTAGTCATGCAGCACTACGGGCCAAACAGCACCTCCACGAGCGTTATTTCTCTTCTTCAGACTAAAATCGATATCCCACAAACTTTGTATAATAATAAAGAAAGTGAGACCCCAAATCAGGAAATTGGCCAAACCAATAGGAAAACTTCTTTTTGTTATTTCTTTGAAGATTTCGGCCAAGAGTAATAGGGGTTGACTTCCTTATCTTTCACACAATAAAGGTAACAATGGTCCGGACTTTCCAATCTAATTTCGAGTCACATTCTATTCAATGATGCAAACTCAAGACATAATGTAACACATGAAACATCTTATAAGTCTCATAAACATGTTAAGTTCTAATCTTTAGCCTACACCGATGGTCCCAAAGAGCAGCTCACAATGTTGGTGGGATTTGAATGGTTGGCCACTAGTTACTGAGCAGGAAATTCCCAAACGTCCTAATCACCTATACCAACCCTGAAAAGTGACCCAACAGTGGGTGGAGAATTGTATATTTTCTAAATCTCACCAGATAAATTGGAAATGTACACAGACAAACATGTTTCACTCTTGCTATTGACATGACATGGTCAAGATCTTACTAAACAAAAGAAAATGTTGTATATCTATAATCAAATTACTTTATCTTACATGATAAGATGGCGTAAGTAACCAACATTCTCTTTCCATACTTCTCAATATTGTATTTGTTAGAGTATTTAAATATTTAATTACGCCTTCATCTGCAAGCTTTCTTTTTTTTAGAACACTTGATAGTGGTTCAAACAAAATCCTAACAATATTAGTTATCTCTTTTGTTTAATGGTGGTTCCTTTGTGGATAAAAGAGACTCTTCCTCGACGTTTTCTCGAGACGCTAATATACTTAAGAGGCCTATCCCATTAATGTGACTTTAATATTCGTTTGTTAAGATATGCAAGACAAAAAATCTTACCATCTTGTCGTGGGTAGGTCAAAAGAGGAAGGCCGAATTCGAGCTCATGTATATACCCAATTAGGACCCGTTTGGTTCGGCTTTGGGAAAATGCCCTTGAGAGAATGCAAATACCTTTGAAGTTAATGGGTTTTCCGAAATACTATACCGTTTGGTAAATTATAATCTCCAATAGTATTGAAAAGTAACTTTAGCATAAATACCATTTGGCAAAACTCACATTTGTAATGGGCTTTTGCTATTTTTTATTTTTTATTTTCAGTCTGAAAATCAAATCCGGCGGCCGGCTAAATGCCAAATGGCCAAATCTAGCCGCTAGACAACTAGATTTGGCCTCTAGATCACCAGATCTGACCTCCAGATGGCCAAATCTAGCGGCATGAGGTCATGCAGACCCTAGGCAGCGTCGCCTGGTTCAGGCGCGCCAGGCGATGCCGCCTAGGTCATTGGTCGCACCACCCCAGGTGGTGGTCATTGGGGATGCGCGACCCCTAGGCAGTGGTGGCGGCGACTACCGGAGAAGCCCGACTCTCAAGCAGGGAGTCATAGATAGTATTTCCTTCGTCAGGTTAAGCTACTAAGTTAGTAATAAGGTAGATATATATTATTAACTTCTTCATACCCAAATGATGTTGCAAGTGAGTCTCTGAATTTTCTTCATCACCCAGCACGTTCACGGCTTAGCGGGTTCTTCATAAGATGCTCCTCCATTTCCGCCTGCCGTTCGAACAAAGTCCTGGGGGCCCGAGGCCCGAGGCTGAGGAAATTGAATTCCCTGAGGTGGATAATCAAGGTCGACGATGCTTTTCCATCTTTTAGTTGCGTAACGTGGAGGGAGACTTGAAGGGGGACAATCGAACCGAGAGTACACGACATAATATGGCGTGGGCCTGCATTATCATTTGATGAGGATTTCAGGCGCGCTCGAAAGACTTAATAAATCTTTTTCCCCGACATTCCCCTCCGTAGATTCTCCACCAAAGGTTTTTAAAAATAAAGGGAGACTAAAGTGAAAAAAGAACTTTAACTTCGCATGCCATTGGGATTCTCTTGCTAATCCGTTGCCGTCTTGCAGCTTCTTTAGTGAGTAGTTTCGCACCTCCACCTCCATCTCCCAATGATTCATTTTGAAGGAAAGATGATCGATGGCTCGTGTTACCATATAATAAGATGTCATGTTGGAGATGGAGAGCGATGGCGCATGTAGTGGAACTTCAACCACTCATGTAGAAAAGGAAGAAGAGACTAATAAATTGAGACCTCCGTGCAGCAGAGGGTAATGTTACGTCTTCACTTTGTCCAAATGAGAGAGTCATAAGCCAAGTTCAAACCAGCGACTGGATGTGTTTTTACTACCATTCTTTTGTCCTTTCCTCCTTCTCTGAGCAAAGCCTTCTGCTGCAACGTCCGTCTCGCCGTTGCGAACTAGAGGTCACGGACCTCCACTGTATATGCATGCCACCCCGCTGGTCCCTCCCTCCCTCCCTCTTATTCTCCCTGATTCGATGCCATGGAGGCCCACCTTCGACATGAGGTCATGGACGACCACCTTCATCGATTAGAAGGTCCATGACTTTTTTTTTTTTGGGTCGAAGGCCATGACGTTGTGAGATCTAAGAAGTCGTGACTAAGACGAGTAGTGGAGGCAGGCTAAGGGAGATAAAAAGCAGAAAAGAGAATGTTGGGGTTCGATGGCGTATTAGGCGCAATTGCATAAAGTTTTTTTGAGGTGACAAGACAAGCTCCAATTATCCTCCACTTGTAGAAGATCCAGCAATGATAAAGAAAAATAACCATTAAAAAGGAAAACTTCCTTTTCTCATTGTTCTATGATAATAGTCAGGTTAAAAATTTAGCTTAGAGGTTAAACTAGGAGTGAGCATGGTTCCTTGAACCCGAGAACTAGACGGGTGGAAACCTATTCGATTCCGCATTCCAAAAAATGATGAACTTATTTTGTAGGTTCTAATTTCTAGGTTAATGGAACCCGAAACTCAAAACTTAGAACCTGTCATCTAGAACCTAGAGCATATTTGTGTATTTTTCTTGGTTCATGTTTTCCCGTGATCTTACAATGTTTTATAGCGTTCGATTGTGAGTAATCTGGAACCACTAGTCTCAACTTCCATATTGTGATTAAGACTTTTACTTTATTAATATTTTATATTTTTTGTGTGTCTAAATATAAGTTATGATTAATAAATTGCAGTAATAAATGATAGTCACTAAAAGTGATAATTCACTGCAATTATTCAATTAATAATACATTTGGAATCTAGGTGGACTTTGGAATTGACTCTGAAACCTGTGACATCATGATAAGTTCCAGGTTTCAAGATATAAATGGTAGATTCCGAGTTTCAAAAAATGAGTACCCCGCTCCTACAAATAGGTTCTAGGTTTTGGGTGGAATATGTACAGAATTTGGAAATACTCACCCATAGTTTAAACTTCGGGATTAAACGATGATCTAACGTGTCATTGACACTCTTTGTGTTAAAACTTCAAATGTTAACATTACTGAAAATTTTCCAAAAAATCATACACCTATTATACAAGAGTCAACTTAGTCCTAAACTTTTTAATTTTGCTAATTTAATCTTAAATCTTTTGACGATTTACTAATTTAGTCATTCTAGTCAATTTTGGCTTGAAATTCTTGATGTGGACGTTATCTAATCACTAGTGGTCTTTTGTCATGTTGTTAGTGCTGACGTGGATAATTTTTGCATTTTATAAATTATTCTGATTTTTTCCTTTTTTCCTTTATTTTTTTAGGAGGTCAGTCGCAAGCAAAAGGAAAAGAAAAGGATAAAAGAAGAAGAAGAAGAAAGGAACAAAAGGAAAAAAAAAATTAAAAAATTGCAAAAATTATTCACATAAACACTGGTATGTAAAATGGAGCTCGAAACTCGAAACTTAGAACCTGTCATCTAGAACTTGGAGCATATTTGTGTATTTTTCTTGGTTCATGTTTTTGTGTGATCTTACGATGTTTTATAGCATTCGATTGTGAGTGTATAATCTAGAACCACTAGTCTCAACTTCCATATTGTGATTAAGACTTTTACTTTAATAATATTTCATATTTTTCATATGTCTAAATATAAGTTATAGTTGATAAATTGTAGTAATATATGATAGTCGTTAAAAGTGATAATTCACTGCAATTGTTCAATTAATAATACATTTGGAATCTAGGTAGACTTTGGAATTGACTCTAAAACCTGTGACGGGATAAGTTTCAGATTTCAGGATATAAATGGTAGATTCCGAGTTTCAAAAAATGAGTACCCCGCTCCAACAAATAGGTTCTAGGTTTTGGGTGGAATATGTATAGAACTTGGAACTACTCGCCCATAGTTTAAACTTCGGGATTAAACGATGATCTAACGTGTCATTGACACTCTTTGTGTTAAAAATTTGAATGTTAACATTACTGAAAATTGTCCAAAAAATCATACACCTATTATACAAGAGTCAACTTAGTCATAAACTTTTTAATTTTGCTAATTTAGTCTTAAACCTTTTGATGATTTACTAATTTAGTCATTCTAGTCAATTTTGGCTAGAAATTATTGATGTGGACGTTAGCTAATCACTACTGGTCTTTTATCGCGTTGTTAGTGCTGACGTGGATAATTTTGCATTTTATAAATTATTCTGATTTTTTTCATTTTTTCCTTTATTTTTTTAGGAGGTTAGTCGCAAGCAAAAGGAAAAGAAAAGGATAAAAAAAGAAGAAGAAAGGAACAAAAAAAAAAAAAATTTGCAAAAATTATTCACATAAGCACCGGTCATTATATGTAAGATGGCCAATGGCCAATCGATGTGTATGTCAACAATTTTCGACAAAAATGTTTAAGACTAAATTAGTCTAATTGAAATATCTATAATTGAATTAGCTATTATGCAATAGACTTAAGATCTTTTGGACAATTATCCCCATTATTAGGATATTCTAACATTTATTATCGTATACTATGCTTCTTATTTTTACCTACTATTATAATTTTCCCGCATTCTTGATTGAAGGGGATATCCTCCTTCATGGTTTAATTATTAAGATTCAACGGCGTATTGTTCACATATAAACTGGACTTTAGAAAAGAACGAAAAAGTAAGCCTCTGAACTCCATGCCTTAACCACTGGGGCAAACCCCAGTGGCCACCCTTCCAACATGTAAGGGGGAGGTGGGGGGTTCGAATCGCCACCTTCTCAGGGGGGTTGGGGTGGAGACGATTTAGTTTCAAGAGTGGGTTTCGACTTCCATGCCCTGCAAGGAAGTAGGACAAAAGTCTAAGAGTGAGCGTTAGAGTAGGGACAGAGTAGGACCGAAAAAAAAAAAAAAAAAAAACCCACGCCTTTCCCTGCCGCATCCCCTTTTGGGTTGCCGTCGTGTGTCATCATCGTCGTTCGTTGCACCACCTCTCTCTCTCTCTCTCTCTCTCTCTCTCTCTCTTTGCGTGCGCGGCCATCCTATCCAAAGATCGAAGTTGCTTGAAAGCGACATGGAAAGGCGGGGGGCGCACGGCTGCATGGATGCATGTATTTGACCTTTCCATCTGAGATTTCAACAGATTTCAATAATTTTTTATAATCCCCCTTCCCCCACTTTTTTTTCTCTTTTTTTCTTTTCTTTTTTGATACAAAAGGCCGGCGGGGCCACCAACCACTAGCCAATGGCCGGCGACCCTGGGCGAGGTTGCGGCCCGCACCCAAGGAAGACATAAGTGGCCGGTCCTCTGTTAGTCCAAACCAAAAAAGAAAAAGGAAAATAAAAGAGAAAAGAAAGGAAAAATATAAACAAATTCCAAAACTTGACTGGATGGACTTAATTGATAAAACTTAAAATGATTTAGGACTCAATTGAAAAAATTAAAATGTTTATAACTGAATTGGCAGATGTGCAATATATTTAGGGCTTTTTGGATAATTTTCCCCACAGAGAGATTTTATGGGATTTTTTTTTTGAGAGCAATGAAATCATTGAGTGTAAAAAGCCTAAAAAAAATTGGTTCATCTGAGTTTGGGAGGAGGAAATTATGTTGGAAATTATGGCCTTTGAAGTTGATGCAAGGAGAGCTATAATAGAGTCCACTAAGTCCATACAATTTAACACCTGATCTCAACTCAATTTGGTTATGCACAACCGGATATTCGAATTCGATTGAGCATTCAACTCATCCCCTACTCTAGTTAACAATAGATAAGAGCGAGTTAACTCAAATGATGAAGTTTAACCATCTCACGGGGCTTGAAAGTTGTTCCATGAGCTTTTACTTAGCCGGTTTGCACACCCGTGCCCTAAGATTATCCACACCACAAAAAAACATATTGCACTAGACCAAACTCGACTACCAAGCGAAGATCTTAGTCTGAGCTTGAACTTAATCATGAAGCCCTAATTGGCAACAGTGTACTTATGAAATTTCACGTACTTGGTGAAGCTCACGACTAAGCAAGTCAAATGTAAGCTTTTTCAACCTCAAACTCCACTCACAAAGTACTCTAGCTACTTGAAACCGACTTGAACTCGAGGATAATCAAGTCGAGCCGGACTAGCGTACAAACCAAGCTCAAGTAGCTCTTCCATAGCAGCTTGAATCACTTTCTTCCAAACCTTACAACATCCTCCACTCTTGTCGTGAATCCAATCATATAATTCCGCTCGTCGATCGACTCTAGCTTCACGACAAACAAGAATGTGCAGGCTGAAAAGAAAAAAAGGGAGCGACATGCAAAAAGCGTCATGAGGAAGACAAGGTGCAGATTATACATCGATCTCCGCGTCGGATAAATCTGTCTTGGCATGGTTATTTAACTAGTACCTGTGCCACTAGCCAAGCACCCAGTGATCTGCTTCACGGAGTCCTATAAATAGGGCGGGTCGTGTCTCATTGCATTATCGGGCTCCTACATCACTGCTTGCGTCTTTCTGTCGAACAACTTCGAAGCTTTTCAGAGACCATCATGGCTTGCTCAACCGCAGCGACGACGATAATGTCGAGAGTACTGCTGTTCCTGGTCGTGTTCTGGGCTCTTTTTGCGGGCTTTGATGGTCGTATTCTTCATGCAGCATTACCAGCTACGTCAGGGAACGAGATGAACAATGGTCATCACCACACCTTTCATGCTGAGGATGGTGGTCACGAGCTTTATGTCAGCACGAGGATACCGGTCCTCCCTGATAGGGCTGCACCCGAAGGACTTGGTCAAGCTGCACCCGGAGGACCTAATCCACACCACCACTGACAATAGCCATCAGTCTTGCATGGCCTTGTTTGACCCTTGGGAAGGTCCATCTATTGCATGCATCCATTAAAGGAGTTGATTATAATAAGTGTTTTGTGTGGTGACGATGACTTATATGTCAACGGATTTGATCCCTTCAGTTCAGTCGTGGAGGAGGCGTGGAGTCCAAATCCATTTATGAAATGGACGTTTAAGATTTTCTTGAACAATTTGAGTGTATGCATATCTAATTTCTAATAACATTAATGAGAACTACTTTTCATCAATTCTAGGTGAACGCAAAAAGCTCTCATGTAAAATGTGTGATCTATTAGGAATGATTAAGAGTTTACACATTAATTGATTGTTCGTGATATTATCGATGTTCATGATCTTAAGTAATCTTTATTCATAAGATGTGATCCATATCAATAGTTACGCATCAAAATACATGTGTTTAGTTCTGCCAACCATAAAAAGTTATTATAGAGGCCTAGCCATATTTTTCCCACGTTCTTGATCACCTATTATGCTTCACCATCTAATAATTGCTGACCAACAAGTTCATTTTCTTTTCCGAATAAAAGCCTTGTAATAATCTTTTTATAACTAAATGTATTTCACAATCCCACCCAAATTGGCCTTGGCATGGGCTCAGACCACCAAACCTATGATCGAGTCTGATTCTTAAACAAAAGGAGTTGAAATTAATTGGTTTGTCAATTATCTATCAGTCTAAAAATTCTTATATATAATATTTTTATTGCACCAACAATATGATGCTGGAATATTTTCCAATGCCTAAGGCATTTGGAGAACCCCCTCTTCTATCAACAATCAAGAGAATTGATACGGTCGTGGGATAGGCGAGAGTTGTTTTGAGTGATTATCAATGATGGGTGAGTGTATGTGGGGGGTGGATGTCGATGGATGAATATGAATGCATGATAGAATACGATCAAAACCAAAAGCATATGGGATGTGCTACTTGCCGAGAATCAAGATCGGGATTGACGAAACTCACCATTAAGGCATACAGAAATCACAAACTGAGAACATAGGACTTCAGGATTGAAGAAGCTCATCACCAAGGCTTATAGGAAAACTACAAGCCAAGGATATGGTACTTTTTTGGCTCACCACCAAGAAAGATATTCGCTAAAGATATTCTAAGGATACAAAAACCAGGAGTAATCAATTCTCTAAAGATATTCGCTCACACAAAGAAAAATCTCAAGTATTCATATACTCAAAATTCACTGTCTTGCATTTAAGAATTTGCCTTATTATATAAAGGGATTATTACATAGGAAATAGACTAAAAATTGAAGATAAGAAGCTACCTAATTAATTTAGGACATTGGAACTAGAAAAACATAATAAAGTCATAGGAACTATAAAATGCATTAAAACACCTGGAGACTTGAACTTTTGACTGTAATTATTATATAGAATATAGATTAATATGACATTGGAACTAAAAAACATAATAAAATCCTAATAATTATAAAATGAATCAAAACACCCAAAGACTTGAACTTTTGACGCTTGAAACCTACAGCACACTTATAACTTTACTAATGGCACTTGACTAGATGCAAAGTAATTAAAATAGATGTTAAATTCGCTCATCTCTTTGGGCATTCCATTAGACATCTTCAAAGAATGCCAAACAACAAAGAAATTGTCTAGAACGACCTTTGGTTGTTAGATAGCCTATTAATAGTCTCGGATTGACAACAAACTTGTATATTGATGTCTCGGTAGCTTATCGACAACCATGAAATCGGCAACTTATCCATTGAATAGACAACTTTTCCGAATAATCGACATCTTTCACTTGATTAGATTGACGAAGCCCAATGCTCCCCATCAAGAATACTCACTAATACTTGTGCATATTGTTATTATTAGTGATGAGATATTGACAAGCGTCCTAGTATTATTTACCAACTTTTTATAAATAGCCTACTAGCATTTTATTTACCACGAGCAATGAAAATTTAATACATGTGAAAATCTATTAAATCTCCGAGACCCTTATTGCAAGGACATTTTCAATATGCTACTATTGTTTACAACGTTGACTAAGGGCCTCGTCAATAACGTATTGGATAAGTTCCTAATCGGAAGGGACGCCATCATCCGTTTAACAGATTTTTCTGGACATTCACCGCAACAATTATTAAAGGCGAATGGCCATTATGAACACGGAGACTAAAAAGCATAGTGAAACATTGAAAAACTTACCAATTAATATTGTCAAAATAGTGCAACCCATTACTGATGCCCACGTGAGAATATTTCGCTAACTCGTTCAGACATTGACCGCTTGGCTAATTAATGACGATCGCTCACCACAAGAATTGAACCGAACCAAACCGAACCGAATCGTACCAACCTATTGAAAAGGTTTCCTTATTGGAACCACCAAACAATTAATTAGCTGATTGCCTATTGACAAGGTTACCGATTGATTAATTAATTAAGTGTTTGCCGATTACTATTTTAGCAAAAATGAAGCTTTGACGAGAGGAAGAAAATCATTTTACTCAGTTTTAGAAAGGTATTTTTCGTTGACCGGAAAATATTTTCTTTGATCACTCATTTTCTATGCCGGAAATTATCTGTTGGTAATATTTGCTGTGAAACAAAGCTTCGCTATACATTTGAAAACTCACTAAAATCCTATTTACGTGCGCCAAGTCCTTCGTGGGCTCACACCAAACGTGGGCTAAAACTCGGCCCGGCCCGACCTCTCGCGGTCCCGCTGGAGGCCTCCTTACGTCGAGCGTCCACGGCCGACTGACTTACCAGCACGTGAGATGCACGTCATGTCCCCCCGCTCAACCCAACAGACACGCACGCCTCCGTCGAGCGCATCCACTAAGCGCCATTCTTCTCCGGCCGCGACAGGGACTCTCTCCGAATCCCACCCCGCCACGCCACGCTCGCGTCCCTCCTCGCGCCGCACCCCATGCGCCGCAGAAGTTGTGTAGAAAGGGGCTTGAAGATACAAATAGGGCAATGAACACTGACAAGATCTCTTCATTGTTCCATTCACCACAAGATCATTACTTCCAAGAAAGTAGTTGAATGGATATCCCCCGACTAAGGGATCTAAGCCTAAATTCAAGCAAAATTCAAAACATGTTCACTTATCTGAAGTTTGGTTAGTTGCTAGAAGAATGGCACTCTAAATTGTCTTCGATCGGATGGGAATCCACTGAGACATCCAAATCCATATCCCTATCCCCTTCCTCATAAATTGAGGTAACATAGTTCAAAGAAGAGAGTGAGTACTTGATTATTCTAAGGCAAGAGAAGGACCTAAGAGTACCCTTGACACTTTATTGAATCCGGGGATGGCTATGTTTTGTCTCGGGATTACCTGCTTCTATAAAGTCTAAGAAGAAAGGAAAAGAAAGTCTATGCATAATTTGATAGGTCAAACTTAAAAATGTAAAACAGCTCTGGCAAGGCTCGCATAGGCTATGTCTTTGAGCATAGAAGGACTTGACTTCACCATGCATAGATCTCTCCATGGGCTATATCGATGAAAGAAGTGGCTACGATGGTTCAATAAGAGTTTTCACCGAGCCTCCTTGGAGAAATGGGAGCAGAAAGGAGGTTCTAGCACTAGACTATTGAGCATATACCATAGCACATAGTACTAGGAGCCCAGAGACCAAGACTCAATTCTTAAAAGCTTGAACTTACCTGGATGAAGAAAGCAAAATTTAAAAGGCATTAAGGTAATATAAGTTGTTATCATGATTCCCATAATTCAAGACGCTCGCTAACGAGATACTTGATTGGAGGAGAGGAAGAAAGAAAGCTTGAATTGACTTGCCAGGATTGAAAGTAAGATGAAAGTCGGTCTTATATCCTCGCTTCTTTTTGAATTAGGAAAATAGAACTATGGAATTTTTAGTATATTTTAATATTAAAAAAAAAAAAGAGTACATGGAGAGCATATTTAAAGGCTTTAATAGATGACTATCTAACGAAATCAAATTAGATATGCATAATCAAAATATGTTTGAGGGGAAATAGCAAGTAGCCTATGCGATTGGCTTGCGAAATAGTAACAGAGTGACACGGTCTATATCGCTAGCATCGTAGTATAAAATGGCCTATAGCTTAGGAAAATAGTTATTGAGCGATGCGATCTGTGCGGTTGGTATCGAAAGAACAAGCCCCCCTCCATGACTAACTAAGAAAATCAAATAAGATGACCAATTGACTTGTGGAATTTTTTGTATATTTCGATGGATGTAAAAGAGTTAATGGAGCGGAAAGCTTCAACAAATGATTATCTAAGAAAATCAAATAAGATATGCATAATCAAAATAAATATAGAAAATAAGAGGAATATCTTAATACAAGATATCTAAATATATCTATTGAAATCAAAGTTGATCATATATGGAATTGAAAAAGACACACCTAGAAATCTCATTGAGATATCTTGTTAGTGTTAGTAGTCGTAGGATCACGCACCATGTATAGTTCCATAGGATTACGTACCATGTTTAGTTCCCCTCTCCAACTCGCAAGTGTTTCACGTGAAATCACGTGCAACCGGAAAAGGGAAAATAAACTGAAACAACAAGCCACAGACAAATCGGAACGTCATGAAACATGAGGCAACTGAGATTTATTTTGATACTGCTTTATATGAGACCAATTGAACTCAAAGTTCAAGTGGTCATGTTTCACGTTATCTTAGGTGATTGCGTGTGATAAGGAAGGCCACTCGAGATAAAAATCAATGATGAGCAATGTAGGACAAATCAAATCCCAGAAAGCCATCCTCATTCGAAGGTTTTTCCCCATATATTTTACCCATTCGGCTCGTTAAAAGGTGCTCCTCCTTTCCATCACTCGTTAAGAGGTGCTCCTCCTTTCCATCACTTTCACCGAATGGAAATATATGGCAAACTATTGCAGTGGTCTATTACGTGGAGTCACGCATTTTATTGAATGATTTAGAAGAAAGAAGAAAAGAATATGTCGATCTCATCTTAATCCGAAGAAAAATGGAAAAAAAAAAGTTCCCTTCGAAACAAAAACTTGAGAGATAAAAAAGAAATTGTTCGGTTTTGGATAATTGTTGACAGGATATGCGAAATGCATCTGCAATTCTTTGTTGAGTTTACTGCAATTTAATGTCTAGAATTTTGCATTAGCAGTAGCTGTAAGTATGCGGGACATGCTAAAACTTGCTATCTAGAGTCGATAGCACGATTTTTTTCACTCAAATTAGGAAAAAAAACAAATGCTATCTACAATCATTATTGTAATCTTCACAAGTAACGGGTGTCTTTTAATAAAAACCTTTGTCAATATTTTTTTTTTGGTTGAATTGTCAATAATGCGGAAATCAATGGATCTTCACAATCAGATAAATGTGAGAGAATGAAATTACCAGAGAAATAAACAGAAAAAAAAAATAAATGGTGGAAGAACTAGCCGCAAAAAATCCACTAGACGATCAGAGAATTACGGTGGTGTAATCGCTCACATGGTCAAATACTTTCCAATCTTACATTGCACCCAAAACCACAGTATTTAGTCAAGTGGCACTCAGTTCCCGTCACCAACGGGTCACATTCTCCAGCAAGGTCCTCTGGCCAACACCTCTACGAGTGTTGTATTTTCCTTCAGACTAAAAACAACATCCCACAAACTTTTAGGGTTCTGCCAGCATTACAATTTTTGGGCTATTATTAAAATAATTGCAAGTTATGAGTCACAAATTCATGAAAGAGTCGACCCCACAACAAAATATAATTATTTGTAATTTAAAATGGGCTATTATTCTCACGATAAATTAAGGATAGTCATGTAAGTATTTTTCTATTGTGTAATATGAAAGTGAGCCTGCAAATCAGGAAATTGGTCAAAACCAAAAGGAAAACTTCCTTTCGTTATATCTTTGAAGGTTTCGGCCAAGAGCAATAGGAGTTTACTTCCTTATTTTTCACACAATAAAGGTCACAACGATCTGGGCAAAGCAATATAGTTTCGGATCATATTTTGTTCAACAATGCAAACTCTTGACATAATGCAACACATGAAACATCCTGCAAGTCTTATCAACATATTAAGTAGCTCGTACTGATGGCCTCAAAGAGCAACTTATATGTGTTGATGGGATTTAAGTTTTAGTTACTAAACAGGAGATTCCCTAACATCCTAATCAACTGTGCCAACCTGAAAAAGCGACGCAACAGTGCATGGAGAATCGTATAATTTAGTCAAGCAGCACCACGGGCCAAACAGCACCTCCACGAGTGTTAGTTCTATTCTTTAGACTAAAATCGTTAATCCCACAAACTTTGTATAATAATAAAGAAAGTGAGACCCCCAAATCAGGAAATTGGCCAAACAAATAGGAAAACTTATTTTTGTTATTTCTTTGAAGATTTCGGCCAAGAGTAATAGGGGTTGACTTCCTTATCTTTCACACAATAAAGGCAGCAACGGTCCGGACTTTCCAATCTAATTTCGAGTCAGATTCTGTTCAATGATGCAAATTCAAGACATAATGTAACACATGAAACATCTTATAAGTCTCATGAACATGTTAAGTTTTAATCTTTAGCCTGAACTGATGGTCCCAAAAAGCAACTTACAATGTTGGTGGGATTTGAATGGTTGGCCACTAGTTATTGAGCAGGAAATTCCCCAACGTCCTAATTACCTTTAACCCTGAAAAGTGACACAACAATGCCTGGAGAATTGTATATTTTCTAAATCTCACTAGATAAATTGGAAATGTACACAGACAAAGATGTTCCACTCTTGCTATTGACATGACATGGTCAAGATCTTACTAAACAAAAGAAAATGTTGTATATCTATAATCAAATTACTTTATCTTACATGATAAGATGGCTAAGTAATCAATATTCTCTTTCCATGCTTCTCAAGATTGTATTTGTTAGAGCATATAAATATTTAACTACGCCTTCATTTGCAAGCTTTAATCTTTTAGAACACTTGATAGTGGTTCAAACAAAATCCTAACAATATTAGTTATCTCTTTTGTTTAATGGTGGTTTCTTTGTGGATAAAAGACTCTTCCTCGACGTCTTCTCGATATGCTAATATGCCTATCCCATTAATGTGACTTTGACATTCGTCTGTTAAGATATGCAAGACAAAAAATCTTACCATCTTGTCATGGGTAGGTCACAAGAGGAAGGCCGAATTCGAGCTCATGTATATACTCAATTAAATATTATTTTGCTCGTAAGGTTAAGCTACTAAGTTATTAATAAGGTAGATATATTATTAACTTCTTCATACCCAAATGATATTGCAAGTGAGTCTCTGAATTTTCTTCATCACCCAGCACGTTCACGGCTTAGCGGGTTCTTCATAAGATGCTCCTCCAATTCCGCCTGCTGTTCGAACAAAGTCCTTGGGACCCGAGGCTGAGGAAATTGAATTCCCTGAGGCGGGTAATCAAGGTCGACGATGCTTTTCCATCTTTTAGTTGCGTAACGTGGAGGGAGACTTGAAGGGGGAAAATCGAACCAAGAGTACACGACATAATATGGCGTGGTCCTGCATTATCATTTGACGAGGATTTCAGGTGCGCTCGAAAGACTTAATAAATCTTTTTTCCCGACATTCCCCCTCCGTAGATTCTCCACCAAAGGTTTTTAAAATAAAGGGAGAGATAAAGTGAAAAAAGAACTTTAACTTCGCATGCCATTGGGATTCTCTCTTTGCTCCTGCAAACTGCTAATCCGTTGCCGTCTTGCAGCATCTCTAGTGAGTAGTTTCGCACCTCCACCTCCATCTCCCAATGATTCATTTTGAAGGAAAGATGATCGATGGCTCGTGTTACCATATAGTAAGATGTCATGTCGGAGATGGAGAGCGATGGCGCATGTAGTGGAACTTCAACCACTCATGTAGAAAAGGAAGAAGAGACTAATAGATTGAGACCTCCGTGCAGCAGAGGGTAATGTTACGTCTTCACTTTGTCCAAATGAGAGAGTCATAAGCCAAGTTCAAACCAGCGACTGGATGTGTTTTTACTACCATTCTTTTGTCCTTTCCTCCTTCTCTGAGCAAAGCCTTCTGCTGCAACGTCCGTCGCGCCGTTGCGAACTAGAGGTCGCGGACCTCCACTGTAAATGCATGCCACCCCGCTGATCCCTCCTCCCTCCCTCCCTCCCTCCCTCTTATTCTCCCTGATTCGATGCCATGGAGGCCCACCTTCGACATGAGGTCATGGACGACCACCTTCATCGATTAGAAGGTCCATGACTTTTTTTCTTTTTGGGTCGAAGGCCATGACGTTGTGAGATCTAAGAAGGCGTGACTAAGACGAGTAGTGGAGGCAGGCTAAGGGAGATAAAAAGCAGAAAAGAGAATGTTGGGGTTCGATGGCGTATTAGGCGCAATTGCATAAAGTTTTTTTGAGGTGACAAGACAAGCTCCAATTATCCTCCACTTGTAGAAGATCCAGCAATGATAAAGAAAAATAACCATTAAAAAAGAAAACTTCCTTTTCTCATTGCTCTATGATAATAGTCAAGTTAAAAATTTAACTAGAGTTTAAACTGGGGTGAGCACGGTTCCTCGAACTTGAGAACTAGACTAGTGGAAACCTATTCAATTCCAAGTTCTAAAAAATTAGGAATTTATTTTGTAGATTCTAATTTCTAGGTTAGTGGAACCCGAAACCTGAAACTTAGAACTTGTCATCTAGAACCTGGAGCATATTTTTGTATTTTTCTTGGTTCATGTTTTCGCGAGATCTTACGATGTTTTGTAGCGTTCGATAATAAATGTATAATCTGGAACCACTAGTCTCAACTTCCATCTTATGATTAAGACTTTTACTTTGTTAATATTTCATATTTTTTGTGTGTCTAAATATAGGTTATGGTTGGTAAATTGTAGTAGTAAATAATAGTCATTAAAAGTGATAATTCACCGCAATTGTTCAATTAATAATACATTTGGAATCTAGGTGGACTTTGGAATTAACTTTGAAACTTGTGACATGGCAGGTTCTAGGTTTCAAGATATAAAGGGTAGTTTCCGAGTTTCAAAAAATGATGAGTCCGCTCCAATGAATAGGTTCTAGGTTTTGGGTGGAATCTATACAGAACTTGGAACTACTCACCCATAATTTAAACTTTGGGATTAAACAATGATCTAACGTGTTATCGACACTCTTTGTGTTAAAACTTCAAATGATAACATTACTGACAATTGTCAAAAAAATCATAAACCTATTATATAGGAGTTAACTTAGTCCTAATTTTTTTAATTTTGCTAATTTAGTCTTAAACATTTGACGATTTACTAATTTAGTCATTCTAGCTAATTTTTGCTGGAAATTATTGATGTGGACATCAGCTAATCACTAGTGGTCTTTTGTCGTGTTGTTAGTACTAACGTGGATAATTTTTGCCTTTTATAAATTATTCTGTTTTTTTTTTCCTTTATTTTTTTACGAGGTCAGCCGCAAGCGAAAGGAAAAGAAACGGATAAAAAAAGAAGAAGAAAGGAACAAAAGGAAAAAGAAAAATACAAAAATTATTCACAGAAGCATTGGTCATAATATGTAAGATGGCCAATGGCCAATCGCGTGTACATCAATAATTTTCGACCAAAATGTTTAAGATTGAATTGGTTTAATTGAAAAATCTAGGACTGAGTTAGCTATTATGCAATAGACTTAGGACCTTTTGGACAATTATCCCCTTTTTTAGGATATTCTAACATTTATTATCGTATATTATGCTTCTTATTTTTAACTACTATTATAATTTTCCTGCATTCTTGATTGAAGGGGATATCCTCCTTCATGCTTTAATGATTAAGATTCAACATGAACATTGTTCACGTATAAACTGGACTTTAGAGAAGAACGAAAAAGTAAACCTCTATAACTCCATGCCTTTCCCTGCCCCACCCCCATTTGGGTAGCCGTCGCGCGTCATCGTCGTCGTTCGTTGCACCACCTCTCTCTCTCTCTCTCTCTCTCTCTCTCTCTCTCTCTCTGCGCGCGCGGCCATTCTATCCAAAGATCGAAGTTGCTTGGAAACGACATGCAAAGGCAGGGCGCGCACGGCTGCATGGATTTGACCTTTCCATCTGAGATTTCGACAGATTTCAATAATTTTTAATAATCCCCCTTCCCCCCCACTTTTTTTTTCTCTTTTTTTCTTTTCTTTTGTGATTCAAAGGACCGGCAAGGCCACCAAACACTAGCCAATGGCCGGCGACCCTTGGGTGAGGTTGCGGCCCACACCCAAGGAAGACATGGGTGGTCAATCCTCTGTTCGTCCAAACCAAAAAAGAAAAAGGAAAATAAAATATAAAAGAAAGGAAAAATATAAACTAATTCGAAAACTTGATTGGATAGACTTAATTGATAAAACTTAAAATGGTTTATGACTCAATTGACAAAATTAAAATGTTTATGATTGAATTGGCATATGTGCAATATATTTAAGGCTTTTTAGATAATTTTCCCCAGAGTGAGATTTTTATGGGATTTTTGTTTTGAGAGCAATGAAATCATTGAGTGTAAAAAGCCTAAAAAAAATTGGTCGATCTGAGTTTGGGAGGAGGAAATTATGTTGGAAATTATGGCCTTTGAAGTCGATGCAAGGAGAGCTATAATAGAGTCCACTAAGTCCATATAATTTAACACCTGATCTCGACTCAATTCAGTTATGCACAGCTGGATATTCGAATTCAATTGAGCATTCAACTCGTGCCCCACTCTAGTCAACAATAGATAAGGGCGAGTTCCACTCAAATGATGAAGTTTAACCATCTTATGGGGCTTGAAAGTTGTTCCCTGAGCTTTTACTTAGCCGGTTTCCATACCCGTGCCCTAAGATGATCCACACCACAAAAAAACATATTGCACTAGACCAAACTCGACTACCAAGCGAAGATCTTAGTCTGAGCTTGAACTTAATCATGAAGCCCTAATTGGCAACAGTGTACTTATGAAATTTCACGTACTTGGCGAAGCTCACGACTAAGCAAGTCAAATGTAAGCTTTTTCAACCTCAAACTCCACTCACAAAGTACTCTAGCTACTTGAAACCGACTTGAACTCGAGGATAATCAAGTCGAGCCGGACTAGCGTGCAAACCAAGCTCAAGTAGCTCTTCCATAGCAGCTTGAATCATTTACTTCCCAACCTTACAACATCCTCCACTCTTGTCGTGAATCCAATCATATAACCCCGCTCGTCGATCGACTCTAGCTTCACGACAAACAAGAATGTGCAGGCTGAAAAGAAAAAAAGGGAGCGACATGCAAAAAGCGTCATGAGGAAGACAAGGCGCGGATTATACATCGATCTCCGCGTCGGATAAATCTGTCTTGGCATGGTTATTTAACTATTACCTGTGCCACTAGCCAAGCACCCAGTGATCTGCTTCACGGAGTCCTATAAATAGGGCGGGTCGTGTCTCATTGCATTATCGGGCTCCTACATCACTCCTTGCGTTTCTCTGTCGAACAACTTCGAAGCTTTTCAGAGACCATCATGGCTTGCTCAACCGCAGCGACGACGACAATGTCGAGAGTACTGCTGTTCCTGGTCGTGTTCTGGGCTCTTTTTACGGGCTTTGATGGTCGTATTCTTCATGCAGCATTACCAGCTACGTCAGGGAACGAGATGAACAGTGGTCATCGCCACACCTTTCATGCTGCGGATGGTGGTCACGAGCTTTATGTCAGCACGAGGATACCAGTCCTCCTTGATATGGCTGCACCCGTAAGGACTTGGTCAAGCTGCACCCGGAGGACCTAATCCACACCACAACTGGTAATAGCCATCAGTCTTGCATGGCCTTGTTTGACCCTTGGGAAGATCCATCTATTGCATGCATCCATTAAAGGAGTTGATTATAATAAGTGTTTTGTGTGGTGACGATGACTTATATGTCAACGGATTTGATCACTTCAGTTCAGTCGTGGAGGAGGCGTGGAGTCCAAATCCATTTATGAAATGGACGTTTAAGATTTTCTTGAGCAATTTGAGTGTACGCATATCCAATTTCTAATAACATTAATGAGAACTACTTTTCATCAGTTCTAGGTTAACGCAAAAAGCTCTCATGTAAAATGTGTGATCTATTAGGAATGATCAAGAATTTACACACGAATTAATTGTTCTTGATATTATCGATGTTCATGATCTTAAGTAATCTTTATTCATAAGATGTGATCCATATCAATAGTTACGCATCGAAATACATGTGTTTAATTCTACCAACCACAAGAAGTTATTATAGAGACCTAGCAATATTTTTCCCACGTTCTTGATCACCTATTATGCTTCACCATCTATTATGTGCTAACCAACAAGTTCATTTTCTTTTCCGAATAAAAGCCTTGTAATAATCTTTTTATAACTAAATGTAATTCACAATCCCACCCAAATTGGCCTTGGCATGGGCTCAGACCACCAGACCCATGATCTAGTCTAATTCTCAAACAAAAGGAGTTGAAATTAATTGGTTTGTGAATTATCTATCGGTCTAAAAATTCTGTATATAATCTTTTCATTGCACCAACAATATGATGCTGGAATATTTTCCAAAGCCTAAGGCATTTGGAGAACCCTCTCTTCTATCAACAATCAAGAGAATTGATATGGTTGTGAGATGGGTGAGAGTTGTTTTGGGTGATTATCAATGATAATCACTCAAAACAACTCTTCTATCAACAACCAAGAACACAGGACTGCGGTATTGAAGAAGCTCATCACCAAGGCTTATAGGAAAACTACAAGCCAAGGATATAGTGTTTTTTTAGCTCACCACCGAGGAAGAATCCGCCTTCTAAGGATACAAAAACCAGGAGTAATCAATTCTCTAAAAAGATTCGCTCACACAAAGAAAAATCTCAAATATTCATATACTCAAAATTCACCATCTTGCATTTAAGAATTCGCCTTATTATATAAAGGGATTATTACATAGGAAATAGACTGAAAATTGAAGAAAAGAAACTACCTAATTAATTTAGGACATTGGAACTAGAAAAACATATTAAAGTCATAGGAATTATAAATGCATTAAAACACCTAGAGACTTGAACTTTTGATTGGGATTATTATTATATGGGAAATAGATTAATATGACATTGGAACTAAAAAAACATTATAAAATCCTAATAATTATAAAATGCATTAAAACATCCAAAGACTTGAACTTTTGACGCTTGAAACCTACAGCACACTTATAACTTTACTGATGTTGACAAGATGCAAAGTAATTAAAATAGATGTTAAATTGGTTCATCTCTTTGGGCATTCCAATAGACATCTTCAAAGAATGCCAAACAACAAAGAAATTGTCTAGAACAACCTTTGGTTGTTAGATAGTCTATTAATAGTCTCGGATTGACAACAAACTTGTATATTGATGTCTCGGTAGCTAATCAACAACCATGAAATTGGCAACTTGTCCATTGAATAGACAACTTTTCCAAATAATCAACATCTTTCACTTGAATCGATTGACGAAGCCCAATGCTCCCACATCAAGAATTCTCGCTAATACTTGTGCATATTGTTATTATTAGTGATGAGATATTGACAAGCGTCCTAGTATTGTTTACCAACTTTTTATAATTAGCCTACTAGCATTTTATTAACCACGAGCAATGAAAATTTAATACATGTGAAAATCTATTAAATCTCCGAGACCCTTGTTGCAAGGACATTTTCAATATGCTACTATTGTTTACAACGATGACTAAGGGCCTCATCAATAACGTATTGGAGAAGTTCCTAATAGGAAGGGACGCGATCATCCGTTTAACAGATTTTTCTAGACATTCACTGCAACAATTATCAAAGGCGAATGGCCATTATGAACATGGAGACTAAAAAGCATAGTGAAACATTGAAAAACTTACCAAGTAATATTGTCAAAATAGTGCGACCCATTACTGATGCCCACGTGAGAATTCAGACATTGACCGTTTGGCTAATTAATGATGATCGCTCACCACAAGAACCGAACCGAACCGTACCGTACCAACCTATTGAAAAAGTTTCCTTACTGGAACCACCAAACAATTAATTAGCCGATTGCCTATTGAAAAGGTTACCGATTGATTAATTAATTAAGTGTTTGCCGATTACTATTTTAGCGAAAATGAAGCTTTGGTGAGAGGAAGAAGATCATTTTCCTCAGTTTTAGAAAGGTATTTTTCCGTTGATCGGAAAATATTTTCCTTGTTCGCTCATTTTCTATGCCGGAGATTATCTGATGGTAAATATTTTCTGTGAAACAAAGCTTCGCTATACATTTGAAAACTCACTAAAATCCTATTTACGTGCGCCAGAGAAGTCCTTCGTGGGCTCACACCAAACGTGGGCTAAAACTCGGCCCGGCCCGGCCCGACCTCTCGTGGTCCCGCTGGAGGCCTCCTTACGTCGAGCGTCCACGGCCGACCGACTTACCAGAGCGTGAGATGCACGTCGTGTCCCCCCGCTCAACCCAACAGACACGCACGCCTCCGTCGAAAGCATCCACCACGCGCCTTTCTTCTCCTGCCGCGACTGGGACTCTCTCCGAATCCCGCCCCTCCTCGCCCCGCACCCCACGCGCCGCAGAAGCAAAGCTTGCGATTGGCCACGTGGGCTCCACGCCCCGCTCACGCGCGCTGACTCGACGCGCGCCCTCCCCGGGCCCTTGGTCAGGAGCGCGTTGATGTAATGCGGGACGCGCTCGAGCGAACCACCAGACGCGGGTTTGACTCGAGTGCGGTGCACGGACGCACGGGCACCGTCCACCTGTAAGATAAGGATAGAGATTGGCGAGTCTAGAGAGAGAAAGTGCTCTGCCCCCCGAACTAGCGAGAGAGAGAGAGAGAGAGAGAGAGAGACTCGAAAGATCCTCTCCGCTAGAGAGAGAGAGAGAGAGAGCGAGCGAGTCGAAGATCCGATCGAAGCTGAAGGGAGGCGGCGATTCCGCAGCCCTAATTCCGGCCGCCGGCGTGGTGTTCTTCCGGTAAGCCCTAATCACTTCTGTTCCTTCGAGCCGCGAGCGGCGAGCCGCGGGGCCGAACCCTAGTTGTCCGTGGGGAATTCGCCGATCTGTTGCGGCGGGGGGAGGTTTCGCCGGCGGGATTAGGGTTTTTGGGGGTTGCTTTTCCCCCGGCCGGAATGTCCTGAGCCGGAACCGATCTGGGGGATCTCGTGTCTGCCTCGGCCGTGTTTTCGCGAGGGTTTATTTAGTTCGATTAGGGTTTCTGGAGTTTCATGTATGGCTTCGGGGCCTATTGTTGGAGGTGATGACGGAGCGAGGGAGAAGCAGAGGTTTGGGGAGAGCAAGGTCTACACGAGGAAATCATTCAAGGGTTTGAAAAAAGACGCCGCCGCTGCAAACAATACCAATACCGAGCCCGACGCCAACGCGAACAAGGCCACCGCGGACGCCCCTGCCGTGAACGCGGACGCCCCTGCCGTGAACGCTGACGCCGCGGACGCCCCTGCTGTGAACTTGGGCAATGATATTGAGAACCACGACGATGGAAACGGCGCAAAGCAAGTTCCTTCCCAAACTATTGCTTCTGAGGATGACAACTCCGCGCAGCAACTGCCTAGTTCCCACGTAGATGTGGCCTCAGAAGATTCTGGTGCCGACCGGCAAGAACCTGCGGCTGTGGCCTCGGCCTCGGAAGATTCTGGTGCCGACCGGCAAGAACCTGCGGCTGCGGCCTCAGAAGATTCTGGTGCCGACCGGCAAGAACCTGCGGCTGCGGCGCCGAGCCCCCAGGAACTTCCTTCCGGGAATGGTTCCATGGTGACGACGGGTCTCGATGGTAAAGTTAAGATTAATTTATCTTCTCGGTCGAAGCAAGAAATTCGCGATCTACGTAGGAAGCTTCAGAGCGAGCTTCTTACCGTGAGGAACTTGGTGAAGAAGATTGAGGACAAAGAGGGACAGAGTATTGGTTTCGGTCACTCGCGTCAGTTGGCGAATGATGTGGTTGATAATGGTCCAAGAATGGTTCACTCCGAGGTGGGCTCCGTTGGTGTTACTCCTCGTGAGAATCGGGCTTTGAATCAGCTGAGCATATCTGTTTTCGAGAATAGTCAGGGGATGACCGATAGCTTGGAGAAGGAGAAGAGGACACCAAAAGCTAACCAGTTCTATAGAAATTCTGAGTTCTTGCTTGCAAAGGATAAGTTTCCACCTGCTGAGAGCAACAAGAAGTCAAAAACAAATGGGAAGAAGAAAGGTGGGGAGGTAAGAAGTGGGTTGGGGATGGGAACTAAGTTCTTTAAAAGTTGCAGCTCTTTACTGGACAAATTGATGAAACATGAATATGGATGGGTGTTTAACACTCCGGTTGATGTAAAGGGCCTCGGTTTGCATGATTACTATAGCATCATAAAGCATCCAATGGACTTGGGCAGTGTGAAGACAAGGCTGAACCGGAACTGGTATAAGTCACCGAAAGAATTTGCAGAGGATGTCAGACTTACGTTCCGTAATGCCATGACATATAACCCTGAAGGGCAAGATGTTCACGTCATGGCTGAGATTCTGTACAAGATATTTGAGGATAGATGGGCCATTATAGAGTCAGATTATAATCGTGAAATGCGGTTTGCATTAGACTACGACATGGGTCTTCCTACACCTACCTCAAGAAAGGCATTCCCTCGCCCCCCTCCCCTAGATATGAGAAGGGTGTTAGATAGGTCTGAATCTATGACACATCCTTCTGATATGAGGACGAAACCATTTAGTGTTACTCCTTCTGGTCGGACACCTGCACCTAAAAAGCCCAAGGCAAAGGATCCTCATAAACGGGATATGACATATGATGAGAAGCAGAAACTTAGTACAAATCTCCAGAATTTGCCTTCTGACAAGCTGGATAACATAGTGCAGATCATCAAGAAGAGAAATTCGTCTCTTTTTCAACATGATGATGAAATCGAGGTGGACATTGACAGTGTTGACACTGAGACTTTGTGGGAGCTTGATAGGTTTGTCACAAACTATAAGAAGAGTTTAAGCAAGAATAAAAGGAAAGCTGAACTTGCCATGCAGGCCAGGGCAGAAGCACAGCAGAATGTTCCTGATAGGGTATGTGAACCCCCCCCCCCCCCCCCTCTCTCTCTCTCTCTCTCTCTCTCTCTCTCTCTCTCTGGTTCTTTTCTTATTCACTCATTGGTTGGGTCATTTCAGGGTCAGGCCACTGTTGTGGTAGAGGCACCAAAAGAAACTGACACAGGTATTGTTTAGGATAGTAGTATTAATTACTGTTAATTTGTTAAATCACGTTAAGATGCAAATATCTATTGTTTGCAGGTCAGAAGAACGTTACGTCCTCACTGCCTGTTCAATCAGAAGGACAGGGACCTAATTCGAGTAGGTCAAGCAGTTCAAACTCCTCTAGCAGTGACTCTGGTTCATCCTCAAGTGGTAATGACAATGTTTGACTTGAATTGCTGCAAAGAACTCATTTGCTTCCAAATATCAAGGATAGTTCCTGTAACATGTTATTGATGTTAAGTTGTTCTGTCTGTTTTTCAGATTCAGATAGTGACAGTTCCTCAGCTTCAGGATCTGAAGCAGGGCATTCACCAAGGACCTGAATATGTTTGTTCAGGTATCAAGTTTGACTTCCAGAATTGAGGTGGTGGCATTACTTGCTTGTTTCTCTCCTTGTTCATCTTTATTTGGTGAAATGATATCTTATGCATTGTGTAGTGTAGTGTATATACGTTTCTGTGGGACCTTTTTTTGGTACTGCATTTCATTTTGCAGCAGAAATCTCGTTAATTCCTATGATATAACATGTCTGCCAACAGGATAGTAGGCGCCCCTGATAATTAGTGGACCATCTAACATGCCTTCCTGTGTATGCTCCGCCACATCTAGTTTCTGCATAATTTTTGGCCCTTCTTGTCTTTTGTTCGCTTCATGAATTACATGAACTTAAGATCTAGTAGGTGGACTAAGTTTCACATGTTGGTGCCCATTGTCAATACAGCATGGCAAGGACTATTTTCTCTGCCGGGCTTGAATTTAGTAGCTGTTATGATGTGAGAAGTACCAGTAGCTGGATATCTACTGAACTTATTTTTCATGAAGCAATCAAAAGAATGCTTGGTTGTCAAATTGAAAAGAATTGTGTTAGCAAAGATGCTGATGAACCTGGCTATTTTTCTCCTAAGGCTGTTTGAATTTGTTAATTCAGGAAACACTTTGGATTGGCATCACGGAGAAATAAGTTCTTGTGAAAAAATGTCTTTTAGCTGTTTGCTAATTGACCAACGAGATTACTTGTATTTGTATACATAAAGAAGATAAAGATGAATAACAGGGGCATTTCCTCCCTGGTCCCCTGACACAAGTTGGTTGGTAAGCTGCATGCTAAAAGAAGTGAAGTAATGGTTTTCAATATTTGGAATATGTTTTTTTCTGGGCAAGATCAAATTATTGCAATTAAAAAAAATGGACAACTGAATGAAAGAACACTGCCTGTTTAGCCAAATCAATACATATATATTTTGCTCATATGTTATTCAGGAACTAAGTAGAAAGTCAGAATTAAAAGAAGAAAATTCGTGTATGAGAAGTTTTGCTTATTGCCCCCTCAAATTGGTGGAAATCATAGTACCGTCTGTTGTCAACAATGTATTGTTTTGAAACACAGTATATTTCATGTCCAACTCTAGCAGTCCATAATTGATATGGATGACAAGTTAATAGGTGAAAACCCAGATATGTGTGGCTAAAAAATATTCTTGCCAATGAAAAATGGGGAGGGAATGCTAAAAGTTTGAAAATAGGAGAGGTTGATATACTTTTTAGAAGAAGCTTTAAATAGTGAAGAGCTCGTTATTTTTAATGCTATTCATTCATCTATTGTACTTGTTTACTTTTATTTTATGGATAATGTTACAGGTTCACATTTGCTAGATTGATGGTTTTTTATTCAATCTATTTTTAACATATTTTTGACCTTTTCTTGATTATGTCTTTTAACATTTTGTCCCTGTTAAAAGTCTCCTCTGGCTGGTAGGCAGAGGGTTTGTTTCTGGTGTTCTGCTGCCTAGGCCCTGGAAATGTTCGGCTGATTGAGGCTGCTCCTCTTAGTTTATTAGGGTAAAAACTGCATGACTAAGTAGAAATACCCAGGCACACAAGGCAGTTACTTTCTACCGTTGTAATTGAGTTGATATCCTACTTTCTGTTTCAGTAAGTTGCTGTGTAGGTGTCAACTGCTTTCTCTAAATTATTCGAGTTGACTTTGTATTCATAAAGCCTAGTTTATTTTTTGGTCGCATTCTTGAAGCCTAGTTGACTTTGTGGAAGTAATACGTGTTCATTGGGGTCCCTTCACTCTGTGTTCCCCCCTATATGTTCATTACCAATGGTGTGCAAGATGAATTTATTTAATATACGATAAAGTGGAGATTTTGCCGAGATGTTTAAGGATGGAGGAGTCTCTGACTGATATTATTTTTTGTCATGTGACAGATGGTAGGAACTTAGATAGGTGCAATTTACTGGGCAACAAGACATGATGCTTGGGACATATTCAAACCATCCACTCTGCAAAGGGTAGTGAGATTGTTGCTTGCCGTTTGGCCCTATGGTCAAGAATTTGTACAATATAGGATAGGCTATGGTGACATTAGATAGGTTTTTCTTTTTGTGGTAGTACGTGTACATTGCTAACTATTGTCGCTGGGCCTCGCTGGACCCTGTGACATGTTTGAAGCTTCCGCTCCTCTAGATTCAGGATTCTTTTGTGTATACAGAAAATTGTAACCCCAGTTCCTGAAGTAACGATTGCTTCATAATTGCTTCATAATTATTTCTCTTACTAGGTTTTCTGCAGCCTGCATGGAATAACTTAATGGGTTTAGATAATGGTTGTCACACCAATGGAATCGGAATGCTTTCACAAACTTTCTGCGCCTGCCGGTTTTATTGGTGTTGTAAACCCCATTGTGGCCTGCTTATGAAATTTGTTATGCCCCTTGTCTCTTTGCAGAAATTTATCTGCTGTTCAGGTGGCGTAAGAAATTATGTGGCTTTTGTCCTTATACTGAAGTGGAATATCCAGCGGTTGAGAGAATTCAACGGGCTTTTCCAGTTGTTTCGGCCAAACAACTCTTTCCATGTCTTTGATAATTTGTCTTGAAATTTTACGAGCTTTTGAGTTAGTCCTGCTCTCTTCTAGCCAAAGCTTATCTGATTTTTCTATGTCAGAGAAGTCAAGTAATTTGGCCATGGTGTGCAGTTCTCTTTGGGTGATACGCTAATTAACGGTGCGCTCGCAGCCCCCTGGTTGGCTTTGTGGGGACTTGGAGACAACTGTGAACATCAATTTAATCGATGTCTAAATATAAAAGACTAAATGATCAGCTAGATTATGATAAACGCAATGATCACATCAATTTAATCGATGCCTAAATATAAAAGACTAAATGATCAGCTAGATTATGATAAACGCAATGGTCCTACCATGGTGACTTCTCTGAGGCGCATTTTCCTCCCTCATTGTCGCGTTACTGCTCGTTTCTGGGTTGCTTACGGCCCTACGTTACGGCCGCCATATTTTGTCCTAATTGACCCAGGCTCAGCGAGAGGAATCTGATGCCCAAGGATTCCTTGCATAGTGGAACTGACCTTTGTTGTGAATAGGAATCATCGATGGCTTGAGGTGGTCATTTCTCAATTCAGTTGTCCCCTTCCTAGGCCCAAATGTTTAAAAAAATGGAGCTAATACGTTCTCTGCACATCAACCATTCTGATACTCCATTTGAATTAGCAATTGCCCATATGTTTTCTTCCTTCTTGTGTCCAGGAAGGTCTCCTTCCTCATAAATCATTCGTCACGAGAATGCATAGGATAATTCTTGAAAGTTGCTAAACTTGATTCATGGGAATGATATTAATATTGGACCATGTTGATTAGATGTGTCCGACTACCATCTCTTGTCTATTCTTGTGCCCCTTTTGAGTTTGTTCCAAGAGCCCTAGATAAAAACAGTGCCTAATGAGTAGAACTGTTCCCATGGCTCAGACTCTCAAACCATGTTTTTCAATGGTTCGAGAATCCGATTTGTAAAGAATTAAATGGCTAATGTCCTCTCTGCACACAAAATTCTCCACTTGGAATGTAGATAGGGTGAGAATTTTTAGCTGATGTCAAAGTACAAGGATTTTGCCTGTGAATATATCAACAAGAGATTGATAATTGAACACCGTATTGATCGGCATAGTTTGCCGTTTGCAAGAATCAATTTTCTCCACGCTTGATTGGAATTCTTCACAAAGAGTCCCCTTATTGTATCATCAACTATCTTGCTCACCAACACCGCTCTATAAGGAATTAGAATAGGTGTCCTGGACCTAGCTCTATGCAGGCAGTCAGGCACTTAGCTTGTCTGGGTTTGAGAGATTCATCTCCGGCTACGGCAACGGCAAATGGTCGGAGGATCAGGGATTCAAGACTCATCATCGGATGAATCGTTGTCCATCTCATGATCCTCTAGCTGCCAAGAGCCGTCCTCCATCTGAACCATCCCTCTGTTCTTCATCACCCACCACTCGTCTGGCACCAGATACTCATCCCTAACGAATGAATGGTGCTTGTTCACCAGCGCTACGTCCCTCTTCACTTCCAGCTTGAATCCTCCTTTCATCCCTTGCGTCCCCGCCAACCCGTGCAAATACGCCTCTACTGAATGCCAACTCGAAATGTTCCCGGGGTTCTTCAGGTACTTGGACAGTTGAGTGTTGATGAGCAACTCTTGTCCCGCATCAGAGTACCCTGTCAATGCGACCTTCGGGACTATGTCGGGCAAGTTGGCAGTGCGCAGGAGGCGCAGGCTCGGGATGGAGTTGGCAATATTGCAGAATTTGAGATTTCCTACACGGGGGCTCGCATAGACAAAGGCAGTCACGAGGCAGGGTTGCTGTGATTGGATGCCGCACGACCTGTTGTAGCCGTTCCAGGCTATGTCGACAGCGTTCAGCGATGCAAGCGCTGCTCCTAGGCTGTGGCCCGCGACAGTTATGCTGATTTCCTCGTCCTTGTATTGGTCAACCAGCCGCTGCACTTCCGTCAGGACCTGGAATTTTGGATGAAGAAAACATCAGAAACACCGCGACTGTGAGAGCAACGCCTAGAAACACAGTAGAGAAAACATGAGCTGCATAAGGTATAATGAATTTTGCACCAAACACTTTCTTCAATGCCCTGAAAAAGAACGACATTTACCTGCTCCCTGGCACTAGATTTGTTGAACTCCGAGCGAGGATCGTCCGAGGTGTAGACGGACAGGAACCCGCCATGCACTTTAGGAATTATATCATCAACATCGTCTGCGGCTGCATCTGCAGCAGTGTCTGCGTCTGCATCAGGGTCTGTGCCCCCCAGTATCTTTGTAGCAGGCGTCAACGGAAAATTGAAATCGCTAGCCCATTCCAGGACCTGAATAGTACCTCTCCAGGCGATCAATATATCCCTCCGCCCCAGTGCGGCCTTGCCTTTATCAGTTGCCACCGCAACATACCCCATCCAGTTCGACTCCTTGTTCCAGGCTTCCCTGGACCAGGACCTCAGCAGAAAACATCCGGGGACCTTGACTGAAGATGTTGCGTAGAAGTACTTGGTGGCAGTGTACTCGAAAGGGTTGGCGATCGACAGGCCAACCTTCGAGAACAGATTTTTCAAGCCGTACCGGCTGTCACCAGCATACTTGGACTTGACCTCAGCATTAAATGCGTCGTAAGTCGCCGAGGCCCGCTCGCCATAGTGGATGAGGTACCGCCTCAGGTCGAGGTCGAGGGGGTCCAGCAGGTTCTTCCAGTTGTTCTGCCCACTTAACTCCCTCCATCTCTCTGGTATTTGCTTAAACATTGGACTGAATCGGATGAAATCAACCTCCTCCAACGCTTATTCAATCCCAAAAGCCTTTGAACTCGTTCCAAAAATTGATGGTTCAAAGTCAAGTTCAGCTTATATGACGATCTGATGGCGTGCAAATCCTGGTAGGTTGGCCGAAACATGAACTTTGGTCAACCTAGCAGTATGCGGATTGTTGTCGTTCACGGTATTTTGGTGGGGTTTCGTTGGAGCTTGGTGTTATCGCCATCATTTGTTTTGCATGACTACATCACCGAGACGATACGCAATTCTCATGGCTTCCCATTACTGTTTTGTCTCCATGCAACTATTAAGTTCACATCAGAGCTTGCAGTTTGTGTTGATGTGCTGTAACCAGATATATGATTCGTATCAGTTCGTTCTCAACATTCGTTGACATAGATCTTTACGGTACGAATTTAAAACAAAATCACAATAAAATCTCAGCGTCGTATTTAAGTTTTCCTATCTACCACGTATCATGTTCGTACCAATGCCTGAATTCTACTCCAAAAATACAGGAAGTACCCAACTAGACAGAGGGAAGATACTGGTCCTTCCGATTGAGACGTGCCTTCAAACATCAATCCCCTGCATCTAGAAATCTCTCTGCCTTAGAAATTGACAGAGAGAGAGAGACTTCAGCTGCAGGCGAATATGCTACGAACACCATTTAGCCATTCTAAGATCACAAGCATCTTTCAACTTCATTTGAACGCTTCAAGAGTCCAAGAAAGCAGGGGATTATACAGAAAAGGAAAAAGGGAAATGCTTGTCTTTCCGCACACGCGCTTACATACACACTTTTTTACTTTAATTGAGACGGGCTTCACATGTTGGTGATGACTTCTCTCACTGCTCGGGTCGCTTGCCACCATAGCCCAAGTCATACACCACTGCGTTCTCAGGCTTGCCAGTGTGGTCCTTGCCCAAAACCATGTCCTTGGTCGACTGCGCAATCTCGACCAGCGTCTCTCCAATGGCTCCCAGTATCCCTCCCAATTTCCCCTGCTTTCCCTGTTTTCGCATTCCATCAAACTCCGCCTCCCCAGTGCCTTGGTTTTCCTTGTCCAGGTACTCCACTGGCTCCTGCGAGATCTCATCCATTGTCTCGGTTCCTCTCTGCTTGCTTGCCTGCGTGCCCTCCACAAATCACAGTATATTCATAACGAGACCATAGTCAATACATTGACCTAAGTATAACAAATACATCTAAGCAGAATAAAAGAAACATATCTCGCCGTGAACCTTCCTTGTGTCTTGCAGAATAAACGTGCATTATCTCAGCATGATCTTGAGTTTCATTTTGAAAGTCAGGTTTCAGCGATTTTGACCACGCTTCTACTTCTCTAAACATGTCTGAAGTCATTTAAAAGCATGAACAATAATCGAAGTTCACTATAACATATTGAAAATGGACAAGGTGGCAGTTACTTGGGTCGGTCACGGACTTATAGAATTCATCTACATCAACTGCGGCGTAATGGAGCGAAAACAACAGTCCAGTAGAACCTAAAGTCTAATGCGATTTGATTGACGGAAAGAAAAGGTCGCGTGTGCTTGAAGAGAGAGGCAGCTCTTAAATCATTTAACACCTATACACCTATCATTCCATATACCTGCCGTTCTCGCTCCATCTGCTCCGTCTTCGCAGCTGTCGTCTCCTTCGCTCTATTGCCTACCGCCACCGCAGCATCCTTAGCGGCCACAAAGGGCTTCGCGACCATCTCTGCCGCCTTCTGCCCTGCCTCCACCGTATGGTCCTTGGCCTTCGCGGCCGTTTCCTTCACGGCCTCATAGCCCTCCTTGCTCTTCTCTGCCAAGTACTGGGTCGTCCCACTCGCGCCTTGCACCACCTTCTCCTTCACTTTCCCTCCCTTTTCACCGCCACCGCCACCTCTCTGGGCCGTTTCGTCCGGCTTCTCCGCCATCTTGGAAGGGCCGTCGTGCTCTGTTTTGTTGCTGGTCGTTTCGATCGGAGCGTCTCTTCCGCCGACGATGGTGATGGCGGGTTCCTTGGCCTTCTCGGCGAGGGACTCGTAGTGGCTGGCCATCTTGGGGACTAAGTCTCTCTCCACGTCGTCGCTGTTGATGTGGTCTCTTCGGTGCATTTGTTCAGAGGCCATTTGGCTTTTAGTAGCGAGCCCTGTTTGGAGTTTGATCTTTTTGCTTTCGGTTCTGGATAATGCTTGCCTTTGAGAAGCAGACGGTGGCGAGAGAGAGTCGGAAGGTGGACGTGTGTGCGAAGATGGAGGAGGGAGTTTTTGTCTTGGAGCTATGGAGTTTCGACACGTGTGATGAGCTCGGACACGTCATCGCGGCCATTGTTTGTAGAATCAGTACTGCCTTTCTTGCCGAAGGTTTTCGGCAAACATTAGATGAAGCAATGTGCAGAAGTTCTTAAACGATCTACATCCTTTACCTCGTTGGCAGAGTCTGGTCTTTCACTGAACTGATATGCAAAGCACCAAACATATGGTTTGATATCAGATCGAGCGTCGTTATGGCACTTTTCTCTAATACATAGCCTATAACTTCTCGGGCATATGTTAGACATGAGATTGAGTTACATGTTTTTCACTTAATTTGTTTTGCACTTGTACACATGAATCAGAGGTTCGTGTGTTATAATTAGATCTTTTGAAATATTGAGGACATGATAGATGTTTAGGATTGATTGACCCCCCACTAAAAAAAAAAAACGAAAATTTTTTCATCCCACGACTTCAATCGAAACAAAAACCCCTTATGAACGGGAGCTTCTTAACTTCGGAGGGAACTGAAAAGTCATTTTTTTTCTCCTCTCTCTTTTCCCATCGTCATCTTCAACCTTCAGCCATGGAGGGTTTCTCACCCTCCCCTCTCTCTTTTGTTGATTTTATTTGTGATTTATTGTTCTTTTCTTACTTATTTTTTTCCTCTCGATTTAGATTTGAGAGTTCTCGTCTTGCGGTTTAGTTCTCGATTTGAGAGTTTGAATGCTCTCGATCTAATTCTAAATTTGGGTTTCATTCTATCCTGATTTAGATTTGGGAGTTTAATAAATATGCTTTTGGGGAGTCAATGACCCTCTGCTTTTTTTCATGTATAGTATCTACCTTTAGTCTCAATGATGATTGCAGAGTTTTGGCATCTCATTGAATTATGAAGATTTTCTCCTCCACACTAGCGTGCGCAAATAATTGGTTTGTGTTGGCCAAACGGAGTCTGTAAAGTTCTAGCGTGTTGTTTAATTCCAGAAATAATATTGTGTGACTTGCCATGAATCCCTAAAACCTCTCTCCCCTCTTCCTTTTTGTCTAATACGGTACTTTAAAATTAGAAATGTTCTGATCAATCCTGGTAGTATGCTTTGCATTTATCACAATGTAAAACCTATACATCAGAATTATGTTAGCCTAAAATTTTCTATAATATGAGCCAAAAAACGAAGAAGAATTTGGTGGCTAATAGGCAATCCCTAATTTGAGGTTGAGGAAGGGCCGTGCATGTGGGATAGCATACTTGTCACAGATTTTGTTTTCACTTTTCCTAACTCGTATCACAGGGCTATACAATGATGGGATAGAGGAAGCCAAACCTAAGCACACACTGCCAACTAGCAATGTCGTAATTATTGAAGAATGAATTTTTGGCATATGCTCATCATTGACAAAAACACGAGATCTAGTGATCGGCTGTCAATTTTATTTGACAAATCTATTTGTGCGGAACAAGTTTGTGCTTAAGTTTGCAATTGCTCCATCAATCCTCTTTATGTTCTGGATTTGGCTTTATTTTTCAGTATTCATGCTTGTTTTGATTTGCTTTGTCATAAAGATTATGTACTTCTACATCTTTTTGAGTAATGAATACAATTTTCTTTCGACCAAAAAACCAGGAGCTTCTCACCAATTGCGAGCCAAATTATGGCGCATTAAAATGCGAAGTTGGAAAACATTGGTTTATTAAAAGCAAGCTCGGAAGTGGAGGGAATTAATTTGGATGTTATTATGATATTATCACAGATTATTGAAGATATTGGAATATCTTCTTTTAATAAAAATAAAAAAATAAATATAAGTAAGAAACCTAGACCTACACATATAAATATATCTCGAGGGGGACACATAGAAGGGGAGCCTTCACAGTTTGGGAACACACGGCCGCAGTACAGCACACCCAAAAATTCGGGAGAGAAAGAGACGGACAATTTTACAAAGAGAAAAGGAAGCAAGCTCGTCCAAGCCGAGAAGGCTGGCTTTTTCCCTTACGCCTGCAGCACGTCCTCCTGCCGATTACCTCCGCGAAGAGCTCACGGTTCCCTTCAGCGGTCGAAGCTCCAGCTGTGCCGAGTTCCTCCCCTTTGCCGCTTCCATCTCCCGGTCGAGCCGTGATCTTCTGCAGTCCACACTACTGGTTTTGCAGCGATCGTTCCACGAGTTTGCTTGCCGTGTGCGACTCCAGGCCAGCCTAGGCCAGCCACAACTTCCCTTTTTGGTCGAGTTCCTGTGGCAGTACATTGACCTTCCCGTGAGGCTCCGGTTTTCTGTTTTTCTGCCAGTTCTCCGGCAAAATATCGAAGCTGCGCGCCACCTTCACGGTTGCTCGTCCCTGCTGCACCGAGACGCCACCACCCCAAGTCAGCCATGATCACCAAGTCCTAGCAACGCCAACGAGCTCCCACCACGGCCGCGGCTAATCCGGTCACTTGCGATAGCCCGCAAGAATCACGTGCTCATGCTGCCATACGAGATGCTATATCCTTCGGTATCTTCTTGCTGATAGTCCTTCAATCTGTGGCTTCTTCCTGTGAAATACAAAATATTACTGAGAAACCAATTTTTCCAAGTCGAATGTTGGAGGCCGTGAGCCCAGCATGTGGGTTTTGTCGTTCCTCTTTATATATCACATCTTGCTAACCGAGGTGAAGAATATTCAGACCAAAAACGCCATAGCCGCATGATCCTGAGCTGATAATTCCAAAAAGAAAAGACAATAAAAGGGGACAGGGCAATTGAAGAATCCGGTCGGAGAAGCAAGCAACGGGACATCCACAAACCAAGGAGACGTCCATCACCGATTACTCGTTTCACCCGCGAGGCGCATCAACAGTCATCCATATTCGTATTTGCTGTGACTGTCTTGCTCAGACCCCACGCAAAGCTCTTCACGACCAGCAGCCCCTCCTGCCGTCAATAGCCGAGCACCACCATCCCGCCGGCCATACTCTCCCGCACCGATCTTGATCCACCGGTTCGAATTCGGAAATCAATATTTCAATTCAGGTAATAATCCATTCAATTAAATATTTCATTGCCTAATTTGAATGATATTAATATTGAATTTGATTTCTTTGATATACTTCCTAATTGGCAAGTGCACATGGTATACTTCCTAATTAACAGCGCACATGATATACTTCCTAATTTCCGTACTATAAGATTTTAAATGGAATTATTGACTCCCGGGTATTTTATATATTGATTTTTAAGACTTAATATCAATTTATCGATTTTATTCACGAAATTTCAAATTGATTTGATATCATTAAGATAATATTTAATTTGGTCTACTTCCTAACTTAAAGTAGATAATATCTCATTATAGATAAATTTTAATTTTTATTGATTTTTAGTTGCGATTTTTAATGATAAAAAAATCAAAAGTATCATGTATGTGTCATATACATTAATTGCATTACATCCATGACATATGTCACGTCATATAGTTTAGGTCATGTAATTAATGCATGTCATAAACGTACGGCATTTAATTGGATTCCATCAATTAGAGTTAATTAAAGTTAATTATTGCTCATCATCAAATAAGAGAAAACACTAAAAAGATTTGAGTGCATATAGTTTAGGTCATCTAATTAATTAATGCATGTCATAAACATACGTCATTTAATTGGATTCCATCAATTAGAGTTAATTAAAGTTAATTATTGCTCATCATCAAATAAGAGAAAACACTAAAAAGATTTGAGCGGAATTACGTGTTAATTAGAAATTAAATTTAGATTGATAAATGTGGTTTTCTAACTAATCTACAGATGCTTACGTTGCTTTAAGATAAGTAAGTTCATTCTTTATCCTGGCAGTTTATTCATCGCTTTGATTATTGGGTGTCTATTAATGGTTACGCACTTGTATATCATGTGAGTACATTTAAAATGAATCCAAGTTGCTTGCCAAACATCTTTTTTTTTTTTTAAAAAAATAAAAGAGAATGTACTAAAAGGGCGTTGAAGTAGCTTAGCGTAATCAAATCCCCAAATCTATAATCTTTGATTTGTAGAAATAAAGTAATCCTCTTAATGTTTTACTTGGGGTTCTAAACGACCCACCAATGAGTAGTGAACACAAAGTTGCGAATTGGTAGCTCGAGTTAAGTTTAGGCTTAATAATCTATTAGCCGTCTTAGGTGTTGTAGGTAAAGTTGCGACAAATGTTAAGGATAGTATTTCTTTAAACCTATTGAGACTGCATCAGTTCAGTTGGTTTAGCAATTTGAATCATTTTGTTTAATGTTCGTCCAATTCTGCGTGTATATGGGGTTGACAATGTTGTATATGATTCATTTGGACAATACAAATATGACACGAGATACAAATTACAAAAAAAAAAAAAAAAAAAAAATACAACACGTCATGCTAGCTTTATATGTTGATATGAATTGACGCACATTAACACGTTTTCATCATAATTTTGTTATCTGACATATATAATCAAAATCAAAATATTTTAGACCGGCACAAATTAACACGAGTTACTATGAATTACTAATACGATTATGTCATACCAACGCAATAGCGAGCCCGTGTGTATTAGTACTTGTGCTTTGAACCTTGTTCGCAAAAGCTGCACATAATGATAATCCTTTCCTCCTTTATATGAATGAAGTTCATAATGATATAATTCTAGAAAATAAAGAGGGTGTCTGGGGTCATTTAAATTCAAAAGAAGTAGAGGTTCTTTCTTTTTTTCACAATTTTTGGAAAAGAACAATGCAGAGTCTCCTTCTCCCATTTTATAAGAACCGATCACCAAAACTTTCTTTATACGAAAAATACAATCTTCCCTTAATCTTTTCTTTTCTGTTTTCCCAGCGGCGAACACAAAATGCGCCGGACCATCTTCCCTTCCCTGGGGGCTCTGCTTGTCAGCACCGTCATCCTCGCCGCCATATACCCCAGGCGGTATGGGGAGAACCCGATCTTGGCGGAGAGACGCCGAGAGTCGCTCCTCTCGAATCTGACCAACATGGCACCGCCGTCGATAACCACATCGCTGTGCGATGTGTTCTCGGGAAGGTGGGTCTTTGACAACACGTCGCGCCCCCTATACAAGGAGGGACAGTGCAAGTACATGGGCCAACTGGCTTGCGGGAAGCAGGGGCGGAGGGACTTGAAGTTCCAGCAATGGAGATGGCAACCCCATGGTTGTGACCTTCCCAGGTATTTCTCCAGCTGAAACAATGCTACACACATTTACGTCTCTCCATAATCTCCCTTTCTTCACTGGAGATTATTAGGGGTTTTGACAGTGTGGATGGCGACATCATCGTAGGTTTGATGCCACGGCACTGCTGGAGAGGCTAAGGAACAAGAGATTGATGTTCGTGGGGGACTCTCTTAATAGAGGTCAATGGGCTTCTCTCGTTTGCATGGTGGAGTCGTCGATCCCCAAGAAGCGAAGATACCTCTCGAACCGTCGTCGTGGCCGCCCTACGATCGTCTTCACTGCCCACGTAAGTTCGTGTGATTTCTGCCTTCAAATTTTTTCAAAAAAAAAAAAAAATTATTCACATTTTCTTATTATATAAAACTACGGTTATCCTGATACATGTGAATTAATTTGATCGTCTTTAATTTCTTTTCTTGTCTTAATTGAAGTGCGCCTTCACCGCACTACACGAAATTTGCCTATTCTAGGAAGATTGGAAAAAGATAGCCGCTTACATTTTAGGTCAATGATTTGACAACATTTTCCTGATTTTTTTCTTCTTGTAGTTTCGAGGATTCGGTACTTATACTTTCCAGAAATATGGTGGCAAACCACATGTTTAGATATATCGAACATGGAGGAAGGGGGAATTTTTAGATATACTCTGATATTTTTTCTAATCGAATTTCTAATAATTTTTCTCTAAAGAGAAATATATGAAGCAAAATTTCGCTAGTGGGGACCGGTTGAGTTGTGGCGACATTATTGCATATAACATATCTAAAGTTCTATCATTTAGTTTGCAAAAAAAAAAAAAAAAAAGAACTGATCTAGGATAAGAAAATAATATGGGACAACGAACGCCAATATTGCAAAGGAGATGCTTACTCAATACCGAGTTATTTCTTCAATTCTAAACTTGCGGAGCTAGATTGATTAACAAAGAATGTCAAATTTTGGATATAAAGCCATGTTTTCAATAGATATTCTAGCAGAAGAAATCAACAATACCAAATGTGTCTTGTCAACTGATAAATTTTGGACACTTCAATAAGGATTCTAAAAAAGTGGGAATATTCTTCGATGCACATCAAAACACTTGTAATTGTTCAAATCAAATCCTTTTTTAAGCATGTTACTACAAAACACAATTTCAAAACCTACGTAATAACCCTTCATCAAGTGTATTGATGGCTTTTTTTGACAAGATCCACCAAATATATATCAAAGGTAAAGATGGTAAACATAAGCACGTGAAATGGTGAAGTTGGCCAGCTGGACTCTTTTCGGGTGCATTGAAGTGAAGTGTGCGCTTGACTTTTGGATGACATTGATTAGGATTACAATGCAACAATTGAATTCTATTGGGCACCCCTGCTTGTGGAGTCCAACTGCGACGATCCAGTGAACCATCGGGTAGACAATCGGATTGTTCGAGTTCAGGCCATTGAAAAGCATGCAAAGCATTGGTCTGGCGTGGACATCCTCGTCTTCGATTCCTATCTTTGGTGGAGGCAAGGACCCAAGATCAAAGTTTCGTAAGTGTGTACATGTTGAGCTTACCCAGTATAGTACTTTTTTCCTTAATATTTGCATTTCATTCATCTTGGAATTTCTAAAGTTGCCCATTAGACCACCAAATTTTCTAGTTGCTACTTTGCGGAGGGGGAGAGAGGGAACTCTTTAGTTCATTCTCTACATTAGCTTACTAGTTAAATTGGGCAATGACACCCTACTTATTAAACTTTTGCTTAACATTAAATACCGTCACCACAAGTTAACAACACAATGTGCAAGTCAGATGATGCCCTTCATTTTTATTTTTATTTTAGTGGAAACACCGCATTTGGACAATTTTAAAGCTTTGGGTTGATGTCATACGATGTTTAATAAAAGTTCAAGGACTGTTTATGCAATTATCCTCTTGTTAAATTCATATGTTTGTTGTTACAATGCTCATTAGCATAAGAGAATTGATTCTTTGGTCTGTCGTCCTGTACACTATAGCTCAAGAAGATCATCTATACATATTATTTGATAAATATTGGAAAAATATCATCCCAAATGTTTTTGGGATATCTATTAACATACCTTTTCCTTGAATGTTGGCAACCAGATGGGCATCATTTGAAAGTCCTGACAGAAAATATGAGATGGTGAAGATGCCTCGAGCATACAAGATGGCTTTAAACACTTGGTCAGATTGGATCCAGGTTCATATAGACAGATCGAAGACGCAGGTGTTCTTCATTGGCATGTCTTCTACTCATGAGAGGTAGACTTCACTCAGAAAAACTTGAAACGCACGTCGATATTGACTTGAAAATCTAGGTTTACTGAACTGTTGATAGTCACAACAAAGGAAACATACTACAGGTCTCCCATGTTGAATTATCCGCCTAATACCAATTACTTAACTCAGTCATTGTGATCACACTTGTTGCGCAAATTTTATGATTTTCATTTAGCATGGCTCAAAGGTTATTATCCGAATTTACCAGCTCATTATTGTTCATCATTTTGCTGCAGAGCCGAGGATTGGGGTGGGATTGCGGGTCACAATTGCTTCGAAGAAACAGAACCGATCACCAAAGAAGGGTATTGGGGAAGCGGGTCGAATCGCGAGATGATGCGCGTGCTCCAGAAGGCGATCAACAAGCTTTGGAAAAGAGGCCTCAAGGTTCACATGCTTAACATTACGCAGCTCTCGGAATATCGCAAGGACGCACATGTGTCCATATACAAAGTGCAAACCAAAAACCTCACTCAACATCAAATCGCAAACCCTGCCACCTATGCAGATTGCTTCCATTGGTGCCTTCCCGGACTGCCAGATGTGTGGAACGAACTCTTGTATGCCTACATTTTACAGAATAGACTCCTAAACATAAGAAATAGATAAATTAATTAACAGATCATGAAATTATTTTAAATTTGCTCCCAGTTGACGTTACTCGATTAAATTGGCTCCAGTAGTCTGTATCCATATGACTCTTATCCTCGTCAAACACTGTAATCAAGCTATGTTGTCCTAAATCAGAATAATTCATGTGCATCCGGTTTGTGAGCACTGTAGATTATGTTTTTTATCATTTATTCCTACATGCTGTCAAGTCCTACATGAATGAATCGATGGGGTTTACATTCTAGAGTGAACTTTCTTTTGAAAAAAAAAAAATAGCAAAATAGTAGAAGAAGCGGTTATATGCCTATATCTAAACCTATCTTCAACTCTAGCTAATGTATTAATTAGTAATGATATAGTGCACATTATATTTCAGTCAAGGACGAGTCTAGGTCCGGTCAACAAAAAACTGGAAAATCTTTGATAGTTGGTGCATTTCTGAAAATGCTGGTAAATTTCTAATCCCCTACTAGATAAACACCCTAAGGCAACAGAAATTTTTGCCACGGGCCTTAGGTTACCCAATGACAAATTGCTAGGTTTATCACGCTAGAATCAACCAAGGAAGACAAATTCTTTAGTTTGTTGCCTTAGCCCATACAATAAGGGCGACTAATTCAGAGTTTCGTTGCCCTTAGTTAAACTTGAGCGACAAAATTTGTTTCTTTGTATTTGGGACAATTTTGAACCTATAGCAATAAATGTGAAAATTCATCACCTTATGCAAGACCTAAAGTAACAAAATTATGATTTTATCGCCTTGAATCTGATTAAAGTGTCAAATGGTGCATTCGAGAGTATTTTGGCTTTATGTATGACTTTTCATTCAGACAGGATATTCACTCAATGCATATATCTATGGGAACCTTGAAATTTGACTCTTAAGGACTTTGGGCCACCAACGCCACCTCACCTTCTCTCCCAGTACCCCATGCCTCATGACAACTTAACAAACGTCCCCAAGCGCCCACATTTTTTGTCACCTCACCTGTTGATTAGTGACGAGACCGAAGTACCAAACTAGAGAAACGGGGGAGGATATGAAGATCAAACACTGGATTTATCATGGGAAACAAACAAGATCAAACAGACACTAGCAAGTGAAGAAAGTACACCTCTCCGATTTAGCTTTTCTCATCAGTTCCTCTAATTCACCACGAGGTTTTGACTTGTTCAAAACAGATCCAAAGTCAAACTTATACATTGTGTGTATCCCTCCTTCTGTTCACATTGACAGTCGACTCCAGGTTGGAAGGTTGACTCTAGCGTCGGCGAGCTCATACCCAGCCTCACCAGCCTCCAGCGAGGCTCAGCGGTGACGCCAAGCCTTCCTTTGTCCTCAGCTCATTTGAGCCCTTGCCATCAATCCTCTTGTGCTGCCGTCTTGGTGGTGCAGCTTCCTTGTCGAGGTCCCGTAGCCTCAGGCAAGGCGCCACCGCCGCTCAACCTCGAATTAGGGCTGACCTAGGCCACAAACCTCATATTGATGAAGGTGTGAGGCTGAACGAAGCCTTAAATCTAAGGTTCAGTCAAGCCCTACAGAATCGAGACTCGCACCTCAACTAGTCACTGTCCCCTCTCGTCCAGTCATCCTCATTGACGGCAACGGTGGTGGCCAAGGAATTTGGTTGAAGAGTGAGCAGAGAAAGAGATGAGTTCGCGATGGAAGAGATTGGTAGACAAGGGAGTGAGCAGGGAAAGAGAAGGCACAAAATAAGGGTAAAACATGAATACTTATAAGTGAGGGCAAGATTGGGAAAATAATTTTATTAAACGCCTGAACTTAGCATTCGAAAAACAGTGAATCCAAAATGCTTTGGGAGGAAGGGGGGACTTTACTTGACCTTTGAACACTTTCATGGCTCAAGCTTGTACTGAAGGCCCTTAAAATTATGTTACCAAAGGTTGATCTTAAGTGAGGGTCTTTGAAGGCCCAAAACTGCTTGGAAATACCGTGCCAAACGCATTCAAAATTATAATGATGTTGCCCGAGGCTCTAGCTCAAGTGAAAAAAGTTCAACTCTGTTGCCGTTGAGTATGTAAAATTTTGAACCTATACCAATAAAATAAAGTTTTTTTTATCTCAGGGTATACCTAAAGCGACCATATGACTTTTTTTTTCTTTAACACTTGAGTATGAACTAAAGCGACAATATTAGTGTCTCCTCACCTTTGGGTATGATCTCGTCCATCGTCTTCGTTCCTCTGTGCTTGATTGCCCACTTGCCCTCCATAAATCACAGTTCATTCATAATGAGATAACAATCGAGACATTGATTTAAGTATAAATCACATAAGGCACAAATCTTCTCCCTCCCCCCCCCCCCCCAAGCCAATAGGTCCATACACGTGATGTCGGAACCCTTTGATTGTTGAACGCACAACTTCATCAATCACGTAGAGACTAAAGGGAGGCCTTGAAACAAATGAATTGCGGTTTAAAATCTCTCTAAGATCAAATTAGAATAGTTTTATTAACCGCATAATACTAGAGCTTCAGCTAAACAGAACCGCATAGAGGAGTTCATTCCAGGCATCGAGCAACCCTGGGAGGCACCAATTGGTGCAATCCAAGCTCTTGTGTGCTCCACTATACACCGACGGGTGCCGTTCTTCTGATACTAGGAGAGGGCCGTGATGTCGAGCAGATAGACTAGCTTCTTGATCCCACTTAAGACTTTGTTCACACTGGGCCATGACATCAGAAGCCCCGCGAGGCACTTGTTGCGTTTGGCTGGAGCAAGTCCATGACGATTCATTTCAGTCCTTCCCTTTAATAGCACAGAAAAAAGACAGCTATAAGAATGAGGAAATTAGCATCGAATTTGTCTCGTTCTTCAAAATGTTGCACTAGGCAAGAACCAACTCAGAGATATGACACTAATTCGGACATTGCAAAGAAGATGGTACTATGCTTACTCATAGTGGTCTGGGGAAATTCCTTGGAAGAATACCTTTGTTCTTGAAGGATCGACATTAAGGTCCACCCATCGAGCCCACATGGTCATTCCTTTATAATACGCCTTTAGTTAGTTCATGTCCTTGTACAACTTATCGCCTTCTTGAATATAATCCCAATTGCATTGTCATATACTCAGATTTTGGGGAAAATTACCAAAAAGTCCTAAACTTATCGTAGTTTTTCCAATTTAGTCCTAAACATTTTTTTGTCAATTCAATTCTAAACATTTTGTAATTGTATCAATTTAGTTCATTCGGTCAAATTTGAGGGCCGGTTGCTGACCAGTGGCGAGCTCGCCTCACCGTCGCTATGTGACTAGTGGATGGCAAGGCCGACCTAATCCAGATCTGGTGAGGTAGGCCTCACTTAGCTAGTGGATCGACAAGCTCGCCTTGCCGTCACTGGATGAGGGCGAGGCAAGCTCGCTATTGGCCGGCAACCGGCCCTCCCCTTAGCCAATGGGGAAAAAGGAGAGAGAGAGAGAGAGAGAGAGAGAGAGAGAGAGAGCTAAAAAATAAAAAAGTAAAATATTATTAAAAATTGTCCATCAACGCCGGCCGGTGAGAACTAAAAAATAAAAAAGTAAAATATTAAATATTATTAAAAATTGTCCATCGGCGCCGGCCGGTGTTCACGTCGCGTTGGCCGGCCAAATTTGACTAGATTGACTAAATTAGCATAATTACAAAATGTTTATGACTAAATTGGGAAAATTGCAATATATTTATGACTTTTCTAGTAATTTTCCCCAAGATTTTGTCATACGCACGATGTAAATATATAATATCCTACTGACTATGTGCTTCAAAATAATATTGACTTAAAAATTGAGTAATAATGCATAGGATTAGGAACCGTTCATTCATATCATCAGAAAATGGAAATTTCAGCTCAATATGTTGCGATTTATTCGGATCATACGTGCATTGCTAAATATCCCCTTTTATGTTGCAGAAATAGTGAATCTGAATATGGAAGAACTCAGAAATAGTGCGATTTACAAACGGGGTCTTTTGCCAAAGAAATTGAATCAAAACAAGATGGATCTTGCGGCTGACTGCTTCCGGTGTAGGTGGAAAACCAACATGTCCCTCCCTCGCCAATTGATCGAGTCAAGCTTCAGGACCCGTCCCGCCTGCTCTTGCCCGAGATCCACAAGAAATTGCGACCAGTACAGAGATATTTCCACATCATAATCCTGCTCGCAAGATGCAGTTTTGAATATATTTCCATACATAAAAATGATATGCTAATTTAATAAGGTAAGGTAAATTATATCTGTGTCCTCTTCAGTGGAAATGCTGGGTGTGTATGTGGGGACAAACCACATAGGCACATATGTGATTGAAGAAAGGTTTCCTCTCGTGATGGATGAAGTCTTGGCATCGGGCAACTGGGCATGAATCATGCAAGACAGAGACTTCCAAATGTGCACGCTCAGCGAGTCACCCAGAAACATAATCATTTTCCCCCTCCATCCTTTCAATAGATTCACCGCACTGAACCTGCACAACAATCGGCGCGTTTACATTTACAATCACACCCACAATCCCTTTTCACTAGTAAAGAAGAAGGCTTGAAGTACACAATTTTATTTACTATAAGGAACGAAGGACACACTTTCATACAGAGAGAGAGAGAGAGAGGGGTTAAAATTAAAAGCTTGGACCTTGGCAAGTTACAAGAGAAGGGCTGCCATCTGTACTTGAGATACTCTTTATCGGGCCTTCCCGTACTTGATGCAGTTATTTTGTGGATTTATGTGGGGACAGCTTGAGGAGTCATAGAGAGGGTATGAAGCATCATACACCCATTCTCCTTGGAAGAAATTGCAGCCTCCAGCAAGTAGTTTTCATGCACTGATGTTGGCGACGAGACTGTGGCCAGTAAGAATCGGGAAATGTTCTGCTTTTGCATGCTAAAGGGAAAAAAACAGAGGAAAATGGCTCTGAACAGGAGAAAGCCATCTAAGGTTTATTTGAAAAACAACCCTTGATCTGTTTAAAGAAAATGGTCTAGGAATAGTTTGGTCTCTAACAAGTGCTTATACATGGCATGTGTGTCTGTGTTTGCTGGGGTGTTTTTACATGTATGTGCGACAAGAGGATCAGTATTCGTAGTTTCTTCCTGAAATCTTTGAATGGACTCCTTTCAATATTACCCATGTGGGTTTGGATCCAATCCCTTGTTTTTTGAAAACAATATCGGTAATCATGACGGTCCTGATTCTAAAATAATGAAGACATTTCGCCACCAAGGCGAGAGAGCTAGTAATCAGGGGATGCTGCACTTGAAGTTCCTTTACCAGTTGATAATTGCAAGAGTATCTTTCTTTCTGCTTTTTCCCTCTCTTTTTTTTTTTTTTTTTTCTCTTTCTTGTATTCTAAATAACTCTTTTCTGAAATGACATCAGATGATGCTCCCAAAGTCACTAATACAAATTCTCAATAGTGTCAGAGCGCGTTCCCTTTTCCCAACTGAGACACCATTTGATCTCCTCTTGCTTACAGCTCTCTTAGGAATTGGACTGCTAATAAAATTTTCGTACCCCAAGATTTTGCATCAACAACAGGAACGACAGAAACTTCATAGGAGTCCTGACTACAGAGTGAAGAATTTTGCATCAAAAAAAAAATTACAAAAGTTTCAGTCTAGTCCTGAGTGAAGAAACTTGGGTGATGGTCCAAGGAAGCCCAAGTGCAACTGCTCCATAAAAATGGTACATGTCGACACCTTTGTCAGCTTCTGTGTGATTTTTTCATCCAAAATATGATCATTTTAGATTGGACCTGAAGATATAGGAGTGGACTTACCTCCCAATTCATATCAAGGAAATCTGAGAAATGAAAAAATCAATATCCCAATGCAAAGCAACCATAAAAGGGAGAAAAAAACATATCAGAAAAGGTTGGCTTTCTTCAGAATTTTCACTGACAGACACATGGAATTTGTGAAGTACAATGTAACATTGTAAGTTTCTCAATTCAAGGGCGCATTCTTTTTGCATCTTGGGGCAATCTTGAGCCCCCCCGAATCAGTACAGATATATACGTGATGTCAGAACCCTTTTATTGTTGCACTTACAATTTCATCAATCATGTAAGGACTAAAGAGAATGCCCTAGACCTTGAAACAATGAGTTTCAATCTAAAAATTTCTTCAGTGAGAATAAATTACTAACAATTTCCTTGCCCGCGATATTGGAGCTTCAGCTGAACAGAGCAGCATACAGGAGCTCGTTCCATGTGTCGGGCAATCCCGGGAGGCACCAGTGGCTGCAATCCATGGTGCCGCCGTGGTCGCCACTGTAATAGGTCGGGTGCCCGTCCTTCCGGTACTCTGAGAGGGTGGTGATGTCGAGAAGATAGACGGGCTTCTTGATCCTGCTTAGGACTTTGTTCACAACGACCCAAGACAATGGAAGCCCGCCGGGGTACCTGTAGCCAAAGTATGGTTGTGTCTGGCCGGAGCAAGATTGTGACGGTGCATTCCAGTCCTTCCCTCTAATAGCCCGGGAAAAACATGCCATGAAAATGAGAAAATTAGCATCGAATTTGTCTCGACGTGCAAAAAGTTGTTCTAGGCAAGACCCAACTCAGAAACAACTATTCGGACACAGCAAAGATGGTACTGTGCTTACTCATAGTGGGTTGGGGAAATTCCTTGGAAGAAGACCTTGGTTCTTGAAGGATCGACATAACGGTTCACCCATCGAGCCCACGTGGTCATTCCTTTATAATAGGCCACCAGTCGGTTCATGTCCTTATACAGCTTGTTGCCTTCTTGCATATAATCCCACCTGCATTTCCATGTCCCCCAAATCTAGTCACATACATGACGTTCATACATGATATCCCGCTGTGCAATTCGACGAATTTCAACATTATATGGACATGAAAACTATCTCATAACACATGGAACTAGGGATCACGACCATGTCGGTCACTCGCATCATCAGAATATGGAAAAGTCCGCTCAATATATATCACAATTTATCAGGGCTGTAACAGGCATTGCCAAATCTTGCCTTTTTACGTTGCAGAAATAGTGAATCTGAATATAACAGAAGCTCAGAAACAGTGTGATTTAGGGGGGTGTCTTTGGTCAAAAGAATTTGAATCAAAACGAAAGATGAATCTTACGGCTGAGTTCTCCCGTTGTGGGTCCACCAGTGCCAAGAGTTAAAGACCAGCACGTCCATGCCTCGCCACGCTTTGCCGCCCCTGATCGAGTCGAGCTTCAGCACCAGTCCCGCCGGCTCTCGCACCACATCCACCAGGTACTGCGTCCGGTACAGCAATATTTTCACATCGTAGTCCTGCTCACAACATTGGAATTTCAATTAAATACATTATCGTATGAGATATGATCCTGCTGATTCAATAAGGTTCGGTGCACTATACATTATTCCCGACGGTATGCACTTACAGCTAGTCAAAATGACGTAAGCAATGAGATGATTAATTCAGCAAAAAGGGCGCCAAAAGAAAGGTAAAGTTTGACTCGTAAGTTTGAACGGGGAATTTCCCAAAAAGAATTTCACTTATTCAAAAGGAGATCTAACTGTGGGGGCCCACTTAACTTTGATTAGTTAGGACTAATTTTCCTTTTCTAATTAACTGCGGGTCCATGTAATTAGGATAATGTAAAGTGGTATTATCCTTATTTTTAGACCCCCTTTTATACCCGCTTTAATTGCTTTCCCGCCGTAAATTCCCGAACATGGGAATCACTGGCGCACGAGGAACAAAAGGCGATTGAAAAAGAGAACGAAAAGTAGGTGTATAAAAAGAGATCAATCATCCATTATCCATGTCGGGGACAGCATTTCAATTAAACATAATTAGACAAAGCCACTACCTAAATTTTCCTAAATAAAAAGATAATAAAGTCGCCGAAAATGTACTTGAATACAAACACAAGCAATCTTGAAAAAAAAGAAAAAACAGAGAGAGAGAGAATTCCACAGGCATTTTCATCTACTAATATAGCTTTGGTATGTTTTATTTGTTTAATTTTGCTATGGTCACCCATCCCAATTTTTTCCGCAACAAAATCAACGTGTGGTCACTAATGAGTAATGACCACTCACTCACGCCCTCAAAATCCCCACCGTACAAAACAAAATATCTGATGGACGCCCCTGTATAAGTCCAGTACCCCCGAGATAAGTCCAGTGCGTGAATTAATTATTTAGCTACAGGACATTAAAATAAAATAAAAAAGAAGGTAATATAGCAAAAGAATTATTTAAAAGTATATCTAAAATTAAATTCTTCCATGTGAGGATCTGACATCCTAGTCCTAAAATGATGTTGGTGTTCACTACTAAAGCAAGGGAAGATAGCTTACTGGGGTGGGTTTAACTGAGGAAGTTGAAACAATATTTTTCACTTTACATCATGTATTTTATAGGAACCGCATAAACATGATTCTACATGGGCAAATCATATTTATGGAAACGACAATAATGGGCTGCTTCCACAGCGGGAGGAACGGAAATTTCCTAAAGTTCAGGAAATCGAGAGCAGGAACCTTTGCCAGGAGGGGAAGAAACACGACATGGGTCAATGGAGGTAATGACATCTGGTGTTTTTCAAATGGTTTTTCAAATTGATGTCTGAAGAATGCGTAAAAAAGCATTCCCCTTCTGGATCGCGACTGTAGGTTGATGAAAGAACCGAGGTGATTTTGTTTTGACGTGCTTCGGGGACTTCACCTTTTACAAAACACTAATGATGATTTGACAAAGAGCTGGAGATAAGAAGACCCTGGCAAAAGGAGAACCGGCGGAATACGGAAACGAACAAAAGTGGGAGCACCACCACCAATCACGCTCCTCTTTTACTGCTCGTGCTCCAAAAAATCATCCGCAGTTGATTGAGGGCTTCATGTTTCTACTGAGTTCAGTGCTTGAAACGGTACAAGACTAATGAATGATTTTTCAAACCAAGAAAATAGCACGGAGAGAGAGAGAGAGAGAGAGAGAGAGAGAGAGAGGAGGGACAGGGACAACAGCCCACCCAAGAACTGGACTTGAAGAAAGAGAAGCTAGTTTCACTTGAATTTTGAAATGAGGAATTTGCCTCCTCAAAAGACATGTCGAAAAAAACGACAAGACATGCATGCGCTGCGGGGAGCAATGATTCTTGCTGGATTCCACAAAGGAGTTAAAGAGAAAGAGGAAAGAAGGGAAAGCCAGAGCGACCTGTCTTTCTTTTTGAGCCAAGCCAGTGACGATTCCAATTGATGTAGAGTGTGAACGGTGGGTTTGTATCTGGGGACTTACCACAAATGTGAGCGAAGCGAGGCCTTCCCTCCTGAAGAGTGCGGTCCTGGCATTGGGCATTTGGGCATGGATCATACAAGACAGAGACTGCCAAATGTTCAAGCTCAGCGAGTCGCCCACAAACATTATCTTCTTCCCCCTCCATCTGTTCAAGAAATTCCACGCGCTGAACCTGCACGACAATCATCGCATTCATATTTGCATTTACCCCCACATTTCTCTTCATCAATAATAAAGAAAAGGAACAACGGACACATTTTTATGCACTAATAAGGAACAAATGACACAACTTTGGGCAGGACAAAGAGAGAGAATGAGAGAGAGAAGTTAAAATTAAAAGCTTGGACCTTGGCAAGTTACAAGAGAAGGGCTGCCATCTGTACTTGAGATACTGTCTATCATGCCTCCCGTACTTGATGCAGTTGAATTGTGGATCTATGAAGGGACAGCTTGAGGAGTCATAGAGAGGGTATGAAGCATCATATACCCATTTTCCTTGGAAGAAATTGCAGCGTCCAGCAAGTAATTTTCTTGCACTGAAGTTGGTGGTGATGAGACTCTGGTCAGGGAGACTGGGGAAACTTTCTGCTTTTGTATGATATAGGAAAAAACAGAGGAAGATGGCTCTGGACAGGAAAGCCATCTTGGGGTTTTTTTCAAAAACCCTTTGATCTGTGCGAAGAGAAATGACTAGGTGTGAGGAGAAAAGTTGGTCTGAAACAAAGTGCTTATATAAGGCATGTGTAGGAGTGTGTGTGTGGGGTGCTTTCACATGGTATGCGTCACAGGAGGGCTGGTACTAGCAGTAATATCTTGTAAAGTGAAGGGGGTTTTCCTTTTCTTCTTGAAATCTTTAGATGGATTCCTTTCAAAATTAGGCATGTGGGGTTGGATCCAATCCTTTGGTTTTCGAGAAAAAGAATTCGCGAATCATGATGTCTTGATTCTAAAATAATGCAGACATATATGCCCACCAGACAGAGATATAGTATTCAAAAAATGCTGCAGTTAAAGCTCTTTTACCCGGTTGGTGGTCCAAAATGTTATCTTTCATTTTCTGTTTTTTTTTTTTTTTCACCCTTTTCTTGTGTGCTGAAGAACCTTGTGAAGTGACACCAGACAGAGATATAGTATTCAAAATAATGCATTTGCCCTTGTGCTCTGAATTTGGCAAATTCACTGTAATGTCGGAGACAACTTCCGATTGTCCCAATTGAGACGCCATCCGATGTCCTCTTGCTTCCAGCTCTCTTTCAATTTTTAGCTGCCTCTGGTGGAACAAGAGACTTACGTTATGATTGCCTCCGCCTTTCTTGTTGCAGCTTTGTGAAATTTCCAAAGCTAAATGTATATATTTTTAAAGCATTTCCTTTTTCTGTAAGCTGAAGCTAACCCTTTTGGCTTTTATACAGCACTGATTGGGGAATTTTGCTTCAGAGAATGGAAAAATGATTGGGCCTTGAGTTCTAGCAACTCTTGAATTAATTAATAGGAACTATCAACGTGCCTAAAATCGATTTATTAGTTTTTTGCATTTGAGCTTAGATGGTTGGATAAGTCCAAGGCGTATGTACGTGGCACGGCTCCTCTTTCAACCAAGTGTGGCACCGTCTGGAAAGGAGAATTTTCGACAGCCGATTAGGATGATTAAACATCCCTGTAACTTTCGCAAAGCTAACAAATTGAAATATCAAAGAGCCGCAAGTAGAGACCGCCAGAAGATAAGATGAGGTAATGCTGTCAATTCGTATTAATGTTGATATAATTAAGTATCCTCCATCTCTTTCGATCTGCATGACAAGTATTCTCCATCTCTTTCAATCCTTATGAGAATTCCATAGCATATCAATATCAGATTAGTTATGTCATATGTGTGCTCCCATCAGGAGGAGGAACGAGAGGCGGCTAAAGCCACCCGGGGCTTTGAATGCCTGGTGGTGTCACTGCCACTGACCACGACGCTGCCAAATTCCATTAGCCATCCATGTCAAAAAGTACCCCCACATGTAATCATCCTTGATTATAGTCCCATTAATGAATGCTCACCCCAATAAATGTTCCTGGTCCTAGCATTCAAATGAAGTCAAATACCACTGCTCAATCCGTTCCACTGGGTCTTTCATTCCGTTCATTAGTTCTGTTTGCTGGAGTTGTTGGGAACTGGTTCTCTTGTTCTGTTTTGGGATACAGAGAGGATGTATCCAGCATAGAACTCGATTCCCCCTGAAGTCAATAACAGCTGCAATTTTTGGTTTATTTGATTTCCCGTCAACACGTCCACTCATTCCAATCGCAAATTCTGGAACAATCAGCACGCCCCTCTCGTTACGTTTGTCCCGTATTTGTGTGGGCATGACGGCAACTTGTTTTCTATCCCCCAACTTCAAGCCCTTCACGGTGGCAGCGTCAATGCATCAATGCTCGACCAGCAGCCCCTCCTTAATTGTTTGAGAGCTTGCGGGGACGACTAGTCGAAGCAGACTCGGTTCAAGGACTAACCAGCGCGTCGCAAAAGTCTTCGCCCACGAGGACTTGGAAAAGGGCAACCCATATGGGCCAAAAGCTTTTTGTAGGGTCATCGCAATAGCTGTCAGCCACTTGGTCCGCAGCCTAACTGCTGTCTTTTGCTTTTCGTGCTTTAGGGAGCGAAAGTCACTTTCCACATGAATAATCTCGACGATTATGACAGAGTTTCTTGTTGAATGTTTAAAATAATGTGAAACCGTTGAAATATTTAGTTCGTCAAATGGTTTCCTCCCGCCAGATATCTAAATGGAAATAGGCAATGATATTTACCAATTACAAAATGCGTTCGGTGAAGTAAACGACACCATTCTAACTTTCTTTTCTTGTTTGAATTTTTTTTTCCTTTTTTGAATTTCTTAATTAACCTTTCAAAGTGGTTTTTTTACTCACGAAATTGCTGTATGAGTGAATGTCAATGGTTTATGTCTTATTCTAATCTAATATACAAAATTCAGTTACAACAATTTTACAGAAGGTCGTTGATCACAAATAAAATTTCAGCACCTAGAGGCTTTGCATCAAAAGTAAAAAATTACAATTACTGCGTCAAAAATAGAAAGAAGTACAGAATTGTCAGTCTAGTTCTGAGTGAAGGAACTGGGGTGATAGCTGAAGGAAGCCCCTACCATGAAATTGAAAAGTCAATGCAATCTGTCAGCTTATCTAGGGTTTTTAAATCCAAATCATCAGTACTATAGATTGGACCTGAATGAGGGACTAAAAAAAGGGAATTATGTTTTAAAACAATTTGCCCATAGGACAACGATATGTGCTGTACACCGATTCTGGCCTGCATGTGGGTTTATTGTAGGCCCAAAGAAGACAAGAGGGAGTTTGGTGCCTCTTGTTGATTCCGTATGCCCAATCCTATATTCTTCTATAGAATGCATCAATGCAATTTCGTCCTTCATTTTCCTCTAATTCACAGAAAAAAACAAAGAAATGCGAATCATAATCAATATTAACACATCCCTAACATCTCATTTGCAAGAAAAAATTAATAGTCAGACATCAATAGATTGATCATATGATATTAGAGACTATTTCCACATATAAAGTGTGCAGTGTAAGGCAACTTCTTTTTTTCTTCTTTCTTTTTTTTTTCTTTTTTCTGTTGATAGTGTTAAAGCAATATAATCATATGATAGTGTTTCGTGTTATCCTTTTGGAACTACTTGCTGAGTATAATTTAGTGACCCAAAAGACTAGGATAGTTGTGCTGAATAATTATAAAGCGCGACAAACTATTTTGAAAGGGTTAACTTTTAGAATGACAAAATTATAGTTAATAATGTCATCCTCACACAATTTTGGACATGAGACTCCTTTGCATTCACATGCTCTATTGCTTAAGACTTAACAAAATTAGTTTTCATTGATCAAGATATTCTCTATTTAGCGAAATAATACTTGACATCTTCAATTGATTGCGCTTTAAATAGATGTTAAATTAGTCACTTCAAAATGAATAGTTGAGACGTGTTTACTTTATCTTTCTTTAGTTGTCCTTTTCTTTTGTCTCTGTTTTCCCCTTTCTCCATTTGTCTTCTTCTCCTTCTCCTCTAAGCAAGTGTCATCCTATTGTCCTTTTCCATCTCTCTCTCTCTCTCTCTCTAAATGGACTCACTAACATCGACGACCCTTACTAACCTCGAATTGAAGTCATTGAAGGTTGTCTTCGCCCTCGACCTTTTAAAATCAAGTAAAATAGCATTTCCAACGAGACAAATCATCAATAACCTAATGGAGGACTTTTAGAATGGCACTTCCACCGTTGAGGCAAATTATGTGATTCTAATTGTTCTATCCACAAATTATCAATTCAATTTAAGTTTTATCACAACCTTTTATAATTTTTTTTACTGAAGCTGAAGATGTTCAAAGTCATAAATTTATTAATCCTAGATCCCATCTCCGGTTCCTAACAAGGGGACAAGTATAGTGGGCACAAAATGAAAGCATCGTGCACTCGCCAGTAATTTGTTGGTAAGCAGGATTATTAGCTTGTAATCAGGACAAAACCAGGAAGTCAGATCAAGCGGCTAGCATTGAGGCGGGCGGCCGACAGGATGTGGTTGATGTTTGCTCGTCTGGGAGGTCCTCCATGTGCGGTCAGCTCCACCATATTCTCCCTCTCCTTCCTTTCAAGATCACCCCACATTCTAAAACTTTAAGTAGAATAGATTGTTGATCTTTCTGAGTAAAGGTCCGTCAATGTTTCGTCAACGAGGTCATTGGTTGACTAAGCTCTGTTAATTTTGTCATTGATTGAATCCACCATTTCCAACGACACCCAAAATCGTATAATTTCTCGAATTATTTTAATAAGAGATGAACTTCAAGACATTATATGTTAAGCTCTAATCACATGATGATCAGTTGTTACGGAATTAACCAAAACTCTACAAATTAAGTCATCGCATAAGACAAGATTAAGCAAAATTGTCGCATAGAGAAAGTAGAAGCCAAACTACATATCACTAAGACTAATATATTCAGACTATTAACTACAAGACGTTTTCCAAACGTTAGCGTGAAGGCTACGTTCAAGAATATGTCCGAAGCCGAACGGCCAAAAGTATTGGCTGTTTTCCTCACCAATAATGCTGTGAAACGAGTTACGAAAGATCAAGTTCAACAAGGAGAGATACCATGAATAATTCAGAGGATTATCACTCTCCATTAAGATTTTCAAACCATGGGTCTCAGCATCCATGTGGACGTGCAATGCCTTCACTGGTGGCAATTGTGGATTCTTTCCTTTATAAATTATAATTAAATATCTCTCGAAAAATAAACATGAGAAATAAATAAATAAATAAACAAAAGTTTGTTTTATTTACAGCCATCCATGAACAATGCCCCATGAAAATAATGTATAAAACAATCTATCGCCTCGTTACAGCAATGGAGATATTCCATTTTCGGTATCGCCAACGCTGGAATTCGACAATTTCGTTTATAATAAATATGTTTACGAAGAATATCCATTATATTGCAATAAGGGTCGATTTCTTTGTTGACTTCACGGATTTGTATCTTTGCTAACGGGATCAGAATGCAAAGTGATGTCTCCATCTCCACGAGAGCTGACGGAAAAGGAGGTGCTTCCATTGCATGGCTGTTGTTAAACCCTAATTTCCTTTTATTTCTTCTCTTTTCGTGAAACCCCTTCATTTTCTTTCCCTTTAAAGAGTTACTACCAATGTCGCCTTACATCACATGATTCCTTGCATCAAGATTGGTAGGGCGACCCCAGATTTTGACCCTTCATGTTTAGCGCACGCATATGACGCGAGTGCTCACGTGACGATATTTTATAGCCAAGATTTATGGTACTTATCTATGACAAGAAATGAATATTTATTTTCGTCATTTCATGTTGGTTTGTGCGCACTCCTGCTATGTCATTTTTTCATTAGAATCAACCACATGTTTGTTTAGCATCCAAGCAGATGATCTTTTTCCAGAGGTCCTTTGATTGATATCAGAAACTTCTCATTTTTGGAGAGATTATTTGTTTGATTTATCTCGTGAAGGTCAAATATATGTGGAGTAGGTTTTTCCACACATCCACAAGTAAAAAGAGGTAGTCACTTCCAATCTCAACATTGCCCCATTCGCACATGTGACGTGACCCATTGACACTATCGTGGGCTCAACGTGATAGTACAATAATTTGCATCAATTTGGGAGCAAAAACTCAGATGCCTATTTTTGGCCAAAACCTAGTTATACACAACCTAATTGATCAAGATAGATATTCGTCTCACGACGACTATATACTTGATGTGAAATTTCACAAAAAACTAACTACATGCAAGCTAATTTGATAGTCATGAGGCCATATCAAGGCTAATGTGGCGTCTCGCAACTACTATTCAGAAAAATAGAAATAACAAAGACAAAGGTTAATAGCAAATCCCCATCAAGGGAGCCTCCCTTACCACCAATATATCTACACGAATCTCCTCTATGATTACTCAACATCTTATTCAAGAACTGCTTTTCGAATGCAGTTGTTAACGTGATGATAAACGTTGTGCAATGCATGATTAATTGGCAATGAGTGGATGAGTGCACTTTCTCTCTATTTAATACGACAATTTTGGAACCATGTGGCTTTGCTTAGCAGCGAAACAAGACCAACTCTATAACGAGTCACTGTCGGCCGTCTCAAGTTGAGGCTATGTGGACCATCCGCGCATGATGTGTATATTGCCCTAGAAACTCGAAAGTTGCTTGTCAAATAAGGAACTCCTTCTCCTATATCATATCGTCTTAGCGTAATCTCCTTCAAATCAATCAATACATGTAGCTTTGTCCCCATTCCTAAAGTCTCAATCATGCGCATAGTGAGGCGGCCACTCGTGATGTGCATAATTGGCTGAATTTACCTAACTCCGTCGTTATGAAAAGCAAAAGCCATTCATGGGTTAGGTAGTCAGATTTGATTATGGATCAGTTGGGGGATTTTATACATGCGAGCTACGCTGTAACTTGGGACGATGAGGCTAGAACTATTGAAATTGAGCGGCTATTAATCTGCAAAGTCCGGTGATTGCACATTTTCCGCAACCGATAGTGTTTTTAGAATAGTGTGAGTGCCGATTTGCTCTTGAACTTTGGAGGACGATATAAACTATATTTAGTGTAATGACACGGCGCAAACATGGTGCGCATGAAATTCATTAAGTGATGCATATGGTCATGGAGGCAACGCCTGCAAGTATTTATTCTTAGCGGTCGGTCATCTCATAGCTAGATATTGCATTTAGATTCTATGTAGCTTACACTATATAGACGATGGCAATCACAGTATATGTGCAGAAGTCATTTCGCTTGCGTTTACTAATTTTAAGGGCGAGTCACATTAATGATGTCAATTTTGTAGTTTATCTCATCGCTCTGAATTTAAGAATTGATCCTTCAGTTCATAGCCTATGCTTTATGAGGCGTTGACTTCTGAGGCTCAACTTAACCTGATCACGTATCAAAGTTGTAAAGCCTTTACTTTTAATTTGTACCAATCATGAATAACTTCTACCCCACGAAAACCCAGAAAAAAGTAGTGGGCTTTTTAAAGCTTTATGGGAGAGCAAATTTTAGGAAAGAAGAAAGTAATACTAACTAGAGTATTATAGACCTAATAAATCATTACAAAGTTTGATTTGATTTGCTAATTAAATAATCGGTTAGGTTAGACAATGCATTGTGTTATATAGTGTCATGATGCAGATGATGACGACTTGATCAACAATCATGTAAGTCACTTCATTTGTCTTGTAAAGAATACTTAATTGAAGTGGCCGCTACAAGTATAAATATCATTTAGTATAGCAAAGTACTTTCAAGGTATTTGATTCAAGACATGTAGTCAAAGTTTAGCACTTTTCACACCAAAACTTTTAGCTTTACGAGGAACGTAATTAAATTCATAATTTGATTGACTCTAGCTCCAAAACTACATGAGAATTAGACTGTGAAAATGACTATCCTTGTGTATTTTTCTGTGCAAGGGTCTTTATTCGAAGCACAAATTCATTCACACCATGTATTTCAAATTTCTCAAGATGGCCTCTACCGAACATCTTGGGTTCATCATCGCCTTGGAATACAATAGAATATGGACCTCGGCCCATATGGTACAACACCGGCTTGAGCCATTAGGCCCAATGGTTATTGATAAATTTTACAGTCTTAGGGAGCAAGCGTACTTACACGTAGAGAAAATCCGGAAAGCGAAAACACACGAACTTCAAATAGATACACACCAATCACTAATCTAAACAGTCGGCTAGGATGAATCCAATGCGATTCCACATAAGCCTTCTTTGGAATCAATGTCTCTCTGCATTCTTATGTACCATTCCTCCCCCCAACTCATTCCCCAAGAGTTCTTCACGAGCCAATACTTAGTGCCATCCGCGGTGTTACCATAGCCGACCGCTGTAACACCGTGATCTAAATAGGTCCTGCAGTCTCCCCCGAAGATGCCGGTGGAATGGAACTGGAAATTACGCCCTCCGGCATCAATGGACGCTGATCCCGGTTGATTTGCCAAGGCCTTCAAAAGCGTGGCCTCATCGTTGGCAGGCACGACTTCGTAGCCCGTGATTTCAGCTGCGGGGGAGGCTTCTTTTGTGGTCTTACAAGTTCCGTCGGTCCCGTCGTAGGGTTAATTAGCCTCGGTAGTGAGGCCTCCGTTGTTTATGATGAATTGGAAACCATCCTCCACGAGACCACCTTCGCAAACCTTGATCCTCGCCATTGACGTCGCAACCTACGAGTTCTTGCTCCGATAGGGAGATTAGCTTGCCCGTTTTTAGCTGGTTGATGCCCTCGGTGGCCGCCACGGTTGAGAAAAAGCCCAGCAACTTCCTATTTAATTAAGCATGCGCAATTAAACATGTCAGAAGAGTTGGATTATTCTAAGGCTCATTTTGTTTTGCGAAAAATGAATAATTTAAAAAATATATATTTTCTTAATAATAGTCGTTTGTATCGCTTAGAAAATAAAAGAGGGAAAATTAGTTTCTTTGTCCACGAAAATATTTACATATAAATTGTTGTACATAATAAATGCTTTTTTCATTTATTAATTATTTCGAGTGATCATTATCAGAAAAATGTTTTCCAAATTATTCATTTTTTTACAAAAAAAATAGAGCTTAAATACAATCAATAAATTCGGAATGTACTAACTACGTGTAGCTCCCGATCATTCCATCATGTGTGTTGGACCTAGAACATAAAAGCAATATGCATTGTGACTCCGCACCTAAACGTGAATTTATGCACGGCCGAAAAACCGATTTTATTTTCCTTACCACATTGTCCTTGGCCCTTGACGCCCATGACCGCTCCTTTCGTCCTCCAGTCCAGAGCTGCGGGCACCGTGGTCATGTTCTCGCACCTGAACGGAGTTGTTCTATCAGTCCGGGTCGTCCTGCTGGCCCTCTAATACCCAGTCCTAGAGGTCTTAAACTCGTCGTTGGTCATGTCGGCGAATGCTTTGGCACTTAGCTTGTAAGGCTCATCACCGCGTGCATTGAAAGCGTCTATGAACTCTAGAGGTGGCAATATGGGTCATAAACCCATATTATGACCCATTTTTAGTTAGATGGGTCATATATGGGTTAAGTGAAAATTAAATATTGGTCAAAAATGGATTTGAGAAAGTAAAACACAAAAATAAATGGGTCTAAATGGATTATTACTAATAACCCATTTAGACCCACTTTCAACCCATGGGCCATGGCCTTCTTTAATTTTATAAAATATTTTTTTAATAAAAAATCGAAATTATAATTATTTTTTATATTTCAATTTTTCTTTCTTTCTTTTTCTTCATCCGATCGCCGGGAGGGCGGCGGCCGGTCGCCGCCAGCGATAGCCGAGATGAGGCTCGAGCCCGCCGGCACCGAGCCTCGTCGGCAAAGTCGCGAGACGAATGGCGAGGCCGAGGTCCCGCCCGACTCCGGCAAGCTCAAGCCTCGCCCGCGTCCGACGAGGCTCGACCTCGCCGGCGTTGGGCGGCGCCTTGGCCTCACCGGTTCAGCAAGATCGAGCCCCGCCCGACGTCGGCGAGCTTGATCTCGCCCGTGGCCGGTCACGCCGTCGTCGTCGTGGCCGGCGACCGCCGAAGAAAAAGAAAAAGAAAATAGAAAAGAGAAAAAGAAAAAATAATTATTAAGAATTACAAATTATATTTTAAAAAATAAAAAAAGTATAAAAATTATATTTTAAAAATAAAAAAGTATAAAAATTATATTTTAAGAAATAAAAAATTATAAAAATTATATTTTAAAAAATTTTAAAAAAAATTAAAATTATATTCAAAAAAATAAAAATTCGATTTTAAAAAAAATATTTTAAAAAGAATTATAAAAATTTTCATTAATTGTATTGCATAAAAATTGTTAAAAAATTTGTATTACATTAAAATGTTTTAACAATACTTTTTTTTTTTTTTATAAAAAATCATAAAAATGAGCTTTTTTAGGTTTAGTTAAAATTTTTTCAAGTTACGTTTTTAGTTATTCAATTGTATGTTCACTTCAAATAAGAGAATCATGTGCATAGTCTAATTCTTTATAAATATTTCAATTTATATGTTTTTTTTTAACTTTTTATTTATTTTATTTACTATTTTGAATTTAATTTGAAGTTTTAATCCAATTAGCATATAGTAGAAGTGGGTTTTCCTAGAATATTAATAGGTTTTAGCAATACGGGTCGGGTCAAGTATGGGTTGGGTACGGGTCGGGTCGGGTATGGATCACTAGATTTACACTACAAGAATATGGATCAAAACGGGTTAAATGGGTCAAATATGAGTCGACCCATTTTCGACCCGACCCACCCATTTACCACCTCTAATGAACTCCACATTGTCCTTAAAGATCTGCAACCGCATCTCCTTCTCGGGGGCGTCCCTATAAACTTTCCCGTACTTATCCATCCACTGCTCGTGCCTTTCCTCCATGGACAGCTCTTGTAGCTTGCGCGAGTAAACTCCGCGAGCAAAAAGAGCGAGGGTGAAGAAGAGACTTCGAATCATAGCCAAAGAAGCCATATTAAAAATGCGGATTTGTTTATATGATGTTTCGATGATGAACCCAAGATGTTCGGTAGGGGGTTTTGCATGGCAAAGCCGAGGGAAGTCGCGTCCACTGCAGTCGAAGAGCCGGGGAGTCTCCGAATGACATTGACGCGTGGAAAACATTAAGGGGTTGTGTTCCGTGCAAGGTGGTGCGCTTGCTACGACGATGTGCATTTATAGAAGAAGAGTATGGAATCTTTGGAATCTACACGCGGGAAGTGAGAATGAGACTCGTGTTTTGAAGTTTGGTGTGTGTTGGCTTGCGCTTTGGATGGTCTCTGTGTATCGATCGTTGGCGTCGCCATAGCAGCACAGAGAGAGACGACAATTGCTGCTGGCGGCGATTTTGGATGGTTTGCGTAGTGCCGCACAAGTACACACGAAGATCGATTCTTAGCTTTTATGTGGAGAAAATTATCCAAAAGTCATTAATTTATTGTATTTGTATTAATTCAGTCATAAATTTTTCAAATTTATCAATTAAATCTTAAAACATTTTACTTTTTGCCAATTAAGTCTATCCGGCCACTTTTGATTAGAATCAATTATGTGAATTCGGACATCCTACATGGTGCAATCGGCGTTGCCATTGACAACTTTTAATAATATCTTAATATTTTTCGATATTTATTTTATTTTTTTCCGTTTTCCCCCTTTTTTGGGAAAATAATACAAATGGTCCTTGAACCTTGGTAAAATGGTCCTTGAACTTTTGATTTGATCAATGCAGTCCCTAAATTTTAGCTCACTCTACGATATCATTTATGAATTTTTAATTTGTTTAATGTGGTTTTTGAACATTTAGTATAGGTTCAATTTATTCTCTAGATTATATGAAAATGTTCAATATTATCCCTAAACTTAAATTAACGAAAAAATAACGAACATGCAACACCATATAGTGCGTACATCAATATCGACAACTGACCGGTGGACCTCAACTCAATAACAAGTTTGCACGACTAATGCTTGTTGCTCATCTGCTCGCATTGCTGTCCTTCACCTTTGTTCACAAAAGGGAAAACGACATGCCAAAATCTTGGCTAGTTAAACTTGGGTAATTCTTGCCGGGGTGAGATCTAAATCCAGGGCTTTCTTAACAATGATTACACGATTGAGAAAATGACATGATCACATAGTTCTATTTTGCCTAGCTTGCTCGGTGTGAATGTGATCATTGGGATTGAATATGTAGTACCACTAACTGATTGACCCCCATAGATATTTGGAGAGATAGTAAGGAATTGTGAAGCAGTGTTGACACTTGAATTATCCCGATTGTTATCTTGATAAGTTTTGTTATTTATGGAAGATAGCAAAGACTCAGTCAATCCAATTGGACTGGGATTAACTAGGCCCATTAGGCCCGGCCGGATAGAGGTCAGTTCAGTTCAACCCTAAGCCGCGCCTCTCTCTAGAACTGAGTCTGTCAACATCTTCTCCCATCTCGAACCAAAACGCACCTAAGCTGTTTGAAGAAATGCCGCATAGACGTGATTGCTGAATAGCTCATGATTCTGTGCGAGCCGAGAATGCTGTAATATAGACCTACCCACTTTCTTAATGTTTAGGTTCGAATTCAAGCATAATGCATTTGCTATTACCATCAAATCTGCCCACCTCTTCCTCGGCTGTGTCTTGCTTTGTGTTTTGGCATGTCTCCGTGACTATTAAACGTAATTGCCGATGAGAGACGTCCGAGGTGATGGTGATAAATCTTTTGCCAGGATGTTAAACTCCACATTTGTCCACGACGGTTTGTTTATCATATCTTGTATGGTCTTTGTCGCCTCGGTTTCTGTATGGCTGCGAACGTGAACTTTGAATGGATGTTGGTTCCGCGGTGGTCGTAGGTGGCGGTCGGATATGAAGTCCAAAGATGGAGTTCGGCCGGGTTTCGTTCCGTCCATGAAGGGATGCTGGGCTTAGGTGGGTTTAGCTTAGTTTAGGGACCTTGGGCTAAATTTGGTCGCATTAGAAGCTGGGTTAGGGCCTGAATTCATTTTCAAGAAATTTTGGGTTCGGCTTGGTATAGATAGACTTGGACTGGGCTTGTTTGTTAGCGAGTTAGTCTTTTTTCTAAAACTAGTAGAGGGCTTGATGTAATAAAGCCCATTTTTGGTAATTTTCCCTCGAATGGGGCATTTCTTGATTATTAGATCTCTTTCCTAAGTGGCGAAATATCTTCGATATTTTAGAATCAAAACCATCATGATTACCGACATAGTTTCCCATAAACAAGAGATTGGATCCAAACCGACGTGCCTAATTTTGAAAGGGTCCATCCAGAGATTTCAAGAAAAACGGGAAAAAAATCATTACATAACTACTAATATGAAACCTCCCGTCACACATGCCATGTAAAAACACATGCCTAATATTGAAAGGATCCCATCCAAAGATTTCAAGAAAAAAAAGGACAAAAAAAAAACATTCATTTCATCAGACATTACGACTAATATTAATCCTCCTGTCACACATACCATGTATAAACACCCCCGCAAACACACAGACACACACCCGAGCCTTATATAAGCACTCGTTTGAGGCCAAACTTTTCTTGACATTCCTAGACCTTTTTTTTTTTAAAAGATCAAGGGTTATTTTTCAAATAAACCTTAGATGGCTTTCCTGTTTAGAGCCATTTTCCTCTGTTTTTTCCTTTACCATGCAAAAGCAGAACATTTCCCGAGTCTTACTGGCCACAGTCTCGTCGCCAACTTCAGTGCGAGAAAACTACTTGCTGGAGGCTGCAATTTCTTCCAAGGTAAATGGGTGTATGATGCTTCATACCCTCTCTATGACTCCTCAAGCTGTCCCTACATAAATCCACAAAATGACTGCATCAAGTACGGGAGGCCTGATAGAGAGTATCTCAAGTACAGATGGCAGCCCTCCTCTTGCAACTTGCCAAGGTCCAAGCTTTTAATTTTAGCCTCTCTCTCTCTCTCTATAAAAGTGTCGTTCCTTGTAGTGCACAGAAATGTGTCCTTCGAGCCTTTTTCTATATTTCTGATGAAAAGGATTGCGGGTGTGACTGTAAATGTAAATGCCACGATTGTTGTGCAGGTTCAATGCAGCGAATCTCTTGAACGGATGGAGGGGAAAGAAGATTTTGTTTGTGGGTGACTCGCTGAGCGTGAACATTTGGGAGTCTCTGTCTTGTTTGATTCATGCCCAGTTGCCCGATGCCAAGACTTCATCCACCACGAGAGGAAACCTTTCTTCGATCACATATGTGGTTTGTCCCCCAATACACACCCACCATTTCCATTGAAGAGGACAAAGATATAATTTGCCTTACCTTATTAAACCAGTAGATCATATCATGTATGAAAATATATTCAAAACTGCATCTTGCGAGCAGGATTATGGTGTGGAAATATCTCTGTACTGGTCGCAATTCCTTGTGGATCTCGTGCAAGAGCAAGCGGGACGGGTCCTGAAGCTTGACTCGATCAATAATGGCAATGCGTGGCGAGGGATGGACATATTGATCTTCAACTCCTGGCACTGGTGGCCCTACAATGGAAGCTCTCGGATGTGAGATCCATCTTGTTTTGATTTAAATTCTTTAACAAAAGACCCCTTTTCTCAATCACATTATTTCTAATCTCTTCCATATTCAGATTCACTATTTCTGCAGCGTAAAAGAACAAATTTAGCAATTTAGCATTGCTTATATGATCCGAATAAATTGTGACATATCGAGCTTATATTTTCCCTTTTCCGGTGATGATAGGATTGATTAATGCGGTCACGGTTCATATTCCTATGTGGGATATCATCGTATATTTACATTGGCGTAAGATAAAATTTTACTACATGACAATGCAGTTGGGATTATATTCAAGAAGGCGACAAGTTGTACAAGGACATGAATCGACTGGAGGCATATCATAAAGGATTGACCACGTGGGCTCGATGGGTGGACGTTAATGTCGATCCTTCAAGAACAAAAGTCTTCTTCCAAGGAATTTCCCCAGACCACTATGAGTAAGCATGGTACCATCTTCTTTGTTATGTCCGCATTGGTGTTATATGTTTTGAGTTGGTTCTTTTTTCTGTGCCATTAGTGGGAAAGACTGGAATGAACCGTCACAGACTTGCTCCGGCCAAACGCAACCGTACCTTGGTACCAAGTACCCCGCCGGGCTTCCGGAGTCTTGGGCCATCGTGAACAAAGTTCTGAGTGGGATCAAGAAGCCAGTCTATCTGCTTGACATCACAACACTCTCACAGCATCGGAAGGACGGGCACCCGTCGTTGTACAGTGGAGCGGGCAAGGGCTTGGATTGCACCCACTGGTGCCTCCCAGGGTTGCCTGACACCTGGAACGAGCTCTTGTATGCAGTTCTGTTTAGCTGAAACTCTAGTATTATGCGGTCAATACAACTATTCTATTTCGATCTTAGTGAGATTTTAGACCGCAATTGACTTGTTTCAAGGCGTCGTGATTGATAAATTTGTAAGTTCAACAATAAAGCAACGGAGCTTAAAACTTTAATTTTGTTAAAGTAGTCATATGAACTCTGAAAGATTCATTCACTTATTGATGGCTTCATGTTTCAGGTCAAGATTAGGTTCTTTACTAAAATTAAAATCGGCTAACACATGTCTTCAGGATAAGATTCTCTAAATTCCCTTAGGTCTGTGAAAATTTATTGGCTCTGGCTAGTTACACTTGTACTCAACCATGATGAATGACATCTCTAGTGGCATAATATGCATAGAAATAATCCCATGGCATTTTTTTTTTTTAAATTGATTAATAGCGGCCCATAAAAACTTCGGAATGGTCTGGTTCTCTTCTCGGGATTCTTCAAGAATTTCTTCGAAATGATTTATCCTGCTTGACCTGCGGTGTAAAGTCTCCATTTTCTGTTGAAGAAAATAATGCATTGAATTATGTGGTTTGGTGCTTTGCATATCAGTTCAGAGATGAATAGATTCTGCCAATGAGGTAAAGGATGAAACCGTTTAAGAACTTCTGTGCAATGCTTAATATAATGTTGCTGAAACCCTTCAGCAAGAAGGGCAGTAATTCGTCACAGGTGTCGAAACCCCATAGCTCCAAGACACAAACCACCTCCTCCATCTTCGCACACACGTCCACCTTCCAAATCTCCCTCGCCTCCGATTTCCCCTGGCAGACAAGCATTATCCAGAACCGAAGAAAAGATCAAACTAGGAAAAATTAACAAAAAAGTTATAAATATATTATAACTATGCCAATTCAACTCTAAAATTTTTAAATTTATGTCAATTCAGTCATTCCACCCAATTTTGACTAGTCAACGCCAATGTGGATAATTTTTTGTGGCTGTCAGTGATAGAGCTAGAGAGGCTACAGCTGTGAAGATGGAGCATATGGGGCGAGAATGGCAGGTATATAGAATGATAGGTATATAGGTGTTGAATGCTTTATGAGCAGCCTCTCCTTTCAAGCACACTCTACTTTTTCTTTCTGTCAATTAAATCGCATTAGACTTCAGGTTCTACTGGATTGTTGTTTTCGCTTCATCGAGCCGTAGCTAATGTAGATGAATTCTTTAAGTCCGTGACCGACCCAAGTAACTGACTTTTCCCATTTTCCATAGGTCATAGTGAGCTTTGATTATTATTCGTGTTTTTATATGAGTTCATACATGTTTAGATTTGTAGAAGCGTGGTCAAAATCTCTGAAACCTGACTTTCAAAATGAAAATCCAGATCTTGCTGCGATGATGCATGTTTATTTTGCGTGACACAAGAAACATTCACGGCGAGACGTGCCTCTTTCATTCTATTTAGATATATTTGTCATCTTTAGATCAATGTCTTGACTGTGATTTCATTACGAATGTATTGTGATTTGTGGAGGGCACGTGGACGAGCAAGCATAGACGAATCAAAGATGATGGACGATATCAAACCCAAGGCGTGTTGCCTTAGCTCATACCCAAGGGTCACGAAAAAAAAGATATGGTCCCTTTAGGTCTACCTTGAGGTGAAGAAAACCAATTTTATTGGTATAGGTTCAAAATTTTCCCTACTCAATGGCAACAGAGTGGGAATTTTTTCTCTTGGACCTAAACCTAATACAACATAAACATGATTTTGAATGTGTTGGACCTGGTATTTCCAATCAGCTTTGAGTCTTGAGAGGCCCTTGAGCCTAAGATTGGCGTTTGGTATCACGATCTTAAGGGCCTTTCGTACAAAGTTGAGCTATGAAAATGCTCGAAAGTCAAGGCAAGCCTCCCATTGCCCCCAAAGAACAAATTCTGTCGATTAAGTTTTAGTTTAGGCAACAAAATTCTAAATTTGTCGCCTTATAGTATGAATTGAGGCAATAAGCTAAAAAACTTATCTGTTTGGTTGATCCTAACGTGAGCGACTATCCTCACAATTTGTTGTCCTGAGTAACCTAAGGCATGTGGCAAAATTTTCTGTCGCCTTAAGGTGTTTTTTCTGTAGTAATTATAAATTTACCAGCTTTTTTAGAAATGTACCGATTAGCAAAGATTTTCCAGATCTTTTTGTTGATCGGACCGTGGACTCGTCCTTGATTGATTTAGAATGTGCACTATATCGTTACTAATGAATACATGAACTAGCGTCGAAAGATAGGTTTAGATAAAGGTATAGGCATATAAACCTCTTCTATGGAGTTTATGCCAAAATGCATTACTTACAAGAGATAACTATTCAGGAGAAGGATTTTACACATGCCCTTTTTGGATGAGAGATATGAAAAGATGACAATTATAAGAATTCTTTCGTACTGTATTATGTTTCTTGTACAGTCACCCATGACAGCATGAAGGAGGATGTCCCACGTGACGTAGGAGTGATGGGTAGTTGCGTGATCAGATGACCAAAGTTATGATGAGTGTCAGCATTTAATGATGTCCTCTTGGTGTGTTTTTTTCTTGATGGGGACTCTGTGAAACATCTCTAATTAGGTTAAAGAGGTGTGGTCATGGGTTATTATATTTTAATTTGTTTTATATTTCCTGTTTTTCGCTTTAAGATGGACGTGGATACTGTCATAACCTTCTCCTACTCAGTCATCTTTCATTATTTCATCTTTCCTTTCATTGTTATCTCTCTCTCTCTCTCTCTCGCAGGTGGTCAGTGAATCCCTTTTTAGTTACAGGAAGTAGGGTTAGAGACATAACGTGATGACAACAAGACTGCTTTTGTTTTTTTTTTTTTTGGTAAAAGGTAATATAGATATAAAAAAGCTAAGGCAATATACAAAAGACCGGCCCCAAAAACGTACACTCAATCCTCAAAAGGAGACAGAGTGTAGGGGAGCCAATGTAAGAAGCCACAAAGGCAAACAAGAAAGCACAACAAAACAACAAGCGGGAAAGAGATAACAACAAGGCTGACCCACCCTCAGCCCCCCAAAGGAAGTAGCTAAGAACGAAGAGCCAAGAAAGATAGGAGCAACTCGCGCAAAATAGCAACTAAGGAGCACTAGGCAGACGAGAGAACACCGCAGGGTCGAACCCCCAACCACGCTGAAGCCTCTTATTCCTCGGGGTAGGAGGAACATCTTTGAATGTTATAGCTTTATCCCTCACAACCTTAATAAGGTGGTTTTTTAGAGCGGAGACCACTAAGGATTCGCCCGAAATATAATCGCATTCCTCTTTTTCCAAATAAGGTGACACATAGCTCCAAACGAGAATCGTGCAATGCAATGGAAGAAGTCCTTACCGGATAAGAATTTTAAGGCCCAAGCGAGGATATCTTTCCAACATCTATTCCGCCACGGGAGGTTACACTGGCGGCCCAAAAGTAGGCCGAGAGAAGCCGAGGTGCGACACCCGAAGAATAAATGTTCGACAGAACTGGAACATCATTGCGAAGGCACAAACATTATAGTCGATCCTTCCATAAGAAAGAAGCAAAGCATTCGAGTCGGCGGGCGATTTTTGGTTATAAGCCATAAATTAAATCGGAACCGCGGGGCTAAAGCATTGTCCCAAACAAAAGACGCCCAATCAACACGATCCTTCTTGACTCTAATGGAATTCCATGCTGAAGTTACAGAGAAGGATCTAGAAGCGTCACAACACCAGGTAAACCTGTCACGAGCCGAAGAGAGGACCGGGAGAGAGATCCCCCATCTTTCCAAAAAGGATTTAAATAAACAACCCATAGAGGTAAATAGATCCGCAACAACAAGCATTGTCGGGAAGACATAAGCCTTCACGGAATGAGTAAGGGATAAAGGCATCAAGCGGGCCACAAGAAAGCCGGTGATCATGCCAAAGAGACACCGATAGGCCATTTCCGATCTTCCACACAAAGGATAAGCGAAAGTAATTCCTCGTTGAAGGATTTTTTTCCATGCCCAAGAACAACAACGAGGCTGGGAAGAAATCCAAAAGTTTCTTTTCTTTAAGAAGTTAGAGTGTACCCACCGACACCACAATGATTCTTTATCGTGAAAAGAATCCAAATAAATTTAAGCATGGAGGCTTTGTTGCAATCTTTAAGTTTCCGAATGCCTAGACCGCCCTCAACCTTCGAGAGACAGACATCGTCCTAGGAGACTTTGGCTCCACCTCGGCCAAGGGTCATGCCCTTCCATAAAAATTGTCTCAAAATGCGCTCAATATTATCTATAACCGAGTATGGAAGGTTAAAGACACTAGTCCAATATGCTTGAATTGAAAGGAGTACTGACCTTATGAGTTGCAGCCTCCCAAACAAAGGACAGAAAACGTTGCGCCCAAGATTGAACCCCGGGCGAGTAATACGGTCGATCAATGCAACACACGTCTGCTTTCCCCAATCTAGTAGTAATAATCGGAACACCCAAATAGCGAACCGGCGGTTTCCCTTCCCGAAAACCGAAGGCCCATTGCATCATATTACGAAGAGATGAATTCCCTCCGAGATGAAGATCTCACTTTTGTTTTTATTTGGGTAGAGGCCGCTCCAAGAGGAGAAAATGTCCAAACCCCTTTTTAACAACGTCACCGACGCCCAATCGGCTTGACGAAAAGGAATACGTCATCGGCGAAAAAGAGGTGAGTCACTGCAGATTTGCATCTCCGAAATATTTGAAGTCATTGCTAGCAAGACGGGAGAGCAAGATTCCAGAGAAAATTTCCATGACTAAGGTAAATAGGTAAGGTGACATAGGATCACCTTGCCTAAGTCATCTTCCAAAGCGGGGAAAAAACCATGCAATTCACCATTGATAGAGATGGAATATTTAGGCGTACGTATGCAAACCATAATTAGCGAAATAATCCACTCGGGAAAACAGAAGGCACGGAGAGCAAGCTCCAAGAAATCCCAATCAACCGTGTCATAGGCCTTATGGAAATCAACTTTAACAAAGCACATTTGGGCGAGATAAGGCTCTAAGTGAAATCCAACAAACAACTCTTGAGTGATGAGGATATTATCTCTTATCCTCCTACCCTTTACAAAAGCATTTTGTGAAGGGCTTATCAAATCATTTAAGACAGCAGCAATGCGATTAGCAAGGATTTTCGTAATGACTTTATAAATGGTATTGCAACATGCAATAGGCCTAAAATCAGTGACTGCACTTGCGTTAGGGACTTTAGGAACTAGGGCGAGGATAGTGGTATTTACCTCCTTTAGGAGTAGTCCCGAAGAGAAGAAATCCTGGATTGCTTCCACCACCAACGGCCCCACTAAGTCCCAATTAGTCTTGTAGAACTCTACTGAGAATCCATCGGGACTTGGGGCCTTGCCTTTGGCAAGGGAGAATAGAGTATTCTTAATCTTAGAGGGAGAAACCGGCTCACACAGGGACCGCACTTGAGCATCAGAAAGTGGGTGACGAACAAACGTCTTCAACTCCTGAAGCGAAGGTTTAGATAAAGCCTCATGATGAGAGAGCAAATTCGAGAAAAACCGGACAAAAACTTGCGGCACAAGAACGGGATCGTGATAACAGCCCCGATCGATCCTTAACGGAAAGGATCCTATTAGTAAGCTGCCTCCTCTTCACCGAATGGTGGAAAAACTTAGTATTCCTGTCACCTTCTTTTAGCCATCTCACTCTCGACTTTTGTCTGAAGAAGGATTCTTCTTGATTCCTCAGATCAAACAAAACACGACGCTGAGATTTTTCCAACTCAGCAAGAGAAAGGTTGTAAGGGTCCGATTGAAGGCTAACCGAGTGCTTTGAAGGGCCTCTCTTGCTTCGGCCGTCCTCACAGAGATATCCGAGAAGGCGTCTTGGTTAAGTAACTTGAGTCGAGCTTTCACAATTTTCAGCTTGGAAACAAGCATGTACATTGGAATGCATGTGATGGAGGAGTCCCAAGCCTGGCGGACAACTGATTTAAAGTCCGGGTGGTCAGCCCAAAATTCAAAATACTTAAACGGCTTCCTCCTCTGGACTGGCTGAAGAACTCTGACGATCATAGGAGAATGGTCCGAGATACCAGGGTTCAAAAACGAAGCCTCAGAGAACGAGAAATCAAGGTTCCATTTGTTGTTAACCAGAACACGGTCGATCTTCCTCATCTTCCTGGCGTCCCCTGCCGAGGTAGACCAAGTATAACGGAGGCTAACATATCTGAGATCCATCAGGTCTGTTTGTGCTAAGCATTGGGCAAACTCATCAAAATAAGGGATCCAGTCATTGGAACCTCCAACTCGATCGGATGGGTCTTTAATGGCATTGAAATCACCAGCAACAAGCCAAGCCGAATCCCGCATCAAGTCATTGAAGTAGAGGAGGTCCTCCCACAAAGGTCTACGACGCACAAAAGTATGTTCCCCATAAATAGCGAGAGATGCGGCGCAGCTCACACCGGACATATTAAGCTTCGAGACTACCATGCACGGCTGGTCATTGATAGAGATAGGCACAAAAGAAACAAGATCCGGGTTCCAACCAACCCGATTCTACCACGAGAAGAATACTCATAGTTCGCAATCCAATTCCATCCACTAATTAAGGAAGCCGAGATAGAATCAAAATATTCCTCGGGAACTTTAGTCTCAAAAAGGCCAATCGGCGAGTTTATTAACAAAGCAAAGCAAATCTTCGATCTCCGCCCGCCTAAGAGGGTTGACCATGCCTCTAATGTTCCAAAAGCCAAAAAACATATCAAAAAGGATAGAGGGACAGAATTACCTCTTCTTAGACCTGCGGCCTGTGGCAGGCGCTTTTGAAGCCACCGAGGGAGGTGGGTCAGGAAGAAGCAAGAGGAGCTGTTCTTGCATACTTCGAGCACTCGCCGGAGCCAGGTCTTTTGGCGAAGGGGAACCCACAGACAAAACATCTTTATCATTTAATTCCATTTGAGTACTAGAGTTGCATATTTCATCCGAGCTTCCAACCTGAAGTGAAGGGGAGGGAGCTCCTCCTTCACCTGCCGGGTATAGACCAAAAAGAGGCTTCCTTCTCGCATGCTTTTTCTTTTTCCCTGCCTTTCCCCTTCACCGCTTCCATTCGGATCGGCGGCGGGAGAGCGAGGACATAGCCACCAATTCACGACCATCCTCAGATGTAGAACCCCCAGCAGCAGAGATCTTCGAAGGCTTAGGAGGAACAAGTGCGATTGTCTCCAGTTGCAGATGAGAATCAATCTCAGGATCGATCATGTCCATGCCTAGGGTAGTAAGTGGAACTTGTAGGTCCACCATAACCTGTTTTTGACAATTCTGAGAGAGAGCAGGACCATTTGGACAAGTAGGGGAGTTAGGATGCACGGACTTGTCTTGAGCAGGATGGATTCCAACACTAGCATTCAAGACCTGATTAGCTTTCGGGAGGAACAGCGAGTTTGGAGGAGCAACTGTTTTACATTTGTGACCAAAGATACCGCACACCTTTGGGCAAGCAAGCGGTTTCCATTCATACTCAACTTCCACTTCCACCGATTTACCATCAAGGATCGGCTCAATAGATTCACAAGTTGGTTCTTGTTTGTTATTTCAACACAAACCCCGGCGAGCGTTAGCATTGTCATCTCGCTCTGTCGGTGATCCACATAGAGTGGTTTACCCACAAAGACCGGCCACCTTTCCAATGGATTGAGCTGACCAAAATGAAAAAGGTAAGTTCGAAGTCTCACCCAAACCGGAACCGAACGATGGGTGTCTTTACCGAGTTCCAAACCTGGTTTCCATTGCAACGAGAACCGGAGGAATCCTTGCAATTGTTAAATGGCCTCCTTCAAGGACTTTCCTTCGGAACTCCCTATCCGGTATGCGCAAAACAAACGGTCCCCGCCCATTAGACATGACTTCGACGGTTCGGACCCCGGGCTTTTTTAAGAGCATCTTCAATAACTTTAAACGGCAACCGCCTTCCAATGAAATACCCCACAAGGCACTCAAAGAGCTTGGGATCAACAGCTTCAAGATCAGATTCTGTCATCTGTATAACCGGTTTATTATTCACAAAGGTTGGCGGAGTATATTCAAGATCATATCCTTTATTCACTCCACTAGCAACGGCAGCCCAAGACCGAGTTAACGGGTTTTCCGACTCACCCCTGCGTTGAGGGCGCTTGGATGTCGATCTACCTCTACTCTTTTGACGCGCCTTAACAGGGGAGCGGGGAGGAGGTCGCGAGTCATTGTTCTCGATCGCAGCGAGATGGGGACGAAGGATTCGGCCTCTCGTTTGCTCAATAAAGGGGCAACCAACGAGGGATGTCCATGAACAGGATGAACAGGAGGGGAAGGGCTTCGATTACTCGGCCCCTCATCATCAAAATGGGCTCGGAAGGGTCCGGGCTCCATCAATTCAGCAGACTCGAAACAGCATAAACGCGAACAAAACCCTAACCCATCGCAACCAGATTAAACCCACAGAAGAGCACGTACCAGGCAGCACTTTAGAGGGTTTGAAGAGTAGTAGAAGGCGTCCAAAACCCCCGAAGAACAGCTCCAATCCGGCGGTAGACGAACGGAGCTCCGGTGAGGACCCACTGCTTTTGTTTTGTTTCTCATTTCTTGCACAACATCCTTGACAAACATGAAAAATGATATTACAACGTGACGTGGGAGTAATGGGCCGAGGTCTTTGTCCTGATGAGAGGAGAGGAGAAGAGAGGAAGTTTGAAGGTTTATTTTGAGATGTTTTTCTTGTTCTTCTCATATCATGATCTCATTTCCAAAGAATTGAAGTCCTTCAAGTCGCATCTTTTCAGTAGGATTTTGAAATAGAATGAGGACTTATATGAGCATGGTTTTTTTTTTTGGTCAGAATATGAGCATGGGTTGAGATACATCAGAAGGGTCCTTTTGCACTTTATAAACGAGGTATGTGAATGAGTTTTCAAACTACTTAATAAATCACATTCTCAATTTCTCCTAGAAATTAAACATAGGATTTTTTTTTGACATTATCATGAAAAAAAATGGGTTATTAACTATATCATTGTCATGTTAATTGGAAATATATAATTAGAGAGGTAAACAGGAGCTTGAAAATATTTAAACTCAAGAGATAAACAGGGATCTGGAAAGATTTGAACTCAAGATACCATGTAAGATTTTATGGAATCACTGTTAACTATTCTAAAAACTTAAGTTGTTAGATGAAAACGTGGTTTAATATTTAATTACTCTAACACAAACTAATGTTACTAAATCACTCTAGTTGTATCACCTCAAGCAAAACACAAGTTTCACGAAATTTTAATTCATGGTGTTGCACTTACTTGAGAGCATATGGAAAATCAATAACAGAAGATGCATAAGTTGGAAAAAAAACAACAAAAGGGTTTTTTATTTAATAAAAAAGGTTACACGGTATGGAATGAAGAATCGAGTGCGCAAGCCTTGTGTTTGACACGTGGCCGTTGATGCTCGGTGTAATTTTCGTTATATGTAGTTATGAAATTTCACATAAATATTCATATCTCGCCTGGACGTTGCCAAAATTGTTTTCATGTTCACACTATAGATAAGATAAGTAAGTTGATCATTTATGCTTTGAATTACCCATGAGTAAGTGATAAGATGAAGAGATTCCATACTAATCAATTCAAATCTTAAAGCAAGATATATATTGAGTTGATCGTATATTCTACTTCAACAAGTCACTCATTCAGATAATAGATTAGCCTGATTAGGTTAAGACTTTTCCTAATCACAATCATCTTAAAGAAACCACTTGATACGATTCGTATAAGTTATTTATTATTTAAAGTTTTTGTATCTAATATAAGGCCATCCACAAAGTTTTAGTAACATGAAATGGATTTTTAGCCATCTTGTTATGGGGTCAAAAATCGCCAGTCTTTTGCTGTTTTGACAGCAACCATTTTCGAGGATCGAAAGGGACATGAGACTTTCGTCGCAATCAATGAAGATGCAAGACCATATAGTGCATGCATCAATATCGATACCGGCCCTTCGACTTCTATTCAATAACAGGTTTGCTCGAATAATGCTCCTCGCTCATCTACTTGTCACCGTCGTCCTCTGGCTTCGACCCAAAGGCACAATGACATGCTCCTTGGCTAACCGAGCAGCATTCGAAAATGGGAGATTTGGCATGTAGTTAGGCCCACTTCGGTCCGCGAGGGCAACATCATTAACATCCCCAAAAGAGATGCATCACAATCCCTCTTTGTCCACGTCTCCCACATGCAACCCATAATTCCTACGGAATTTTTTGCCCTTTTTTTTATGGGAATGTGGGGGCATATTACCCTGAAAAAAAGGGAAAAAAAAAAAAAATCTCTCCTTGAGTCCTCCATTTTCAATCGCATAATGAGTTCTCAGATTTTCAAATATCGCTCGACTCAAGCAATTGTTTGAATAGCTAAAAGTTAAGATACTTAATTGTTTGAGCGCCATACAATAGTTATACTAATCGTGCGGTAATTTCTTTTGGAGATTGCAAATAGTGTTTTCATGGGTGAATGCTATGCCTTTTTTTTTTCTTTTTCTTTTTTGGGGGTTCGACTGAAGAAGTGGGTGCCGTTATGGGATGGGCAATCCATCATTTTTCATGCGAATTGCAACCGACGTCAATGGACTGGTCCCGTAAATGGAGTTGTAGATGAAGGTTTCATTTCCTTTTGAAATGAAAGAAAAGGAGGAGTCGCGAAGAACAAGGTCTCGGTACTTATTGGTCCAGTTCTGGGCTGGTTTTGGGCTGATTCTCTGGCAAATAGAATCAAGTCGGTTCTCGATTCTTTTTTTTTTTTTTAAGAAAAAACTTAAGGATTGGTTTCCGGTAGGACTTTTTTTTTTTTTCCTTTCATTTTTGGGTTCGGACCTATACATGAGAATCGAATTCAGGCCGATTGCAAGGAAATGGTTTTAAAACCATAGTTTTTCTTTGGAATAACGACACCAATAGTTCATTAAACTATTCATAACTATTCGATCTAGTCCATAAGCCGTCTATTTGTTTAACCTAATCCCTCAACTTTACATGACAAAGTCAAAAGTTTTCATAATCACATGCTATTGCCCAAATTTAGAATATATATGTATATATATTTAATTTTAATCCATTTTTCTAGATCGACAAAGAGTATGGCTATCTTCCTAGATTCTCATTAGACTTGTATCAAGTTGATGTTCCTGTTATTTTAATTTTGGTAATTTATAGATTTGACGAAATTTAATTAAGAAAATGTGAAACGCAAAAAATTAAAAATCTTATCTATCTAAAAAATTAGGAACAAGATTTAGATTAATGTAGATACAAGAAATCTATAGTTCAGTTAATATCATTATTAAATATTCTTATGAAAACTTATTTTAGAATAAAAAGGAATATGAAACTAATATAACTCTGACCAAGGTTATATTTTTACTATTTTATAGACTATAAGTTAATATATATACTTAAATGGAACCATAGCAATATTTATACATACCATAAAGGTAAAACTGTTGATTTAAGATATAATTGAAATGAACAAATATTCTAAAATCTAGGCAATAGTGTAATTATGAAAATTTGTGAATAATACTAAATGACTTATTTGACTCTGTGATGGAAAGTTGGGCAACTAGATTTTACTGGTCGACGGCCCAACTTCAAACCAAAAAAAAAAAAAGAATAAAAAAAAGAAAGAAAAGAAAAATATAAAGAGCTAATAACAAAATCGAAAAAATCTTTACCAAAAAAAAATCGAAAAACATGTTAAAATATTATTACAAATTATCCACGTTAATGTCGATCGTGCATCCATGTTAGTAATTTCCAATCAAAATTAGTCAGATGGACTTAGTTGACAAAATAAGAAAATATTTATGACTTAATTGATAAAATTAAAAGGTTGATATGACTGAATTGACAAAAGTACAATAAATTTAGGATTTAGGATTTTTTGGACAATTTTTCTGGTTGTCCAATGTGACGCGCGAGTGATGATTTGTAGTTCCTTTACTAGAAAAGCAAGTTGTGAGTTGAGAGCCTTTTTTTTAGTGTCCTTTCACTTGATGAGGTGAGGAGAGAGGAGAGGAGGATGTGAAGGTTTTGATGTTCTTGCTTGTTGCTTGTTGTCTGTTAACACTACTATAGAAACAAATCAAAAATAAAAATTCAAATAATTAACTCATGGACACTCTAGTTAATATGTTATTTTCATGCTGATTTGTAAAAGATTCTGTAATAGATATTATCATATATAGATATGTGTTTTTTGATTTGTATAGACTTAGGTGCTCTTTGACCTCGCACTCATCTCCTCGACCATCCCATGGATCTGGGACTAGCCACAAGCCTCCGACAATCCTTCGATGATTTTCGCACCGCTACTGAGGAGAATTCTAGAATCTGATTTAAACAGTTTGCCACGTGAGTATTACAATTTCTTTGGCGTTTTTTTTTTTTTTTTTGGGGCTCTGATGTACTTTCTTTAATGTCTTCAGCCAATTCGAACGCCAGTACTCTGAAGCAACAGTAACTGCGGCTCGGAATAATCTGAACGAGGTCATCGATTTGATCAGGATGCATGAATTCTTAGTTCTGACTACTCTGGAGGAAACAAGGGTATTCACGGCTCGGAATAATCTGAAACCGTGCGGAGGATGCGCCAAATGCTGGTAAAGGCCGCAGGACAACCAGAGCTTCTTCCACTTCCCGGGCTAGTTAGGCCCTGCATGGTAAAATGTGTTTCGTTCTCGGGAACACAAATTTTTGTTTTTTTGTTGTTCGGGAACAAAAAATGAGCAAAACGCGTTTGTTTGCGTTTTTGTTCCAAAATTATTTTTTGTTCCCGTTAAAACACATCGGGAACGGAAAGCAAAAAAAAAAAAGTTGTTTTCTTTTCGGAACAAAATTTAGGAACACTTTTTCTGCAAACGCCAATCAATTTTTTGTCACTGCACTTATTTCTTCACAAGTACACATCTTTCTCTTTTCCCTAAGTCGAAACTCAGAACCTTGGCGATGCAGCTGCTACGATCTTTTGTCCATTTAGATACTTTTTCTGGCTATGACCGAGTTTGATGTGTCTCTCGCCCCTACCCCAATCCCCCCTTGTGCTAGTGCGCCACGGTATCCTATTCTTTTCGAAGAAAACAGAGGTTGGGACTCTCCTTATGCGATTTGCTGTTACACCAGAGCAACACTTTAAATTGCCCATTGAGATAACTGATAAGATGAAGAGATTCCATACTAATCAGTTCAAATCTAAAAGTGAGACTTATATAGGGTTGATCATATATTCTACTCCAGCAAGTTATTCATTCAAATAATAAATTAAATTAAGATATCGTCTTAAAAAAACTACTTGATACATTATTCAAAATTCGTATCTATTGACAAGGCCATCCATAGAGTTTTAGTAACATTAAAGGGACATTTCGCTGTCTTGCTGTGGGATTGGAAGTTGACAATGGAGACTTTCGTCGCAATCAACAAACATGTAGTAACACCATCGCATGCATTGATATCAACAACCGGCCCCGTCGGCCTCTATTAAATAACCGGCTGCACACTTAATGCTCTTTGCTTATTTACTCGCCACCATCATCCTCTCCCTTTGTACACAAAAGGGACGATAGCATGCTCCTTGGCTAACCCGACAGGTGTAGTTCTTGCTGGGGCAAGATCTAAATCCAGGGCTTTCTTAACAAGGATTACACGGTTGAGAAAACAGCATCATCCCATAGTTCTATTTTGCCTAGCTCACTCTGTGTATATGAGTGTTTGGGATTGGATCTGTGGCACCACTAATTGATTGACCAACATCATCGTCTTTTACTAACTTCATATTGGAATAGCATGTAAATTATCCTATCACCTAATAGTTGATAGGCATTTGGCGAGACCGTACGAAATTGTGCGGTGGCATTTGGAGCTCGAAGTCAACCATGTGTGTGGAGCTGTCAACACAGACGTAGAGGAAACTTGCATGCTATTGACGCCGAAAAGGTAACTGATTGTAGAGGAAACTTGCATGCTATTGACACCGAAAAGGTAGCTGATTTGTAGGTTAGTGTTTTCTTGAGAAATGAAAATGCATAAGGTCAAATCAGACATCATGTTTTCAGTCAGTAGGTTGTGCTGCAAAAGCGCAGAATGGTATGACATGGGCCTCATGTTATTCTTTTTTCGCTAAAGAACCAGTTCAGTATGGTCAAGAGTCGGTAAGTAATGGGTTTAATATTCCATGGGCGGTTGAAAATGAGGCCTTCAAAGTGGTTTCGTTATATCTAACCCCCAACTAACACCAATGTTATAAATACTGAAGTGAAACTATTAATTATCCTAAACCAAATTGCACCTGCTACAGTTTATACTGGTGCAAGTGGTACTGAACCATCATCTTGTAAACCAAGCTTGATTCTTCCATTGACTCTATTGACTTCTGTGCTCACTCTGCAGATAGTTGCTTTTGGGTTTACAATTTGTGCTTAGAGATGGATATTGGCTCGACCAATATCAATAGCAGATGGAGAATTTGCACTCTAGCTAGCTTTCTTGGAGTGGTCTTGTTAGTTTTTCTCCTCAAGCAGCGCCGCAACTCCGTGGATCTCTCGAGAACACAAAGCTTGGAAGCGTTGGTCACATCCTCGATAGACCTCTTTCCATCATTTACCAATCAATCATCCGGTTCACCCCGCTTCGAGGAAAGCAGAGAGCTGGAACAGGAGGAGCAAAAAGGATGCGACATATTTGATGGAAAATGGATTTATGATCCAAAAGCGAGCCCTCTTTATAGTGGAGCTCAGTGTCCCTTTCTAAGCAACCAGGTGAGTTGCCAAAGGAACGGTAGACCAGACTCCCAGTACGAGAGATGGAGTTGGGAAGCGAACCGATGTGCTATTCCTAGGTAAGCCGAGACATCTTTTAAGTTCATTTGCACGATATAATATTCTAGCACATGTAGCAGAATAGTTTGAATTCGGGTGGTACAAGTGATGGATTTAACCAATGATGGTGCAATTTTCATGTCGACTACCATACAAGACTGAACTTTTGAATTTTGACTAGGAGAGTATATTAGCATATTTTGTGCCATGACCTCTCAGTGAAAGAGTAGAGATGTTCTTTTTTCAGGTTCAATGGAACAGACATGTTAGAGAGTCTAAGAGGGAAGAGAGTGATCATAGTTGGGGACTCACTTAACAGGAACCAGTGGGAATCACTTGCTTGTCTTCTTTACTCATCCATCGCCCCGTCCGATGCCCATGTTGACGTCAAAGATGGCATGTATAAAGTCTTTCATGCGAAGGTCAGTGAAACAGTTCATCTACACTCACCGTGAATATCTCGCAAATCGTTCTCCTCCATCAGTGTTTTGAGTTTTTGAGAATTATTGTGCGGTTGTCAGTGATGCAAAGCAATGGGTAATGTTGCAGAATTACAATTGCTCCGTTGAATTCTATTGGAGCCCGTTTCTCGTTCAACTAGACGTGGACCATGCAAATGGTACCGGCGTTCTCAATCTTGACCGGATCTGCGCCTCAGCCAAGAATTGGAAAGGCGCCAATATCATGATCTTCAACACCGGTCATTGGTGGATGCACCAGGGGAAATTCAACACGTACGATTCAAACTCCACTCTGTTTTCAGTTTTATATAACGAAGGAAATTGGTTCAATGCACAAGTAGAATCAATTCATATTATAAGGCCTTTAAAAAAGACCTGGAACAATATGTTAATACCAACGGTCATCCTGACGACTTGACTAATCACAGCTAACTGCCTATTGTTACTTAAGAGCTTGGACATGAGCCTGAATTCCTATTCCGCAGTTGGAACTTTGTCCAGTACAGGCAGGAGCTATTTCAGAACATGGAGACGGAGATAACATTCGAGATAGCAATGAAGACTTGGGCAGCTTGGATTGATAAGAATGTCAACGCAACAGAAACAAAAGTCTATTTTCGGAGTATATCGCCAGAACACAAAGGGAAGCAATGGTGTCATAACGAAACCCAGCCTATCATGGATAATTTGGACCGACAAACATTTCCACACACCATAAAAGAAATCACAGAGAGAACCATCGAGAGAACGAGATTTCCAGTAACTTATCTGAACATCACAAAGCTGTCAGAGTATAGGAGAGATGCTCATCCGACAGTGTACACAAGCAGGGGAGGAAAGTTATTGACAGCAGAAGAGAAAAGACATCCGGAAGTTCACGCCGATTGCAGCCATTGGTGTCTCCCTGGGCTGCCTGATACATGGAACCGGCTTCTGTATGCGTCCTTGGTTTTAGACGGCACCAGAGGCAACTCTAGTTCTTCACATTTGGCAGTTTGAGTAATTTGGATAAATCACTCTATTTCTTTTGTTTATTTATTTGAATTTGTTCAAAGAACAGTAGAGGCATTAGGAAGAGGAACTAGAATAAGTGTTTCAATTGACATTACTAGAAAAAAGAGATTGAGGTATGTTACATCTCTGTGCCCAACATAATTACACAGAGTTTACTCTAGCTTTCTTATTGGCCGTTATAGATGATATAGCTACCAGAACAAGCTGTGATTTAGACACCTGACTTCTATGCCTTGCAAACACTCTTCGATGTGCTGCAGATGCTTCCAGTGTATTTTGCAGAGGAAGTACAAAGAATACTCTTGCAAGCACCATCTGCATTACAAGATAATATCAAACTAATAGGAACAATAGGTTTACCCACCACGAGAAGTACATGGAGTTCTCCTCCTCCATAGAATAACATTCTATCTTCATATGCCCAGCTCAGACGCGACTCCCACCAACAACATATTCTACAAGAAAAGCGTCTTCGACTTGAATTCTCAGGGCTACCATTCTAGGAGAGACAAAAGGAAAATAAAACGTACATAAATGAAGCAAATCTGAAGAGAGGATGAATGGGATCAGTTGGGTCATCTCCATATTGCTCATATGCATAAACAAAGCGTTACCCGGCATGATAGAGATTAATACAATAACAAGTCGATTATCCTCTTTATGACAACACGTAGAGTACTTTAAATTTCGTGGCAGGAGAAGATTAATCCTGCCAATATAGACATCAGAGATTTTTAGATCGCCTTCAACAAGAATGGAGGCTGCACAACCTATAGATATCTAATATGTACAGGGTTATTAACATGCTTAGAGCAGCTCCCACTCAGGTTCAGAATAATCATGAGCTTGTGTTTTCTCCTCCCCCTCTAAGTTGAGAGTTGGCCTGGACCTTCTTCTGCAATCTTTTCTGGGTTCTGCGTCACCTCCATGACATAGGGCAAGTTGCTCATACTCGAGTATCCTTGATGACTTCTTTTTTGAAGAAAAGGCATCTCGTACTTTTTTCTGATGGAAATGTCCATTAAGGGAGATTCAAGCACTAAGGGAAATAAGTCATACAAGATTACACACGGATGGAGAGAATACCTTATAAGATCGGTGTTTGCCTTCCCTCTTAGCAGCAAATTGAATTTCATCATTATTCACGACAATGCAAGATTCCTCAAGTTTTGCCTCGTTGATTTGATTGAAGGTTGCAGCATCTTGTTCAGTGTCAAAATCGCCCTTGCTTGTATTCATATTTGAGCCATTCGAACATCCTACAATATTTGGTTGCTGTTATTCTTTTGCTTCAAAACACAGTTAAGCACCATTTAAAGTAGTCACACAAAGCAAATGATCATCAGGACTGCTCTAATTTTGAGCAGGTAAATCTAGATTAAGGCAATTTGTGTACTGTAGTTCCAAATCATCTACTCTTAAGGAAAAGAATGCTGCTGCATGAACACAGTTGGCAGTGACATATACACACCTGCACACACGCACACAAGCACATGCACATGTGTGCACAAGCATGCTCACATTCTCACAGCATCTCTGGACTTTCTATTGGGACTTGATGACCCCACACGTGTGTGTACACGTGTGTTTTATGTGTTGAGTGCACACGTACACACTCATGCTACCATTCTTGTTTCTTGCGTAAATAACTTTCCTTCTCATCATCTTTCTTGCCCATTCGAGATCAATTTACAAGGAAAATCATCAGGCCAAAACATGTGTGACTTCATTACAACAACATAATGGCTAGAGCTTCCAATATTAGTCATGGGAGAAAGAACAAGAGACCGGCAATCCTCAAAGAACAATGTAAAAAACCATTAAATGAGCTTAAAAGACCAAAACATAAAAAGGGTCTATCTGGTTTAGTGGAAATGCTTAGACTGGTTTCTTTAGAACCCAGTGAGCATAATGAACTATGGGTTGACACTAATCATGGCATCTGTCTCCAAGAAATCCTTGCCAACCATTAATATAGGTAATGCAGAAGTCCTGAATGCAACTACACTCATTAACTAATACCTGGAACAGGGAAGACGTATCTGCTGCAGATATTTTCACTGATAGTATAAGGCTCCACAGAATCCGCCTCGCTATCTGAGAAGTTGACTGAAGCATAATTACACCAGTGGAGAGAGGTAAGTCCAATGTGTGATACTGATAATTGGTTTGATTGAAGCAGAAAAGAAAAGAAAAATTACCATATGACTCAACCAATGGAACACCAGAAGACGAGGGAGTTTTAGTCTCTCTTTCACGGCTTGCCACAGATTGATCCGATATGAGTTTGTTTAATTGAGGGCCATTACCTGAAAATTCTGGTGCACACCTACCTCTTTCAGTATCATTGATATGATTTTCCACAGTGTCACCACTGTTAATTTCAACAGAAGTGGAGCCCGCATTTGTGGTTTGATCATGGGCTGATTCATCATTTTCGGTCAAGAAACCTACAAACTCTGGCTCACCCAGAGCAATAACCTTCGAAGTCTCAGCAGATGGCATATTACCTACACCAGAGTTCTCATTGACAGCTGAATCAGGCACAGATTTATTATCAGTACTTCCTGAATGTAGGTCAAGAGAACCTTTTTGCAGGGCAGGAACCTGAAAAGGCGTCTGGCAAGTATTATCTGCACAAGAAGTTCCCCGAAAACATGGTGCATGAAGGACATCTTTCTTCACATCACCAAGTAATTTTGAATCCTCACTCAGTTGATAGATAACCTTTGCTGGTTCTCTTTTCCGACATACTTTTGCCTTCTTGGATACCTGGACATCATTGCATTTTACTACAGAAAATTCAGGGGCTGTCACTTTGTCAGGGTCAACAGATGACGGAGGAAGCACATCTTCCACGACTTCCGAGTAGAACTTCTTAACACTCGCACCTACAGTCTGGACTTGATTCTCAACAAATTTAACTGTGTCCTGTCCACAGAAAATATTAACTGGATATAGAACAGCAAATGAAGTTCATTTACAGATTCTGGATCAGAGAGTGTAACTCAAACAGTTCATTCAACCATTGAAGACACAGACAGATATCAAGCACACCTATAAACGTAACAATGAAAACAGCTAAAAATGGTCTCAGAACATCAATCACAGTGATAGATATCTGAATTAGTTATGAGAGATTGCAGAAGTGGATCCAGTAACCACCCTCCTCTTTACAGTCCCTCGACAGTTCATGATGGTCATAGATAGGTCAATACATAAACAAGCACACCTTTGCTCAAAAATTAATATGTACCTGGTACATGATTTCTTCCACCTCCAAGCACATAGCTTCAAACTTCTGGTATATGTTTCCAACCCATGTTATGCCTTTTACATCCATTGTTTTATTGCAAGAGATTTGGCCTGAGTTTCAGATACGTACTTCACCCAGTCTCCTCTAAGTTGAGCACTTATAATTCATTCAGCATCTGCTCTGAATGAAATTTGTCAACATAAGAGAAAATCCAGAAATGCTTACATGAAAAGTCAAATGCAACATTGACCCAATTTGATAACCATAACCTCTAAATTAAGGGCCTAAAGGCATCAAAGAGTGCAACAAAGGGCTGATGCCATGAAGATATAGGCATATTGAGAGAAAGTAATCATGAACATGAGCAATGTACCAAACTAGCAACTAGCAACCAATCGCCACATGTTTGACAAAGCAATCATCCGAAGAGAACAGCTTAAACAGAAAATATCATAGTCTCATCCAATGTTTAACAATATGAAATCAGAAACCTGTAACCAAGCATGTGGATACTACACGGATACTACATGAAGTTATGAATATTAGTATTTACTGTTCAACATATAATGAATGGCACCATCTTAGATTGTCACCTCTAAGATGCTTGATAGTCCATGAAAACCCACTATTCTTTGCAGACTCATGTTAACCACAGCTGCAATATGATTTTTGCACACCATCCCTCAGATCCTCCACTTCTACCGACAATAATTAGGATAAAAGCATTTTCACTAAAACAACCTCAACTATATATGAAACATCAATTTTATTAGAAAACATTGTTCCAGAAACTGCAATCAAGCAGATATTTAAGCAAATTAGATGATCCATCAAGTCATGGACTACCCATAAGATAAAAGAAATAATGCAGCCTAGAAGGCCTTGTTCTTATTTAAAATTCTGTATAAGAATTTAGCACAGTGAACAAAGAGGATCTAAGAATCGCATTCTCATCATCCATATGAATTTGTGATTAACATGCATATCATGAAGGCATATCTCTAGATGGCTTAATGCCTCAAGAGTTCCATATCAAAGATGTAACTTATGTGGATCAACCTAAATTTGACAGCTGTAATTCTTCAATTTCAACTAAGTTATTGTTTCAACGACAGCATCTAGATATGCATATGAAACTCACATCCTTTAAAGAAAGATATGGCTCAAAGCTTCAGATGAGAAATTAATGTGCAAGCCCTATAGCTGCGTCTAACAAATCAAACAAGAATTTGTTGTTATAGCATACATAGGAGTTTCTGAACAATCCCAGTTGTCGTGTGTTCGCATAATTGTCAAATTACATTAAATGGCGTGCCAGATGAGCAAAGTGTCACGAAAATAAAAGGGGCTGCCAGAATAGTTAGCCATGAAAATACGCACCATATTCATCTACCCTTTCTTGCTATACACTCGAAACTTCAGCAGTCCAAAGCTAGTACAGCTCCTCCGTAATCATTAACAAATCGCGACAAGCGTTTTAGAGAATAAACGAAAATTCAAGAAAGGAGAGGTATCGAAACAACTGCTCCATGAAGTATATCAAAATTGAACAATTACATATCATATTGGAAAAAAAAAAAAAACTCCCAGAAACCTCCATACCCGAACAAAAAAACAATTAATTTCTCAGGGGCATCAAAACCAAGTCTCGCATAACATCATCAAGCTAAGCGACAGACGTATCAATATAATTCAATCCATCAACCAGCTCCAAATAAAGCAAAAGCAAAGTTTTTCTCGAAGCGGGTAAGTCCCTGCACAACAGGTTCTTCCACCGCTAGACTTCAATTCAATCATCAGAACAAGTCCTCAACGCACGATCATCCACGCGACGACGATGAAAAGAAGAGGAAGGAAACATGCATATGCCCAGCGAGCAGCGATGGAAAATCGAATCACCCAAGATTGAAGACTTACGTGCCGCGCGAGACAAAGAAAACCCAGACGCGAGAAGCCCCAGAAATTTGGTATTTCGCTGCAAAAACCCAACTTGAGTTTTTTGCTTTTATAGCGCACAAGCATTCCACCAAAGCCCGGACGAAGGGAAAACGCAGGGCGGAAGAGGGACGAAGGGAGGCGTGCGGACACAGTTCCTTAGGTTTATTTCGGGGGCTACTGACTGACACGTGGCATCATCATGATATGAAACGTTGGTCAGGATCCGCGATTAGGCTTGCTCTCCTTTTCTTATTTTTCTTAATTGAGCTTTTTCGTATGACTCTTAATGCGATTTTCTTAACAAATGCCCAAAATCATAAGTAAAAAAACGTTTGACTTTTCTCAGTATTCTGTCTCTCAGTATTGCCATTTGCAATGGCCAAAGGCAAACTAGAGCCAATACAAAGAGGACACCCGCAAAATAAATGGCAACAATAACAATCATTATAAATATATCAGGTATAGCGATAGTAGCTTAATAATTTCTAACGGTATTTGTGCAGATTACAACGTTTAAAAGAAAAATCATTAAAAAAATTATATGTCAATGATTTTTTTTTTACATAGGCGTCGGTCGTTGTAATCTATTATCACGTGAATTGAATGCATCGTGTTCTAATCCATTTAGTTCAATAAACCAAATTTAAAAATAAGAAACTCGCTAATTCAAGCATGAACTCAACTCGAAATCAAATGAGTTAATCTTGATGGAGTTACATATCTGAAATAGTTCAAGTCAGTTTCGCTCCCACTTAATAAGTCTTTGAGTTCATATATATGTAGTACAACAACCTGCTTCTTGGTATTCAAATCGATTAAGTATGATATACGCATATAGTTGATGTGACTCGCTATTGACTCAGATGAATTGTTTTGCACCCATCATAAATTTAGGTATGGTAAGCTTATAAATTCAATCATACACTAAACTTGATCTCTGGAGCCCATGCAAGTTCATTCATCAAGCAACCAAAGTACACTTTTGCTCTCAAGTTTATTAAAAACATACTTTTTGTGATTCTTGTAAAAGTCTAACAACAACTACCTTATAATTAAATATGTTCGTGTAAGAATTGTCCGATAAAATAGTCATCTTTTACTCAATCCTTAAAAGCAAATCGCTTTTCCGTTCCATTAAACAAGTACACCAACTTTCATTCAAACTTGACACATTTGTTTATCGAATCGTAAGTACTAAAAGCCATTTATCTACAACTCTAGCTTCATTTGCTCTATTTTCCCCCTACTTGCACAAGCTAAAAACCTTTTATAAGAACGTGAACAAGTTCGATCTCCTCAAATTAGCGATGTAAAAGTAAAGTCTATATTAAGACATCTTAGATGCTATGGCATTACCATTATGTACGTACTATACTTGATGTTTCTAAGATATGACATGACTAATTTAATTGAAGAAGGGTCGCGGTGCTATTGATCGCAACATTTTCCCCGTGGTCTCAGTGCCTTGGACACGTCGGCGAGATCAATGAATTGAGATTGAAGACAAGACATTTGCTGTCGAAGCAGCAGCGGAGTAAGTACACCAAATCCCTCAAGGTCAACGTCAAATCGAGTGCTCCTATGAAATGGCAAGAACGGCAGAACGGCCGATGGCGATAGGCACAGGGCAATAAGAAAGTGGCATTGACAAACGAGGACCGGTGTAGCGTTTCGAATTGCTTCAAGGTGACGATCAAATAAGCCGGTCAAACAATAATAATAATAATAATAATAATAATAAAGGAGGGAAGATTGTCTTCCAAAGTCAGAGAAGAGATATTCCTTTCTAAAAGAGAATATGTAATATAGCGGCAGGAATAGATATGGTGGATGCACCGTACGTCAAGTAAGACGCCCTTTGCTTGGATCAAGCTAACATGGCGAACAAATAACTTGCGTCAGCTTCTCAAGTCCCTTGTGCATATGGAGATGGTAGAGACATGAAGGAGGCTTCATATGTGGGTGGCTTTCTGTGTGCTTTTGATAAGAAAAATGGGAAGGCGACATGCATAACCAGAATGCTTCCGCTTTAAGATTGAACGATGCATAAAAACAGACAAAACCAGAGAGAGAGAGGGAGAGAGAGAGAGAGCTCCGGTGATGAAAGCACTTCTGAGAACCTTTACCATTTTTACCAAATGAATGAAATTGCAGCACGCTCAACATAAACTTGAAGATTCCAAACCTTCTCGTCGGTCAAATTATATGAAGAAAAAGGAATAAGATGTTTGGTTGATTCAGTGTACATCACCCTGGAACACGGTAATCCCGTGCACTGGGACACCCCTATACAATGCCATCTCAAGTTGTTTTTACCCTGCTGTTTGAAAATCTCCAAAATCATCATCTGGCACTTCTTGCGCACTCTGGTCATCATTAGAATTTGATTGCCCTAACTCTTCTTTATTTGAGCTGAGAGCCTTATGTTCGGGAAGTTGCAGAAAAGATGAATGTGGAGGCACGTCCTCTGTAGACTCACAACCAGAAGTAACAGGTGAAAGGGGTGCCGGGGGAGGTGGGGGTGGTTTGAGACATACCACGGGCTCTTCCTTATTGGCCTTCTCCTCCAAAGACAAAGTGTTCAGACTTTGCTCCAAATGTTTCGACTTGAGAGTACCGCTGCTTTGCTGTCAAGATTAGAGGGCAAATGATATCAGCTGATGAATGAGCACAGATCGATTCAGTTTAATTTTTGGATCAATAGATAGGTGCTAGATATCTTACATTCTTTAATTGGAGTTTAAGAGTCTCCCCTTCTTTCAAACTGTAATCAACCAAAGACTTCTGCTGGTATTGCTGTTCCATCTCTTCTGCAGTTTTCTTTTTGTCCAAATATCTTGACGAATAAGCATAAACATATTTGTAAGATTTGACCAATAAAATTAATCATTTTAGACAAAACATTCTTCCAAATCTTACAGAAAAGACAACATATGACATTAAGGACTTGAAATTCAGATTCTGTAAAGACAGTTGAGAACTGGGAAGTACTTCATGTGGTCATGCAAGGCCGCTTGGAAATCATAAGCCTCCGTTCTTTCTCGAAAGCCAATGCCAATGAAAGCATGCCGCATACGACCACCTGCATAGCTTTAAGCTGATCAGCATCATAGTTTGTCTAAGGGGTGAAAGGTTGTGAACAGACGCTCCTTCAATCTGCTTGCAATGTCTATAAAAGACCAGCCCTTGTTTTGCCTCAGAGTTGCTTGTAAAGTAACTTGGAACTTATGTATTGTCACTAGCATTTGCACTCTTTAGAACAATAAATAATGCAGTATGCTTATCAACAAATGGCAAACTTACCGATATTTTCTTCTATACGAAGAACAAAATATCTGCAAAGCAAGAACGTTCAAATAAATCCCATGAAACATTGACATTGAACAGAAAAAGAACCTTAATGAAAAATCAGCAAAAGCAATCAGATTTGACATTATCTGTTCTGCAGCATGTCCTATCCATTAATATTCATGTCCAAGTATAGTTAATAGCAAAAAGGGTGTTCAACCTGCTGCTGTCAATTACAGCTTCCACTGGATGCGGCTCTCCATTTCTCAAGAATGCCCGAGCGTATAAGTCACCTATTATAAAAAGACAAACCAAAGTTGGAAGAAAACCAATATAAGACATGAAGGGACACATCTAATAGCAGCTCAACATTTATGCTAACCAGTAATCTTGTCTTCAAGTTTGATAATGCATTCTTCACCCTTGCTGATTACTTTCAATGCTCCCTCCCAAGCCCACTTGTTCACATTCCATTCATCAGCCCTAGATGAATTTCAGCAGCATGCTTAATCATTTTGGATGTGTGGGAAGACATAAAGCAAACAACAGTGCCAACGAGTCTAACAACACCAACCATCTTCTACAGGAATAGTTATCAAACTTATATTGCAAAAAACAACTCAAAACCTAATGTCATGAACTATCAATAGTTGTCATCCTTGCATTCATGCATATGAGATGAGTGGCAGCAACATGTTCTTGTTTCTGGAAATATCTGAAAAATCACACCATATTGTTTCTGCATTGAACAAGTCCTGATTTACTTTTCTACCTCAGACACTTTACAGCAACCATTGTGCTTTTGCAACCAAATATGGTCAGTTTACCATAGTTAAAAAAACTCATGATGTTATCAGTCAGAAGTCCACAAAGCATTCGCTCGTGTCCTTCCATGACTCATATTTAATGAAAATTTAGATGGCTGCCGTAAACTTTAACACTAAGTCGGTAGGGATTCTGCATCTGCCATCTTCGAGATAGCTGCAACTTCCAGAGATAGGTTTTGATAGATTTTTCATTGCTTCACTGGTTCAACCAACAAGTTGACTAGAGTAGTCCTGATTATGATTCCAACAATTAACCCTTTTGTCAGTTCAGATCACATAATATTCTGGTCACGACTGCAGGCTTACTATCAACTTTCCCTGTGCTGCAAAATAAAAACTGCAGCAGTATTTTTTCCTCAATCGGTCAAGTTTAAGCACCTGTAAGAAGCTGCACTTTTCCTTGGCGGTATCTGCAAAAATTGCACACAAATTTAGCGCTGCATACATGAAGAATAGCCCTTTTACAGAATCAACAACTCCAAAATAATTACAAGCACAAAAATCATTAAAAAAAAAAAAAATGCTCTGCTATCATCTGAAACTACAATCCTAGTGAATTTCATTCTTTAGAAAGTGTTCCTGTATTTGGCTATTGTGTTAACCGCAGTTTCTGTCTTCCCCAATAAAATCAATTCTCCATTCAATAAAGCCCCATAATTCTGCCCAACATCCAGTGAAATCTTCCATACACAAGATTGCACAAAAAAATAAAGTCACGGTTTACCAAAAATAAAAATAAATAAGGGCCCCCTCCTCGTGTTTTAAGTTGATCTGAGGTTGATTGACATGGCATTAACCTTTGCCTGTAAAGGGACATTTGCAATTATTACAATTTTCGATGTGCGGTTCTCATACAACATCGCCGCGGTTATCTGCTAATTCAAATGTTCGCAACACTGATTCAATCATGAACAAAACAATAATACATATCACGAATGGCGAAATCATCTATAACATCTCCACACTGATCTCCTAATTTCTAAGCGCATATTGCTGCAATTCACGCCGGGATCAATTCAAGCACGGGCGAGAATTCACAGAGTCAGAGCAAAACACACGAGAGTTCGAAAATCGGCGCGCAACCCAGCAACCAATTTACACAATTTGATAGATTGAACGGGGAAAGGAATGCCCTTTTTCCCGATGATCAACGCGTACCAGATAGACGTAACACTCGGAGACTTGGAACAGGACCAGCTCGATCGGTTCGGCTTCGTCGGCGTCCTCGGAGCTCTGCTGATCCTTCGATCTCGACTCCTCCTTTTCCATGGAGAGCGAGATTGATGATGCTCGGATCGGAAGACCAAGTGCGGAAGGTTAACTTCCAGTTGCAGCCGATTTCCAGAAGAAACACGCGAAATGCTCCAGAATTTGGTTGGCGATTGGTGAGCAGCTCTAGTATTGTTTTCTTTTTAGGGGTTTCCGTTTTTTGGTTGAAGATCGTGGGATAAACAATTGTTTTTTTTTTCTTTTTTGGGAAAATTAAAATTGCAGAAGGCAAAGTCCTAAATATTTTAAAAGCTACAGTAATATTACACGGCTGACGAAGTAAGCCTTTGATATTATATGAATGATGAATGATGGATTAAGCCTCTAATCCGTGATTTGCCTTGAGATAAAAGAGCAACTCATGTATGAGTCCGAAGCATGGGTAAGTCTCTCCCACTAGTAATTTAATTTTCATGTTTTGTAGTTGATTTTAAAATCTGCCATTAAGAAATCTAAAGTTATAATCCCGATTTTTTTGGGATTAATCAAAAGTAAAAAGTGTGCTTTTTTGTTAAAATTTAAAACGCTATACTAAGTTTGAGAATTCGTGAACGTTTAATATGTTAATTTACACGTTGACGGGAAATTTTCAAGTATAAGAAGTTATAGGCAATATAACACCAATAAGCACAAGCCACTTGTGTTCTCTCAGGGAGATGTAGGCATTGGTGTGCTTCTCAGCTCGACGACCTTGATTTCAACTCGCTTGACTTATTGGAGGAGATGAAAGATAAACCAGAGTTGGCGGAAAAGGAGAGGGCGCTCTACATGCAATGGGTTGACAATTTTGTGCATTATGGAGACCACGCTTTACTTAAATTCACAATACACTTAGGCCTGAGATATCTTGTATAACTCTTGCATCGACCAATGGATTAGTTTTGTTTCATCAAAAAGGATAAATTGTTCGAATTAGATTTTGCGCCCGTATGTCATGAAGATTTTGAAACTGATTGTAATCCTAGTTGCTTGCCATATCTATTAGAGCATGAGATACTTATAAATATTGATGTAGGGTGTTTTTTGTTTTTGGTCTAAAATAGTACTCCTTTGATGCTTCTGTCCTCAATGGCTTTGTGCATCATCCAAGAACATACATTGACCATCAAAATGAATAGGTAAGGGGATATTGAATCTCCTTGTCCAATCTCTCGTCTAGATAAGAAGTACTCAATTGGCTCTCCATTGACTTTCACTCTGAAGGAGATTGTCGATACACATTGCATGATTAAGTCTACCCATTGATCACAAAATCCCATCTTTAGCATGCTCATTTGAAGGAAGTCCCACCACCTTGTCATGTGTTTTATGCATGCCTAGTTTCAAAATAACCTAGAATTTCTTGTATATCTTCTTTATCCTCATCTAACGCAATACTTCCTAAACGATAAGAATATTGTCTTGTATTTGTCGGCCTTTGACGAATACATCTCTTCCTATCTCCATAACTGATCAATATTCTTCTTTAACTATTGAATTTCTTCCTTGTTGGACATCCCAGCATTGCTGTTGGTGATGTCCATTAGTCTTTTTTTGAGACCTTTGATTTGGTTTGATGCATTAGAAAACTTCCTCCTGCTCCATGATGCTAATTCCATCGTAACTTATTGGATTTTGTGTGAAAAACGTCTGTAACCCTGCTGATCCTCAGCCCATATGCCTATAATAATGTCCCCACATTTTTGTTCTTCCAGCCAATATACTTCGAATTTGAAATCTCTTCATCCTTTTTCATGAACTGGGTATAATGAGAGGAGGAGTGGGCTATGATCCGACCCTACTGCTGGTAAAGCCAGAACTTCTGCATTTAGGAAAGTGTTGACACCTAATTTTTACCTTTCAAAATAGGGGTGAGCGGTTCCCGGTTCCTTACAGGTTCCGCCTGGAACCTAGAACCTATCCTCGGGTACAGGTTCCTCATTTTTTGGAACCTGGAACCTCCCCGTCAAAACCAAGAACCTGGAACCTATCCTGTCACAGGTTCCAGGGTCGGTTCCAGGTTCCAACAGGTTCCAACGGGTTCTTTTTTTTTTTTTTTTTTTTGATTTCTTCCTCCTTTCCTTTATCAGTTGAGTACCCCAAAATTATAAAGAGTGGTACAAACTCAGTAACAGAGAAGAAAAAAAGCCAATAGATGTGCTGTCAACATTTACATAAGACCAATGTTTGAGAAAGCTATGCAGCAAAAAACCCATGGGAATTTCCTGTCAGCATAATATAAGCCAACACACTAGATGTGATGTGTGTGCATTGGAGTGATTGCAAAACACCAACTTTGCAAGACAGATAGCAAATGGATAGAAATTGTAGTTCACAAATGAGCAATCTTAGACCTGGCTGACACAAATATACAAAAGAAATAGCCAAAGATTCAAAGTAAAGGAGCGAGTGGCAAAAGAAAAAGGAAAGCGATCATTCGAATTTTTCAAAAAGAAATAAAAAGGGTTGCAAAATTGCTACTTAAACATGCAAAATGAAGATATCAACTTAATGAAGGGGCTTCAGGCATCAAACTATCTCTATAAGTGTAAGTGACTAGCATATAAGAAGTAGAGGTCCTTTTACACTCTGTTTCGATTGACATAGATATTTTCCACACATATCGCCATTACAAGATTTGGACATTGCAGTACCTTTGTGTTCTGCATGACACGGAGCTGGGGTAGCACTGAAACAGCTTCAAGATAAACACAAAAGGCCCAGCAAATCCTATTAATGATATGATGGTGTGTTGAGGGGTGAATCACTAGAGACAGCACAACACATGGAATCACCTGCATTAAATGCAAAAGGGGAAAATTCAACAAATGTAAATATACCAATAACAAATAAAATTTAATGGATACAATTAGAACCTGGTTCTCACAACTCTATGTTCAAATTCTCTGATTTAGATGCCTCAGAGTATATTACCAGCTCAAGTTAATGATCAACAGAATTGGAAAAGGCAAAAAGGGAGTAAATCATAATTATTTGGTCAAGTTCAAGCTCAAATAACTAGCAGGCTATAACCCTTAAAATAAGTGGAAATTTCAAGAGACATTCAATTATATGGTTTTATTATGCCCAATCTCCCTTCAACCTTATTACAGTACTCGTAGACTATAAGAATTATAGAGCAACCTAATAAAACAATCTATTGACTGATGCCCATAACACCTTCAACCTTATTTATAGTATATAAGAATTAATTTATTGACCTTAGAAGCAAATCTATTGACTGATGCAAATTTTCAGATAATTTAAAGCATATACCTACCACCTGACTACCACAAGAGAACAAAATGAACAGACCGCCATAACCAACTCAGCCTTTTGGAGACACATTACGAAGAAGTAAATCCAAAAGACAAGCTTTTGTATGTCAAGGTTTCATATATCTTTTCATTTGGGTCCATTTGAATGCAGGCACCCACATCCAAACATAATCTTAAAATATTCTACAAATAAAGATGGACACATCTATTCCATAGTTTGCTCATGGAAGAATCTGATGGTAACCAAGGAAGAGATAGAGAAAGTCTAAACTAGAGAAACAAAGCTAAAGAAAAAGTTGTGACTTATCCGCGCCTTATTCATAAACATAATTAGAGTGTGGATGGAGGACTCACCACAAAGCTTGTGCCTCATACCGTGTCTCTGGGGAAAAATACAAGCCTTAATTTGTCAGTCGCTGGTGCACTTGCTTGCTAAAAAGAAAAAATAAACAAAGCTTACCGTGACAATGAGATAAGCCTCAGGCAGCAATTGAAGTTGGGCTTTTCCTTCCCCAAAATTCAGTGTAAGTGCTCCCACTGTCAAAAACTACTCGAAGATCTTTTACACCAGGTACCTTATGCAGGTCTTGCTGCGTAGCGCTTGCTAAAACAATACAGTTCAGGTCCTTCAAGTGTTTAGCAAGACATATAATGTGACAAAAAAAATAACCAAACAAAATAGATGGAACAGCTCCATACTCTGATAAACTAGCTGGTACCCAAGCAATTTTTGAAGAAGGGACAAGGTCGAAACTGCTTTCATGCGATAATGTCTCTTTGGAGATATGTTGCTGACCTTGATCGTCCGTGGAGGAGCATGACATCACGTGTTTATAAATTTTGATGATGCAATGATAAGGTGCGTCAAGGTTAGTATATTCCAACAAGTATTCTTGTTATGCAGACTGCAAAATCTCGGCGAAACTAACCGCACCTCGGATACATTGATTGTCCAATTCGACATCATGATAGATTCTGGGACCAACCCATTTTTCCTTTCTGCATTATCCCCGAGACCTGCATATTCAGGGGGAAAGTAGAACATTAACGTATTCAATCTCAGAGATTACAAGTGGACGGAAATCATGTTACGAGTTACATGGCGGATTGGATCGAGAGCATAATCGAGATTAATTTTGAGGAGATTGATCCTTTTCAGGAAACAAAAGGATTGAACATAGGCTTGCTTGCAAATGGGAATGCTTGGAAAAAGCAAATGCATCGGGCGAAACCAGAAGCAACAGAGACAGAGCAAGAGAAATCGAGCACTCACCGACATCACGAATCGGCGTTGAGACGATCTATAGCTGGGTGGCATCGGGGGCGACTGGGCAAGCGGCTTGGGGGGCGGCGAGTGGCTAGGCGGGCGGCGTCGGGGGTGGCTGGGCGAGCGGCGAGTGGTGAGCAGCATCTAGCGGCAGCGTCGAGGGTGAGCAGCGTCGAGTGGCGTCGAGTGGCTGAGCGTCGGGGCGAGCGAGGGGGGAGCGGCGAGCGTCGGGACGAGCGGCGAGCGTCGGGGCGAGCGGCTGGGCGAGCGGCGTCCACCGGGGGATGAGCGGCGTCCGGTGGTGGAGTCGAGGAAGAGCAGCGTCCAGCGGCGGCATCGAGGGTGAGCGGCGTCGAGTGGCTGAGCGTCGGGGCGAGCGGGGGGTGACGCCGTCGAGGGAGGCAAGGGCGGGGCGAGTGGTGTCCGGCGGCGGCGGCGTCGAGGGTGAGGGCAAGCGGCGTCGGGACGGGGAGAGGTAGAGAATGGGAGAGAACAACTGCGATAAAAAGTGATTTGGGGCTAGGGTTTTTACCTTTTACTTTTAGGAACCCTAACGGGTTCGGTTCCGGTTCCGGTTCCCGAGAAAAAGGGAACCGGGAACCGGAACCGGCCTCTTAAGAACCGGGAACCGAACCGGAACCTCCGGTTCGGTTCTCCGGTTCCCGGTTCTACCCGGGAACCACGCTCACCCCTATTTCAAAAAGTATATATCAAAATCAAATCAAAAATCAAAAATAAAAAATCAAAAATCAAAAATTCAAAATCAAAAATTTCAATTATTAATTTTCCTTTAAAAAAAAGAAAAAGAAAAAAAAAGGGGAACAAAGCCATGCGGGTCCGGGTCGAGCCGGATCCGATCTTGGCCCGACCCGGCCCCCTTTTCCTCTTATTTCTCCCCGCATGGGCCTGGGCCCAACCCTCTCCTTTCCCTTTTTTCTTTTTTTCTTTTCCCCTTGCGCGGTGCAACCCTCTTCTTCCCTCCGACCCGGCCCGCCCCGTTGTCTTCTCCCTCACCCGTTGTCTGCACGAGGAACGGACGAAGACGAAAGCAGAAAGCAGCCATCCGCATGGGGAAGTGGAGAAACCGAAAGCAAGGCCGCCGGGGCAACGGGGACAACACATCTCGTGGGTGCGGGCGAGCGTTGGAATCGGGAGGTCAGAGTCGGCTGGCAGAGTCGGCTGGTTGGTCAGCCGAGGGCAAGCGCGCACAAGCCGAACGGAAGGGAAGCAGGGAGAGATCTCGAGAGGAGGGGGGAAGGAAAACAGACACGAAAAGAAGGAGAAAAGACACGAAAACAGGGCGAGGGTGAGAGCGAGAGAAACGGAGAGCGAAAAGGAGGGGGAACTCACCGAGGCCACCGCCGTCGACGCGTCTCCCGATCGCCGCAACCGCCGCCGACGCGTCTCCCGATCGTTGCTACCGCCGCCGACGCATCTCCGGGCCACGTTGCCGCCGCCGCCGCCACCGCAGACGCGTCTCCAAGCTGCCATCCTCATCGGAACTCAGGTTGGTATTTCGTCGAACACATGGTGTGCATTTTCGAAGTTAAGCTCGCTGGAGCTCGTCCCATCCATTCCGGGTGAGCTCCGGCCTCCGTAGGTTCCCCCTTAGGTCCTCGTTTATTGCTGGTTATTTGCTGGTCACCACCGTCGCCGCCTCGAATCCCCATTAGGTCGGAAGCCGCTCGATTCGTTAGTGCCCGTCACCTGTTCGCCGTAATGCCCAAGCGAGATTTCCCTCTCCGGTTCCTCTGTGTAGAGTCCAGCTAGTCTTTTAGTCACCGGAATGCTGCCGTCGTTTGCCTGAAAGCCAGACTGTGTCCCTCCAAACTGAGGCGGCACCGTCGCGACCCCAACCAGATTGCCGGTGCCCCTCGCCCCTGTCCTCCCCGCCGTCGCAGCCCCGGTCGCGGACCGGCGATCGGCCCGACTGGGGAACGCGGGCCGAGCTGGGCCAGGTCTGCGACCTAGCCCGCTCAGCCTCTCCGGGCTTGCAGGCCCACTGTCCGGAATCAACCTGGCCGTGGGCCTACGAGTGAATCTTTTTTTTTTTTTTAAGAGTTTGGCCTTCCGGATTGGGCCCAAGTCCGGTCCGCCCTCAAGCGTGCCTGGTCGGGTGGACCCGACCCGGTTCGAAATGTTTTTTTTTTTAATTAAAATTAAAAATTAAAAATTTTGAAAATCCAAAAATGATAGGGTTTGGTTAAGAATTGTTACGTTTTGCATTCTTAGTGTAATTAGATATTTACTTGCTCATATTTTGATTATGTCGTATGTTTAATTTGCATATCTAATTATGTTTAATTACATGTGTTTAATTTTATTGCAATTAGGATCTTGGTAGTTATGATCATTACTTTAATGATTGCGCACCCGCATGATCACCTCACATGTTAGTGGATAAGTATAAAATCAATTCAAACTACCTGCCAAAAATCATTTTGTGAAAATGAACAAGATTAGGTACCGAAAGGGCACTAATTGATCAATTAGTGTAATCAAGTCCCCGACCCTAGATTCTCTGGTTCCGTAGGAAGTAAGGTACACTCACATGCCTCACTTGATTTCTAGCCAACCCTAATAGGCTAGTGGCGATTTCTTTTGTACAAAATTTCTTAAGAATATCCCAATGTCACGCGAGGTATGGGCTTGGGAGAGCCCGTGCCTAATCATGGGCCTTAGGTCCATCTTTTAGGCAATACCTCTAAACCTGTTCCCTCCCCCCGAGGGTAGGTCGCGACAGAAAGTAACTCGCCATTACATAGTACATATGACCCTATCCACTCTCTTTTTCACCAAGGCTTCTCCTTTCCTATTGTTGGCCCACACGTATGCGTGTCCTTGGCCATCAATATCCATTAAGGAGCAGTTGTTTAGGAGATCCCAGAAGGTGACAATTTTATGGTAGTCTACCTCCATTTTTCTTACCTTCTCCCAACTGTACAGAATATCATTGAAATCACCCATACATATCTAAGAGAGTTGATTAGTTACATAAAAGCCACAGAGCTATTGTCGTAGCTGGGGCCTTTCTTGAAAATTTGTCGAAGCATGAAGAAATGTAATTCTCATATGATTGCCACTAGTGGGATCTTCACATTCCATATCGATGAAATCATTTATATCAAAGAAATTGTTTGAACTCAAGTTCACATTTACTTGAACCTCTTCACTCCACATAAGCATCAAACCCCCAGCAATTCCTATTGGCTGCACCAAGAACAAATTTTGGTATTTGAGTCTCCTTTGGACCCATTCCACCATCATCTTATTGTTTTTAGTTTCCATCAGAAAAATCACATTAGGCCTTTCAAGGGCCACTAAGGCTCAAAGCTCCTGGAATGTCTAGGGGTTGCATAGCCTCTAACATTTCCAACTCAAGATCCTTATGATGTCTCCGGTGGTTTGTTAGGGCTAGCTGCCAAAGCTCATTCATTCCCCTCTTTCACCAGCTGAATAGGTGTCTCTAACAGCTCCATCTCGTCAATCGCTAAAGAACTCAACCCCTCAAGCTTCTTCTATTTTTTTGCTCTTTGAAACTTTACCCCTTTCTTGTCGGTTCCTCCTGTTTCCTTCATCCCTCCAGTAGTTAAGGTTGGTAGATACAACGGTTGTTTCCCACTCTCTGCCTTTACTACTGACAATGTAATTCCTTCATCCCTTTGCTCATTTAAGGAGGGATTTTCCACCTTTTTTTTTTTACTTCAAATAAGGGTAGCGTTAGTCTCAGGCCCTTTCCACCCCACGATCTCCATATTGGCCAATTGAATGGGGGTTTCAGGCACTTATTCCTCTTCCTATTGATTAGGGATTATTTTCCTATAAAAGGCTTCCCAATGAGGGCTTTGTTCTCGCACCTCCGCTTTGAGCCAAGGGACAAATTTTCCAGCCCTATTATTTGCCCATTCTATTTTTTTCATACGGGATTTCTTCACAATATGAAGCATGGTGACCTAACCTTCCACTTGAGTAGTAGAAGTGTAGAAGATGTTCGTATTTAAATTCCACCTATAACTTTTTTCCCTTATCTTCACTAGTGCCCCTGTTTTTAGAGGAGCTGAACGTTCAACTTCAATCCTCACTTTTCCTATTTTATATGGGCTGTCTCCACTATTTTCTAGTTGAATTTCCTTCACTTTTCCCACTTTTCCAGCCACATCAGAATAAACTCCTTCCAATATCCATCAAAGAGGCAAGCCCACCATGTGGATCCAGAAATCGTACTGAGAAAATCATAACAATACTCTGGAATGTCAAGTTCACATTGCTTTAACACTAATAAATTACTTGCAAACAACCATGGGCATGTTTCTAGCACCCTTTCTTTGTCAACTTCAGATTCAACAACAAATGAGAAAAAACCATGTTTTTTTTGGGAACATTCCACCGATTCTAATTTCCAAGCCTTCTACATTATATTACAAAATGCTTCGAAATTTACATTTGGTTTCGAGAAAAGCTTACCAAAGACAATGTGGCTGCATTCCACAAACTTGTTAGAGGAGGCTTCCTTCACGTCATCTTCTGACCATAAATGCCCTAAACTTTTGCACAGGGCAGCTAGCTAATCGAAGCTGGTTCTCCTCCTTACTTTCCATTTAAAATTACTAGTGCAAGTTCATTTCTTGGGATAAGCTAGGGCGCCATATGGTTCGGCAAAGATGGAAGTTGTTTTAGGTGCCATTTCAAGGAAGCTTTACTAGTTTTAGGGTAGTTGCTGTGGTTTGATTGAAGAGAGCTCCAACACCAAGATGAGGGGAACACTCTGCCACTTTTGGGTAAAATCTAGTGCTTTTGGGCAATGACCAAAATCACCAGAATGGGTCAGTATTTATGATGGATGCTGCGAAGATGGTTGTGGATTTAGATATAGATGTTTTGGGGTTATAAGGCTGTGTGCGGTTGTTCTAGTGTTATTAAGGTTTTGGAAGGATGAAAATGGGGGTGGGGGTTTAGGGTTTCGGTATGGCGTTCAAGGCTTCCAACAAACAAGCTAATGGAGATTTCAGGAGTAGACGTGGGTGGAGTGTGGCTTAAGCGGTCAATTCTAGCGAGTATTGATGCTTGGCGGTTAGAATGTGGAGGAGCGTTGGGGCTTTGGGTGATGGGTGCTTGGTTTTCCCAGGAGGCTGGCGAGATGAAATCTCCATTTTGAAAAAGATGAGGGTTGGGGTCTCTAGGATTTAGGGTTTGGTTTTGCTATCACCCTTGGGGGATAGGGGAAAGCTCCACCCATGGGAGGGAAAGCTCTACCATTGTAGATAGAAAATCACATGACCAACCTTTATTCACAAGGGGGTCTTCTAGTCTAATTAATTTTGGCTTGAGCCCTTCTAGTTCTTAGCATGTCGAGTGTAGGTATCTCAAAGAGCTCTCTTGATTCGAGTTAAGTGTGGAGGTAGAACTCATTGAGCAACTACTCGATAATGTCCAATTATAGAGCGACTGGTTTTGAATAGTGTTGGCCAATCACTGAAGCTGAAATACTTGCTTATAAGTTGTCGCTAGAATCTTGAACACATCGAGATTCATGACACAGATCTTGTATTCCTCATTATCATAGGAAAATAAAATTTATTGTGTTTGGACAAGGTCCCCTAGCTGACTGAGGTATCTTTTAAAGGATTTTTATTGGATCGTGGGCATGTGACCCTATCTTAGCTTTCAAGTCATTCTTGTTTCAGATTCTCAAACTTAAATTTTTCTCAATGACTCCATGTAAGAGCACTGACAGATTGCATAAGGTTTCCTAAGTTATTTCTTTATTATAAAGTGTGTTGCCTTTAATTCTCTCTCTAATACGTAGGAAGATCGATGGATTCGTCACTACCTAAATCAACAAGTGTCAAGCAATTAGAATTGAGAATTGCAACAGAAGGAGATGCAAGTCTACTTTCGTTGACTCTCGTGATCGAGGCATGTTCCTGCTTGCAAAGTTTTGTGTTTGAGGTGGATTTTCGGGTCTTGTTCAATTCTTCATCTATTTAGGCATTAGAAAAATGCAATAGGATCGACTATGATAAATGAAGCCACTGTTGAATTTAATTCAAGTCTTTGCTTTTGGGGCTTATGGATGAGTTGTTGCTAGATCATATGATTAGTATTTGCTCGATGTTACAATCCACACAAACATACTTTATTTTGCAAGTTGGTTCTTGAATGCCTACTGGCATTCTCCAATGCAACGATATCATGTGGTGATTACTAGTATATGATGTTCTTCTTCTGCCACAATTAAGGGACCCGATGTGCCTATGTAGGCAGAGAGAATTGAAAAGAGTTGTTAGACTTACACATCAGTACTTAAAGGAGGTTGAATTTAATAATTATTACTATAAACCTTGTGATCTCAAGTTAGTGAATTACCTTATCGAGAATGCTGTTGCTCTTGAGAAGTAAGTGGTAAATCCTTGTAATGAAAAATAATTCTTTCACAAGTGGGAAAAGTGAAGAAACCTAGAGAAGTCGATTAATTAACGGAAGCAAAGCCACATTCTCACGACATTTAGAGAGTTGATATGGAATTGCTACTTTTTGAAACTTAATCCCCTTCCATTCTTTAAAGTATGTTTGTTGTTCTTTTTTCCCCTTGATCTTATCCTATATCTATTTTACAAGCAACTATGTGTTCTATATATTGTGCGCAAGTTGCGAAACTCTGCTATATCACTCATGTGTTCCCACCCTAGCCTTCTCAGGAAGGTAGGGAATCAAACTCCCCAACTCCCCTATCCCAAGTAAGAAGAGTGGCTACTGAGGCAATCCCCAATTGTTAAAAATATGTTTATTCAATAATAATTTGTTGTTGTTAATTTTAGATTGGTTTTACTAGTTTAACTTCCTTTCAAGTTTTCCCCTTCTGTTGGACACAAGAGTGATAGTAGGAGAGAAAGGATTTACTTGGTTCTTAATTAAGTCAAAGTGTCTTTGGTAACCATTCTATTCCCAATAACAATATTTACTCATAAATAATTTTTTTATTCTATTCTCGAGACAAAACTTTGAGCATCTGAAGGTGTTTAATAACCATCTAAAATATATTCTTGAAATAAAAATGCATTTGTTACGACTTTCAAAAATTTTTGTGGCTTAGAATTTCTTTCAATTTTTAAATAATTTTATTACATTTTTTTTTCTTTTTTGTTTTTAATTCTCTCCTTCTTTCTATAGTCGATCACAAACCACGACGATGGTTGGTGACCGGCCAAACGAGAGCTGGTGAGGTCGTCAGCCATGGGGAAGTCGGAGCCTCACCCAACCATGGCGAGGGTCTAGTGAGATCGCTGATGACTGGCTAGGGGAAGAAGAAGAAGATGAGAAAAAAAAAAAAAAAAAGAAGAAAAAAAATACAAAGATTTGGGCTTGATTATGGAGTTGTTTCTAGGAACAATTTTTTTTTTTTTACTTCTTAATTCTGTTCCAAGAACAAATTTATTGTTGAAACATAGATCACATCAAGTACAATAGCCATGTGAGTAGTTCTATTGTTTTAAAATTAAGGATACAATACTTGAAACGTAGCACTTGTATCAATTTGATGTTGTTGGCATTGTTAAATATCATTCTTGACTTCAGGAAGTTTTGCCCATCCAAAATGCGAGAAAAAAGAAAGTCGTCGACTGTCTGAAGCGAAATAAAAGATTAAAATTATAATTGTGGATGAAATATACACTATTGTGTTACTAAACTGAGAGCAATTTGATTCAGCATATGCATCAAGCACCTAAGTCCCTAAATATATAATCGTATCCAAAGCCATAGCCAAATTATCGTTGGTGATATATAACTAAGTTCATGGTTATATTAGTCAACACCCCAACGGCAGCTTAAAAAATAACTTCATTGCCGCCGCCCCTATTAGACACTGCAAAGTAACTGCGAGTTCCCAGAGCATTGCGGCATTTTCACCGCCCGTAGGTGGTTCTAATTCACGATGGTACATGAATTTGATATGTTCAATTACTTCTGTCAAATTTTTGTTGACCTGGGAGAATTAATCTTGCATCAATACTGTTGGTTTCGTTGGGTTTCATGTTAATGATTTCATCTGACATTTGTCGGCACCTTTTACGTAAACTTGCATGGCTTCGATTTCATAGCAGTTTCCATCTGGACTGACGTTTGCATTTGATGTTGGGTGGAAATTTTCATGGCGTAGATTAAATTTTTGGGGCAGTCCTTAGGTATTTGCCTGATTGGATTTTCTGTGATTTCATATAGACGTTGTCTAGCGTAGCAGTTCATTAATTGTTTTCTTAACATTTTGCAGCTATCATGAGACATCCACGGCCGGCTTGATAGCCTCCACTTCGCCGGCGTCCTCCTCGGAGCTCTGCTGATCATTTGATCTCTACTCCTCCTTTTCCATAAATGGAGAGACAGAGATTGAATGTCAGATTGGAAGATGAAGAACTCTTCTACGAGGAACGGAAATTTCAGTTGAAGCTGGTTTTTAAAGAAAATGCAAATGCTCCAGAATTTGGTAGGCAATTGGTGAACAGCTAGCATGGTTTTTAAGGGGGTTTCCCTTGATTGAAGGTCGTGATATAAACAATCATCTTCTTGGGTTTAATCTATGAACATACCATCGGATCCTAATTTCATAAAAAAGTACAATTATATTATATAAATGATGGATTAAGCTTATGATTGGTGGGTGGCCTGAGACTAAAATGCGATTCATGTGCACAAGCGCAAAACAAATTAAGTAAAAATTTTGTATCTCATACTAACAATTAAATTATCATATTTCGTTGTTCAATTTAAAATCTCAATGTGAAATTTTCAAGTATCTCATATTGCAAAAAGTCAAAAAAAAAAAAAAAATTGTTCAAGACATGCCATTAGCGATAATATATATCTCACAATATTCTTTATTTTTTTGTGTAAGATAATTTTCACTATGTTAATCCTTATACATGGTTAAGAAGGATATTGCCGATTTGGAAATTTGAAAAAGATATCGCATCAAAGGGTATAATTATAGCATATGAATAATGGATTAAGTCTCTGATTTGTGGCGTGGCTCAAGATTAATAGACAATCCATGTGCACGAGTAAAAAGCAAATTAGGTAAAATTTTTGTATCTCATACTAACAATTAAATTATCAATGTGAAATTTTTCATATTGCAAATAGTCAAAGTGAAAAAATAAAAGATATTTAAGACATGCCATTAGCGATAATATATACCTCACAATGTTTTTTTTTTTTTTTTTTTTTGTAAGATTATTTTCTCAGTGTGAATATCCCTGATTAGGAATATTGAAAAAGATATCGCATCGGAAGGATGTTTTGAATTTCACATAAAATCTAATATATACTCAAGATGTGATCGGGAAGGCTAAAAGAAGGAGACGAACTGGAAGGTGCACTAATGCCGGCGTCTATGGATTCTCCATCTCCAAAGAGGCTCCGCTCTGATTCTGAAGCCGAATCTGCCGACGAGGTAAAGTTTCGTCTTTGAGGTTGGAACTAGTCGTAAGATTACCCATAGAGGATTTTTCAGTTGAATATATTGGCCAAAAGAGCAAAAGTCGTGCCTTTTCTTGTTGTTTCTGACAGGGAGTTGAATTTTTTCTTATGTTTGTTTGTTTGAATTTTCCTGCTTCCTATTTTCCATCTTACCTTATTTCCGGATTTTTGTTTTCCTTTTGATGAAACTCAACCCAAAGGATCGGATCAGCAGTTTGCCCGAAGACGTTATCGGCCATATATTATCTCTTTTGACATTGAGAGAAGCACAAGCGACTTGTCTTCTTTCCAAAAGATGGAGACATCTGTCTACTTGTCACGTTACCAACCTTGATTACCTTGATTTCGACTGGTCTAACTTATTGAGGGGGATGAAAGCTAATCCCGAGATAGCTGAAAAGGAGAGGGCTAGATATGTGGAATGGGTGGACAATGTCGTGCACCTTCAAAGTGGAAGAGACCACACTTTACATAGATTCACTATATGCTTTGACCTGAATTTCTCATGTAAGTCTCATATTGATTGATGGATTAAGTTTGCATTGGCGAAACGAGTAAAAGTTCTCCATCTAAATTTCGAGCCTGTGTATAAGGAGGACCTGATTGATGGTTGCTTGCCATATCCATTACGGCATGAGACAATTATGGATGCTAATGTGGGGTGTTTACAACGGGCTTCAGATCTAAGTAAAGTTGGCTTGAGCCCTTCCATACCTTGGCATGTTGGATTTAGGTATCTCGAAGAGCTCCACTTGAAACGAGTAATTGTGGATGGCAAACTCATTGACCAACTGCTCACCAATTCTCCGGTTCTAGAGCGATTGACTTTGGATGACGCTCGTACTTTGAATAGGCTTAGAGTTGCTGGCCAATCATTGAAGCTGAAGTACTTGTGCGTAGCATGTTGTTTTGATCTTGAATGGATTGAGATTTGTGACATGGATCTTGTGTCCTTCACTTTCGTGGGACTGTATAATCAATTGTGTATGGACAAGCTCCCCCAGCTGCATGAGGTGTCTTTGAGTGGATGTATATCAATCGTGCGTAATTATTTGCCTCAGCTTTCAAGTCTTCCGTGTCTGCAGATTCTTGAACTTGAATTTGATTATTCGCCTCCAGTAAGAGCACCGACTATTTTCTTAAGGTTTCGTAAGTTAATTCTTTTTTACAATCTTTGTTGTCTTTGATTCTCTCTCTGCCTAATTTGCAGGCTCACTTGGCTATTCCTAGTCAATTACCTAAATTGACAAGTGTCAAGCCATTGAAGCTAAGAGTTGGAGGATCTGGAGATTTAAGTTTACTTCCGTTGACTGTCGTGATCGAGGCATGCCCCTACTTGCGGAGTTTTGTTTTTCAGGTGGGTTTTCAAGCCTCGTTCAAGTCTTAATCTATTTAGGCATTAGACTGATACTGATGTAGTAGCATCGAATATGATAAATCAAGTCAATGTAGAATCCTATTTGAGTCTCTGCTTATGGGTGAGTTATTGGGTTATCATGTAATTAGTATTTGCTTGATGCGACAATCCACGTAGAAATGTTTTCTTTCGCAAGTTCTTTCTTCCACTAGCATTTTCCAATGCATCGATATCTTGGGATGATTAATAATATAGGGCATTCTTCTTTTGCCACAGTTGACGAACCCATGGTGGAAACCAAACGGGAAGGGAAGAGAATTGGAAAGCGCCGTTGGCCCTCTCCATCAATACCTAAAGGAAGTTGAATTTTACAATTATTATGGTCGACCTTGTGATTACGAACTAGTGAATTACCTTGTCGAGAATGCCATTGCTTTAGAAAAGTTAGTGGTGAATCCCTGTGATTTAGCTTGGAGCCATATGATAAAGGATATTTATCAGGTGGGATGATTAAAGTGAAGGAACCTAGAGAACGTGCTGTGCAACAGCTCAAGGGAAAGTTACCTTCTAAAATTGAGCTGGTGATTACTTAACAAAATCAGAGCATCATTCACGCAGCATCCACAAAGCAATTATGGATGGCTTTGATCTCTTCCACTCTTTAAAGTCATTTTTTCGACAGTGGATATATGTTTGTTTATTTAATTATTTGTTGCCCCTGATTTGGATTTATAAGTTATGTAATGGCTCTTGCATTTTTACGCAATGTGGGAAGGGCAAGGCCATGAATAATGGATGTTTCTGGCTTTTGGTTTAACTTCGTCTTGTGTTAGAATGGATTTATTTAGTTATGGTCTAGTTAATGTCGGCAAAAGCAAATATTGCTGCGTGCACGTCACTTGTTATAAACGTTCACCTGGTCATGCTGCAATGCTATGCCTCGATGACGTGTGAACTCCCTTGGCCATTGAGATCGGCTATAGCGGTTCACAAAAGGAAACAAATGCAAGGGTGTAAATTACTGCCTATCTACACAAAGTACAGTTACGTTTGATTCAATTTTCCCAATGGGCTTTGGGTAAATGCATAGCAGTTCAGCTTAAAGGGTTTTTGGGAAATGCAAATACTGTTTGGTAAACTTTGCTTTGGAAAGCAACTTGAAGTGAAAGATCGTTTAGTTGAATCGCATTTGAAAAGTCCTTTGGCTTATCAATATAAGCTTTTTAAATTGTAATTTGTTTAAAATTAGGAAAAAAAGGGCAATTAATACAATTTAAATGTAATGTATTAACAAAATTATTAATGTAAGAAAATCACATTACTTTTTTGGTTAAAAAATCAAATTCGACAAATATAAAGATGTATTACAAAAACTTCACACATTTTAAGGTGGAAAGATGCATTGTGACAATCAACTGTAATTGCTCGATCTTACAGAAAACAATAGTAACTATTAGCAATCTCATGACCCAGTGTTGCGATTTTTTAAATCTTAATTGCAACCAACACACTAACCATGCTCATTTAAAAGTTTTTTCCATTCTCAAGCCACAAAATCGCTCATATTTCACATCCAATCTCAAGGTGCATATATGCAATGTTAAATCAATTCAAAGTTAACACAATAAACATCACTCATTAACTGCAAATAAGAATTGATGCTTAAGCAAATTGACATTTCATTGATTAACATGAACTGATTACATCAAGGGCCAATAAGCAAAAATTGTGCAGCTAAAATGATCCTCCCATCTATTATGGAATCCCACAAAAGAGTCTATTGGGCAACTGTTTCCTCAGCTTGGCGTGACAGAACTTGAGCCTACAACCAACACTGCAATGAAGTCCATTGTTGCCTTGGCTTCCAACTCCTGAATTGCCTGAACGGCGTTAATTGAACTGGCCAAGTGAGTCCTCAGTATACCAACTGCTTCCTTGATCTTTGATTGCTACAGAACACACATAATTAAAGGCTGGACAAAATATCACATGCTAAGTTCCTGCTACCATTAGTTACTTTGTTAAGAAACAAAGGACAGGGAAAGATTGTACAACGATCCTCGTACAAAGCTAGAGGCAAGGAATGCAGACCTACTACTCATCACAGTCAATTCATAGCATTCAAACAACTAATTCATTCACATTATTCAGTTCAATAAGCTGTTGTTTCAATGTTAGAACATAGATCACTCATCATCACTAACTGAAGGAACCAATTGGAATTTAATGGGGGGCACACGAAAAGGAAATTCCGGGCAACGCTGAAGAAGGAGCTGCGAGTATGAACCCGGAAGCACATGGAACGATAAGAGTACCCATTTCAGCAGCTAAAACGAGCGACAATTAATCAAGACGATAAGTTTACCCGCTCCAATCAATCAGAATGACAAGGTATGTTTTGATGAACCCAGGAGCACATGGAACTCTACTCAACACGGACTCAAACTCACGGTTAGCAGCCTCACTACCTTCTCTCTAGCCCTCATAAAAATGGGTCTTGTTTTTTAATACAAACAGACCACGAAAAGCACAGATCTAAGTAATCGAAAGCAAAGTCACCGGAGAAAGAGAGAGACTTACCTGCGGAGAGATGCGAATTGAATTTCAGCGAGAGAGCGAGCGATGGATGAGGAATTGAGCGAAGAGGGGAGGCTCGTGCAAAACAGAGGAAGCAAAAGAACGGCAGTCGAGCGAGGGAAATGAGCACGAGCAGAGGCTCTCGCTACTGAAACGCAGTTGAGCGCTAGCTAGGGGTGAGCATCGGTCCAGGGTCAACCCTGGACTGACCTTGGACCAGCCCAACCCTGCCGGTCTTGGTCCAGTTCCTAGAGAGACTAGGTCGGTCATTGGTCCTAGAATTCCTGGACTAGCACTGTGCGGGTCGGTCTTCGGTCCTGAGAGTTCTAGATCGGTCCAACTTGGACCAACCCTAATTATATATATAAAGCCAGCGAGGTTACCAAACCTTGTCTCTGGCTAGTCGCTAGGAAGAACAAAAGGAAAAAAAAAAATGACATGGTTTCATATTGTTCGTGAGAACAAAGATTTAATTTATTTTTTTTACTTATTGTTTTTGTTCCAAATTTATACCCTGACGATTAATCTATTTCGGGAAATAGAGTAATTAGTTAACAATACCAAACGTATTTCTATTCTTTTTTTTTTTTATTTCGGGAAAAAAAAAAGAACAAAAAAATAGGAAGAAGTTGGAGCCTTATCAAACATGCCCTAAATGGCTTAGGAATATGATGAATGCCCCGTCTGGACGATCTGGTCCAAGTATAGCAACATTTCTTACGCACTTTCAGACACTTATAAGTTTGTCCCCATTTCTTTTGGCAGGCCTGCGGAGCACCGGTTGCCTTGGTGAATGATAATAAATTAGAGCGGAGCCTCTTTGGAGATGGAGAATCCATTGACGCCGACATTAGTTCACCTTCCAGTTCGTCTTCTTCTTTTAGCCTTCCCGATCACATCCTGCGTCTTTAGATTTTAGGCAAAATTCCGTAACCCCCTCCAATTCGATATCTTTTACAAAATTCCTAATCAGCCATATCTTTTGTAATAATGCGTAACGATTTTCTTTATCAAAATATATAACGATAAACAATGTGAATGTATTACAAAAAAAGAAGATGTAGATTTATATATTGTGCTTTCATAAATCCTCAAAACTTAGTATGACGTTTTAAATTTTAACAAAAGACCTCACTTTTCACTTTTGTTTAATCCCGAAACGAGTCGGGACGATAACAGTGCTTATGCGGCAAAACCCTTATAGACACAAAATCGGAAAGGAAATCTGAATTATGATTCCCTTTTTGGTATTTCTTCCTCTTCGACGCTGTGCAATTTTTTGCATGGATATGTACTTTCAGGGGAAACGAAATTTATCTCTAGACCCCATTCCCGAGTGGTTGGTCAAATTCTGAATTAATCTTTATTTGCTTAAAAGGAAAAAAAAAAAAGAATAAGAAGAGAATATGGTGATGTCGTGACTGGGAGGAACAATTATGGCATGATCACTATATACACAAATTAGAGCGCAATACTATTCTCTCCTTCTATTTTTTCTCTTTCTTCTTCAGTAAGTTTTTAAGTGAAGTTTTATTTATTAGATCACCCGTCATTACGGCAAGTTTCTACTATCTTTGAAGTTATGAAAACATCTCATGCCAACTTCAAGACATTGCGCTAGATATCCAATCACTCTCAATCCATTTTACGTATGTCTATTTAATTCTAAACATTTCCTTTTTTTTTTATTTAGTCATGAACATGAACATTTGCACGAGATTGAGGGGGGAGAGAACTTGTTGCACGATTACTGAGTGAAAAGTTGTTCAAGGCAAAGTCGAACTTGTCGCTGGACTAGGAGGCAAAAAACAATCTCCCTCTATCTATCTCTCTCTCTCTCTCTTTCACGGCGAGCTGCGAAATATATTTTTCACGGGAATAGCCGGATTGCCGAGAAACCAAGCCAACCCCAGGTTATCATTGCCTTCCTGTATGATATAACTCTTCTTAGACGCTTTTAAGTTTTCCAGAATCTCATCCTGAAAGAATAAAACGCAAGATATTTCGGACGAGAAAAAACACGAGGAGTCGTAGTCAAAGCCAAGGAAAAAAAAAAAAAAAACACAGTCAAAAAAGCAAAAGAAAAGAAAGCGTTGTCGTTTTCTAGCGATTTGCAGTCGCGGGCAATGAGAGAGAGAGAGAAGGGGGGCGGGGGGTTTGGTAATGTCAGAAAGAAACCAAGAACATCCACATCACAAAAAAAAAAAAAAACAATAACAACAAAATTTAACGGATGATGCATGCTGCCAGAATGATCTTTTCTTTGATGTGCTACGGCGGTTTACCTGACAAAACATGTTCAAATTAGCGCGATTAATGAAAGATTTGGAAACAAGATACGTGAAAGGGAGTCTTTTCTTTCTAAAACCGTATGAAATTTCTAATATTCTATTGAGTTATTCTAGTATAACGATGGCCACTATGTTCTAAAATGACGATCACATGTCAGCCACCGGCTCCACTACATGAGAATGGGCAACTGACTTGACGGAAACGTTAATTTTTTATTGCCTACCCTTTTATGTTTCCTCATACTTGTTTTTGGCATGTCTAACCCAAAGTAAAATTAACCAGCTCTATTAGGGCGACTTTCATTTTTTTTACTTTTGTGCTTTTTTCTAACTTTTACAACATTATCCTTTTGACTTTTATTAACTTGTACAATTGCATGTGATTTTTCATAATTCTTTGAAACATAAACATTTTTTCTTGTTTCAAGAATTTATAGAAAAACTCTAAGTAGAAACTATAAATAGATTAATCTCTCACAAACTATATAGGTTACAATAGTTGATCCCCAAAAAATTACACTTGGCAACAAACAATAAGGTGACATAGTTACTTGTTTAGATTTGATAATTTATGCAGAGTGATAAAGTTAAAAGTATTTGTGCGTCTCTTGTGAATATAATTAAATAGTTTCTGAAGCTAAATTGCGTTTTGTTTGTTAACTAATATTAAATAATTCCAGCAAAGTTGACGTTTCTGCCCACAAAGAAACGAAACGATTTATTCCCCCTTCCCCGCAGGCTCGCTCTTTCCTTCCCTTTTTGGGACTGCACTGGCATCTATCATGATCGCACCATTACTTCGAGTAACGTTCTAGTTCAGGCCATTCAATGGGCAAAGTGTATAATTGGTAACTCGAAGGGCACCATGGTTTGGATTTTTTTTTTTTTAAATTCCCTTTGACGTTTATTTATCACAAAATATTTGAAAATTTTCAAAATATTCAATATCAAATGATATTATTCAAAATTAATTAAAAATACATTTGAATTTACATGTGACAACACTTAATTTTATATATAAAAAAGTATATTTTGCCATTGATGAGTTCCTTCAACGGTTTAATAGAATACAATGTTCGGTATAGAATTCTTTCTATAATTTCTTGCTTTCATGGATTATTATTAAAAAGAATTACGTTATCATGGCGAGTGATTGCTTGTCTACTGTTATACGTTTTAAAAATAGCCGATGTTGAGATTTTAATTTGATCGTAACCTTAAGGCGACTAATTTTTAAAGTGGCACCCAGCCAAATAACTTCGCTCCATCGTTGCTTGAGGTGGAGGGTGAGGTTTCAGCAGAGGGCGTTTCGGAGAGAACTTCCTTGACGGCCTCCTCTTTCTCTTCTTCGAGCGGGGCCGCCGCGCGTGTCGCACCAGAGTTGCTGCTGCATGGCCTCGCTGCATGGCCTCGCTGGAGGGTCTGGCGGAGAAAGGTCGGGTCTTGAGGGGTTTTGGGCATGTGGGTCGCGCTCGGCCGAGCTGAAACAGCAACCCATCTCGGTTAGGGGCTGGTTTAGGGTTCGTGAAGAGTGTCGCTGCGAGAGTTTGTGGTGGAAGGGTGAGAGAGAGAGAGAGAGAGAGAGAGAGTATAAAAAAGAATTCAAATGCGAAAACGGTCAAAGGAGGGAGCGTCATTAGGGGGGAAGTGATTAGGAGATGAACGTGGGGGACGGACGAATTTCTGAAGATTAGGACGGGGAAAGAGAGGGAGGATGGTGTTTGAGAATGTTTGAATTCGCTCGATGCGACAGCTTGTGGTTCGATAGGCTTTTGCTCGTAGGCGTGCCTAAGCACGCACCAGGTACGAATCATCTCGTTGCAATGGTCTCTGGCAGGCACATTTCCGTTCAGGCCCAAGCCTATTTTTTCTTTTTTCTCTTTTGAAGTTTTCAAAATGGGCGGGGTTCGGCCGTTAGCGAAACAATAGTCGTCCCAAGTTTTCTCTCAATTGGTTTTCCTGAGTCACTGTTCATCAGCTCGGTTTGATGCGGTTTCCCGGAGTTCTAGCCGTCGGAATGGGTTGATTTTTGGAGGGAAGGTCCCTCTCTACCTCCCCTACGTCTCCACCAAAGCGTTTTGCAAGATCTGGCCTACATCTCGAGATACACCGTGCCTTAGGGCTGATCGAGCTGCAGGCCACGCTCCTGGGTTTTCTTCTGGTATTCTTCCGATTTTGGGAGTTTGGTCGGTTGGAATGAGTTGAATTTTGGTAGGCGACTTTCTCCCACCTCTTTCTTCATTCCCTCCAAAGCATTTCGTTTGGGTTGAGCTAGGCGCCGAGTTCCATTCGGATTCAGAAGCCCGAGCAGCTCCAGCGCCTCTACTGTCACGAGCGTGTGGAGTATCGTCGGTTCGGTGAGGACGCCTCATCTGTAGAGGCTGTGGGGGCTTTGAACCTGGTGCACCGCCCCCTCCAAGTGGCATCCAACCAGGTGACTTGCACCCTCTATCCTCGACCTTGCCTCCTTCGCGTGATCCGCGCGATCCGCTACTCCGCTTTCTCTTTATTCGTGTTTCTGTGGGTTTCCTTCGACCTTGCTGGCCTGCCTTTATCTGTGGTATCCTGTCCCAAGCTGTGGAGGAATCTAGTTCGGGTTATCTCCCGATTCAATGGTTTTCCCGTGGCTGTGATCGGGTGCACTCTGTGTGTTTGCGAAATGCCTCCAACGCCAGTTGAGGCTGTTGACAGCATCCGTGAAACCCAGTTTGCGGCTGGTCCCTCCATGGGACCCCCAAACCCCCCTTCTGCTGTAGGTTCCTCCACCTTGCAGCAAGGTAAGGCCGTGAGGCCTGTGACCGACCAAGTCGGCTTGAAGAACAAGCGATAAATCCCTCGTGAGCCCTCTCGCTCACCCCAACCGCTCGAGAGGCCGAAGCCGAAGACGCTCCACCTCCAAGCAATCTGTGCCTAGACCTGCTGGACACCATAATGCCCTGGCACGCTCGTGGGCAAACGTGGCCCGATTGGCGGTCAAAGGATCGGTAGATTTGTTTACGGCTCCTCGTGAGAGACAGGTGAACCTACCGGAGGAAGTTCTAGAGGCAGTGGACCTTAAGTGGCACCAATGCTTAGTGGGTTATCTTGTTGGGAAAAAGAAGCTCCCTTTTGGCCTCATCCATGACTCGTTGAAGAAAGCTTGGGGCACTAAGCTTGTTGAAGTCCTTGTCGATGATCAAGGGTTCATGTTCCTCCACATTCCGGACCCGATTTTTCTGAGAAAGATTCTAGAGGATGGACCAGCCACGGTGGCTAGAGTTCCTCTCATCCTTCAGCAATGGAAACCGCTCATGGATCTCAAGAAGGAGAGCCACTCTTCCGTTCCGATTTGGATCCGTTTGAAGAATCTACCACTTGATTGTTGGACGGTTCCATCTATGAGCTACATCGCTAGCGTCGTGGGCAAACCACTCTATGTGGACCAGCAAACGGACACAACGAAAAGAGTGTCATATGCTAGAGTTTGTGTGGAGATTGAGACTAATCAACCAAGATGCAGGACCACTGATGTGGTATTGAAGGGAGTCTCTCGAACAATATCCATCCATTATGAATGGATGCCGACCGAATGCTTGGAATGTGGAACTTTCGGCCACAACTGTCGTGCTCCCCCGAGGCGTAACCCCAACGGTAGGAGAATAGCTCCAAAGCAACCCCCTCCTGAACAATTAGCTGAGACGTCTCAACTGACTGGAAGTGAGCCAATCCCGGAGCTTGGCCCCAACCTTCCGATTTCTGATGTGCCAACTCTGCAAGTACCAGCTCCGGATGTTGTAGTGCAAGCTCCGCAGGTGCTAGGCCCACAAGTGCCAACTCCGCAGCTGGCCTTGATCGATCCTGCTCCAACTAACATTGGTGAGTCCTCTATCCCCGATCCGGTTGAAGCAGAAACTCAGGCTGATCAGGAACAGCCCTGGAGGGAGCCGAAGAGCAAGAAAAAGAGGAACCACCCCCCCAAGTTGGGTGAATCTTCTTGCCCGGCCGCTGCTGGTGATGGAGAACGCATCCACTTGAAGACAGCTGTTGTGACCAGCCCCGCCCCGCCTCAACCTCCTGCTTGCCCGGCTGCTGCAATTGTTCATGAGCAGTCTCACCCGAAGGCGGCTGCTGTGGCCACTCATGCCCTGCCCAAAGCCTCAAATGCGGATAGATGCTTGCCACCCGTGCCTTCCCGAAAATCTCAAAGGGGATCTAGTGCCCCCCCGACAGTGGTCCTCTCTCTCGATGCCCAATCTCAGCCTGTTCAAGCACCCTCCACCACACTTGATTAAGGAGATGTCTCGCAAGTTGCTGCCTCCTATGGGTCCTCGGAAGAGGATGTTATAACTTCTCCTGGATCGCCTTTTCCACCCCCAAAAGCGGCCTCGGCAAGCCTACAAACCATCCAAGATAGGCTTCTCGCTCTACCTCCGGATCCGGGCGTGGTGGCGATTCCTGGGGCATTGGCAAAGACTCGCCGAAAGCCTTGTAAGCAGAGGTAGGCTCTCTTGCCTTCCTTTTTGATTGTAAAGTAGTTTTTGGCTGTCTTTTATATATCTATGTATTTCGGATTTTGGAATATTAGGGGTCTCATGAACCCATTAAGGAGAGCTGAGGTTAGGAACCTTGTCCGTTCTAAAGGCCTTTGTTTGCTTGGATTATGTGAGACCAAAGTGCCAGAGTACCTTTTTCGGTCCTTCTCTTCTGGGTTGTTGCTGGGCTGGAATTGGATAGCCAATTATGATTCTTCTACGAAAGGCAGGATATGGGTTGGCTGGGATCCATCATTGGTTAACTTTGAAGTAATCTCTTCCAACGATCGGCTATTCATGGTAGAGTCTTGCTCCTTTCGTCGGGGTTATGCTGCTGTACCTCGGTGATTTATACTGGACACTCGTTCGTTAATCGGAGACCTTTGTGGGAGGACTTGATTAGGATGAGTTCTTACATCCCAGATATGGCTTGGATGGTGGTCGGTGATTTCAACGCTATTAGAGACCCGTCTGACAGGCTTGGAGGTTCTGACTCCTGGCTTCCCTCCTTCGATGAGTTCAAACAGTGCCTGTTTCGGGCAGAACTAGATGATTTGAGATATGTTAGGCTTCGGTTTACTTGGTCTGCGTCTTCAGGGGCCAATCGAAAGATGAGGAAAATTGACCGGGTCTTAGTAAATGATGTATGGAGCATTCAGTTCTCCTTCTCGGAAGCTACGTTTCTAACCCCGGGAATTTCTGATCATTCCCCTATGGTGGTTAGGGTGATCCAACCAGTCCCTAGAAGGAAGCCTTTCAAATTCTTCGACTTCTGGATGGAACATCCCTCCTTTCTTGACATTGTGGCGCAAGTTTGGAATGCCCCGGCAGGAGGGGTCCCTATGTATAAACTGGTCGGCAAATTGAAAGCTTTGAAAAGTCGACTCAAGCGGCTAAATAGAGACTCTTTCTCCAACATCTCCGAGAGGGTTGCCGATTCCAGGAATGCTTTCAGGATAGCTCAGCTTGACCTGCAACAGGACCCGACCAACGATCTCTTGGCATATCTGGAGAAGATTTATAGAAAGAACTATGTGGAGCTGAGGAGTCAAGGCGAATCCTTCCTTAGACAAAAATCCAAAATTAGATGGCTTGAGAATGGGAATATGAATACCAGGTACTTCCACCACTCCGTTGCTTCAAGACATCTAAAAAATAGGATTCTATCGGTTATGGATAGGAATGGCATCTTGGTCACCGATCCTAGCCTGGTTCAGGACGCCTTTGTTTCGCACTTCTAGGAGCTCTTTGCTCCGTGTTTCCCTCCCTCCAGGCCTACTTTACAAGACCTGCAGCCTTACATTCGTTGTCCCCTCAATGAGGGTCAGATTAGTCTTCTCTCCCGGCCTTATACAAGCAGAGAAATACAAAACACACTGTTCTCACTAGCCTGTGGAAAGGCTCCTGGGCCGGATGGGTTCGGTGTGGAGTTCTTCAAGAGCAATTGGGATCTCGTTGGGCCCTTAGTCATTGAAGAAATCAACGATTTCTTCGTCACCGGAAGATTGTTAAGAGAGATTAACATGACCATCCTTGTGTTGATCCCCAAAGTGCCTAATGCGACATCCGTCAATGACTACAGACCTATTGCTTGCTGCAACACGATCTACAAATGCATCACCAAGGTCATAGCTAATCGTGTTGCCGCTGTTCTTCAGGACACTATCAGCCTTTCTCAAAATGTATTTGTTAAAGGCCGAAGCATCCAGGACAATATTCTTCTTGCTCAAGAGTTATTCGATAAATTTCAATCTCGAGCCATATACCCCTAAATGTGCTGTGAAGGTGGATTTTCAGAAGGCCTATGATACGGTTGACTGGGACTTTCTTGAACTGACATTACGTGCTTTTTGATTCCCGGACCATCTCATACGGCTCATCATGGTTTGTGTACGCTCTCCTATGTTCTCCATCTCTCTAAACGAAGAGCTCCATGGCTTCTTCCCTAGTGGACATGGCCTCCACCAAGGGGATCTTATGTCCCCTTACCTCTTCAATTTGATCATGGAAGTTCTCTCCGGGATCCTCAGTGCTCGTGCGACGCAGCCAGGATTTAATTTCTTCTGGAGATGCAAGACTACAAGATTATCTCATATTTTCTTTGCGGATGATGTTTTCCTCTTCTGTCGAGCGGATGTGACTTTCGTCTCCCTCCTTAAGGATGGACTAGAGACCTTCTCGGCTTGGAGCGGATTGAGGCCAAACAACAACAAGAGTGAAATATTTCTTGCAGGTGGACCGGAGACATTACAGAACGAGATCAAGGATACCCTAGGCTTTAATGAAGGAAAGCTGCCGGTGCGGTATTTGGGTGTTCCTATCATATCATCAAGACTCGGCAAGGCTGATTGTGTGTCCTTGATTGATCGTATTACGGCCAGGGTCCAATCTTGGACGCATCGTTTTCTATCCTTCGCATTTGGCGAGTCCGGCTTATAAGGTCGATCCTTCATGCGATTCAAGCCTCGGGCGAGCGTTTTTACAATTCCCATTTGCTATTTTGGACCGCATTGAACAGATCCTTAGACAGTTTCTCTGGAAGGGCCCCAGCCTTGGCAAGGGTGGTACCAAAGTTTCTTGGGAAGATGTATGCCTCCCTAAGGAGGAAGGTGGTCTTGGAATTCGCAGACTGCGAGACTGCAATAAGGCGTCGATGCTCAAACACATTTGGATCCCGTTCACGGACAAGGAGTCCTTATGGTGCAAGTGGATCCACTCAACTTTCTTGAAGAGGAAGAGCTTCGGGTGGTAGAGGTGCCGACCTGCTGCTCTTGGGCTTGGAAGAGGATTCTTCATTTAAGAAACGAGTTCCGACTCTACTTCCGATGGAAGATTGGTGATGGCAAGACAGTCTCCCTACGGTTCGACCACTGGCACCAGAGAGGCCCCTTACATCTTTTTTGCGCTGACTCGATGACCTCAGACTCCGGTTTATCCAGTCATGCCGTGGTGGCTGACCTATTCTCTCCGGCCGGACATGCCTTCAAATCGGTGATTGAATCATGGGACCATCCCTTCCCCATCCTTTCCAATGCACCGGACAGGTTGGGTTGGAGCGAGAATCCCTCTGGTATCTTCTCAGTTACTTCGGCGTGGCAAATTATCAGAAGAAGGAAGGATAGGGTTGACTGGGCTTCCTTTATTTGGAATAAGGCCATTACCCCGAGATATCAATTTAATCTCTGGCTTATTATTAAGAATCGCCTTCCCACCCAAACTCTACTCATGTCCTATGGAAGAATTGGGAGAGAGGTTTGCGCTTATTGCAAGTTAACGCCGGACTCCATCGATCTCCTCTTCTTTGGGTGTTGCATCACTGCTAGCATGGCATTCTTTTGGGCGGTTAAAAACAACCTCCCTTGCGCGAACAAGACCCGGACTGAAAACCTTCAATGGGCGAAGAGATTCCTATCCGGTAAGGATTTCTACCACTCCATTGGTCGTTTTTCATTCGGTGCCCTTTGCCATCTCATTTGGAAGTATAGGAATGACATACTCTTCGAGACTACCCTGTCGCAGTTGTGGCAGTCAAAAATCACCTCATCAAAGTGGTAAGGGATAAGGCCTTAACTTTTAGAAACGTTGAAGATAGTCCAAGAAATAGAAGACTTCAACGCAATTGGGGGATTGATCCGTCTATCTTTCTCCATGTCGTTCACTGACTTCGTGGGAGTTGGATATGCCCTCGTCTTATCTGACTTCTGCTACATGTTAGCCTTCCACTCTCCTTGGCCCGGTCCGATTGGCCTGTCTCGGCTGCCTCTAGCCCTGTGACGTCGGCGGTTTTATCCTCCTTGGGGTTTTCCTTTTGCTTGTATTGCTGTTTTGAGGTTAGGTTCCGGTTGGCCCTGCGTGGTCTCCTCCTTCCTCTTCGGCTCATTTGCCTTCTGTTTAGGCTTATGTTTTCCTTATCCGCCCTTGTGGCGCTCTTTTTGCATCTGGTTCCCTTTCACTCGCACAGACTTCTAGTCTTGTTGAGTGCAAATTTTGTGGTGCCGGATCTTGTGTATTTGTTGGCTTTTGCTCCTTATATGATTATTACCTCTTACCAAAAAAAAAAAAAAATGGGCGGGGTTTGATGCTGCCAAAGATGGACCACAGAGGGATCGCTAGTCACCGAAGCTTATCGTTCGCACCCTGCGCCTGCAGCCGAAACAGCGCGATTGGTGAAGGAACTGAAAGCCAGTCTGGCGGGTTCCGCGTCCCTAGCCGTGTATATTTATGTGATTCTAGCCCGAAAAGCAGTCCTTCGATTTGAACTTTTTCTTCGTTGTTTTCGTTTTTATCGGATTTGGTCCTGTTAAGTCTATTGCAAGAATCTGAGTGAAGAAGAGTATAATATGCGAGAGAAGTTAGAAACTTGTAGTAGCGATGTCTAATTTATGACCATCGAATTTATGTAATATCACCACATGAATTTATGAAGCAAGGCCATAATCAACAGTCGAACCGGGTCAAACAACAATCATTACAGCATGGGTGGAATGACGGTATGGTGGTGAGAGTTTATCCTCGTCCGGTCACACCACGTGACAAGTGAGGATGGGTGGGGAATTAAAGCCACCATGAGACGGCTTTAATTTTGAGGGGTATGGGGCTCTTTTAACTACTAGACCATGCGACTACGGGTGATCGGGTCCAGGGTGGGTGGGGTCTAGATCTGGACCGTCGATTCGGACTGTTATAATCGGTTCCCATTTTCTGGACCCTATACCCGACCCTGTTTGTATTGGACCCTGTACCCGATCCACAATGTTTTTCCGATCCGGTTCTAGGGTCAACCCTGTTTCCACTGGAACCTGTTTTGCAATTTCCCGATATTCTATACGACTTCAAATTTTATATTAATAAACGAAAAATAACATAATCCTCCTAATTTATATTGAAACATTAAGCACTGATAATAAATTAATGCATGAACTTTTTGACTAAACGGAAAATTAAGGATCCATAGGACTAATTATAATATATAAAATCATAAGGCGAAGAATTAGCAACAAACATGAGTCTAATATTAATCGTATTCCCACAACTATTACATGAAGCTATTCATTTATGCAAACATAACTCCTTATGCAAAAGAGAAATTAGGCAAACCAATCCATGTGATACACAAGAGTTTAGCGGCGACGAACACCGTCCGTCCATCAAAAGGTGCGAGAGAGAGCCGGTGATGGAGGGAAGCAAGTGAGGAAGAGGAATGACAAAAGAAGAGTGCCGTGTGTGTTTGAGTAAGCCAAAAGGAAAAACATTGTGTGATTGCGAGAATAATAATAGAAATCGAGAGAAAAAAAAAAGGTTTTGGACTTGTACTTACAAAACCGGTCCGGGAACCGATTCCAAAACCGGTCCAGGAACGGGTTTCAGGGTGGGTAATCACTCGAACCCTGTTCCCGGACCGGTTTAAACTAGTTCCGAATTTTGGGAACCTGTTCTCGGACCGGTTTTAATGGGAATCGGTTCCCGACCCTGTTTTCCGGGTGGGTCGGTCCGAGAACCGGGTATACCTAGTCCGGTTGCACACCCCTACATGCGACTGAATAGAATTCCGGCGACACTCGTTGCTGGCTTTTAAAGAGGGCCCGGCCATAGCAGCATCTCTCTCTCCAACCCCGCGACTGCTCTCTCGTACAATATTAATTCCTCCTCCTCCTCCCTGCGTAGTGTATCTCTCTTCAACCTCTGCCCTTATAATCATGAGATTCCCTGCCCCTCTGCTTCTCGATTCGCAAAGGACCACAAGCAAACGACAAAAGATGTGATCGATCTCGGTGGCGCGGTGCGAGGTGTGTGCGCCCCAGCCTCTATAAATAGGATGTCTGTCACCCCCGGCTCCTTCTCTAACCCACCGCCCCTCCTTCTCTTTTTCTCCTCTCTCTCGACCACTCTCAACCAGACCCCTCCTTCTCTTTTTCTCCTCTCTCTTGACCACTCTCAACCAGACCCCTCCTTCTCTTCTTTCTCTTCTTCTCTCTCTCGACCACTCTCAGACCCTCTCTCTCTCTTCTTTTCTCTCTTGACACTAGATGTCAGATCATGGGGATGATGGGGAGTCAGTTGATAATGGGAGTCGGTTGATCTGCCCTCCTATTACGACGGGTGATCTCCTGCACATCAACCCTCTCCCTACCACCACATTTTTCTCTTGGTATCAGACCCGGAATGTGGCCTACCACCCCCACTAACATCACCGGGATCAGATCCGAGTCTGATACCAAAAAAAAATGTGGAGGATCTTGGAGGAAAAGCTCGTAACGAAAGACAAAACGACCGCCATCGGCTTTGAATTCCCCCGTTGAAGATATTCTTATTTGCGAATTTATTTTAACTTAAGTTTAGTTTAGTTTTTAATTCTCTTAGGAATTTAGTTTAGTTATTAGCTTTTTATCTATTTTAGGTTATTTCTCTCGTCTGTCTTCGTACTCCTCCTCCTTCATTTCTCTTGCTTTTGTTGTATATATATGTGTGGAATATTGTTGCGTAATGTCTCTTAGCTGGAAGAGAACGTTTAAAGGCAGACTTTATGTTGCGTTCTCTCTCTTAGCTGCTGCTTAATTCTTTTTCTTTTTTTTGCCGGTGTTCATGTGTGTGCACCGGAAGCAGGGGTTAATGTGCATACACCGAATGAAGATGGTAGTACATCATGACTTAAAAAGTGCCAATTGTCTTGTTAATAAGCATTGGACCGTGAAGATAGGCGATTTTGGCCTATCAAGGATAATGATACACTCACCCATGAGAGATTCTTCATCTGCTGGAATACCAGAATGAATGGGTTCTGAACTTATGCGCAATGAACCCTTCACTGAGCGATGTGATCTCTTCAGCCTTGGTGTGATAACGTGGGAGCTCCGCACAGTAAATAGACCGTGGGATGGCCAGAGAGGGTGAGTGGGCTGTTACCGACTTTACTACCGCATGGTATGGATTGTTTTGATTTGAGAAGGAATCACATCCGAAAAATTTAACTTCCGCACATGACTCGATTGGTTAGCTATAGCTGTGTAATATAACGTTGAGAGTTTTATCAAGTGGAACTGACATGGGGGCTCACAAATACTTGTGCATTTGAAGAGGAGATGACGAGAGGAAAGTGGGATTAATTGTGATTGAAGAATAAAGGGAAAAAGGACTTGCTGCATGAGCGAAGAGGTGTTACCTTAGTTAATCGTTTATTTGAATTACGGTAACTGCCTCCATTTCAAGTGCTATTGCTTAATGGATTCAGATTTGCTGCAAAGAATAGCGCACGCCACATAGTGGATAACTTGAAACAGACTCAAATGCCTACATGTGTTGGTCTTGGAAATGCATACATTAACCATACTGTATTTAGGTTTCGTCTTTGACTTCCGTGATTGGGGATGTGCGGTATAATGAGGGCCCTACATGCTGTCTGGTGGTATATGCAGTAGCTAATGGAAGGTCCAGGTCGGATATTCCCGAAGGTCCCCTCAGAAGGCTAATCACAGGTCCCCCTTGGTCCATACTCCAATTTTGACCTAACTTAAGAGTTTCATGTCGGTTTGCGCTCGCGTTTTTTTTTTTTTTCCAAAGTCTGATCTTCTGTTGATGTGCCCTTTGCAGATTGCGGGGCGGAACCCCAGGAAAGGCCAAGCCGTGAGGAGATTCTCTCCCGGTTGCTCGACCGCGAGTGATCTCGCTGCTACTGGAATTCGTCAGTTTTGCGTATAGAAAGAGTTTTGCTGCCGTCCGTTTCCGCTTTGACCTTGTAATCTGTAAAATGATTTTGCAAAATGAGCATAGAACGTCAAAGGGTTAATCATCCAGATCTCTTTCTGGTCCTTTGTTTTCGTCTTACGTGGGAGCAAAATTTCGGCTCTTAATTGATTTTGGGCTAGGTTTGGCCGGAGGTCGTCAAGTTTGTATGGGAAAATGACCAGAATCAGGCTGAAGAATAGCGTAGCAAGCGTATTTATGCTCAACTTAATAGTTGACAGGGGATCACAGCCTTGGCTAATAATTTATAGTTTATAATTGCCAGACGACGTTATCTTGGCCACATTAATCCATATAACTTGCGAAATTGACTTTCTATGGTTTATAATGCCCTACTGAAAACGATGAAAAACAGTAAAAGGATGGCATCATCAACATGTTGTACGGCTCCCCCCGATTTTTGTATGGAAGTTTTTCAAGCACAAAACCAGTCACTCGAGTGGCTTTGGAAAGAAAATCTGATGTGGTTCCCGGCCCGGAATCACTTACATATACTTTTTTGTACAAAAAAGTTTTGACACTAAAATTATGGTCATCATCGTTTGAAACTTTATGTTAAATAGACAATACAATTCATTCAACACCCATTTTGAGATCTTAAATTTCAAGATCAAATTAATACCACTCGTGTTATCTATAGTGATGTTGACCTAACCAAAATTTGAAAAATACGTAAAAGTTGCAAACAAACTGACTCTTCATCATGCGTTTTTACAAGTTCACGACTTTAGGCAGATTGAAAAGACCAACTTATTTCTCTTTGGAAAAAACCGCTTAAGAAACGCTAATACTTGAAACCCCCTATTGAAATCTTAATCCTAATAACTCACAATTAAACTTAAGGGTTAGCATGGTTCAAGTTGGGCCAATCCAGCATCTAACTCAGGGATCAATTCACATAGTGTTGGTCCCCAATTTTTGAGATTGAGGACCCACATTATTGAATTTAGAACCGAGGACCAAATTGACCATGTGGGTTCCAGGGTCAACCCGAGACTAACTAATTTTTTTTTTTATATTCCTTAAAAGGACACACATACTATTTCAATTTATATCTTTATTAAAAATGCGACATTGAGCAACCAAACTATGAGCATCAATACATAACAAACATAAATATAAGATAACAACAAAAATTTACACTTGCTAAAATTAATAAACCATGAAAACGAACACATGAGGCCAGGGAACAAAAGCGAATGGTGAGGTGAGTGAACAAAGGCGAGCGAGGCAAATGAAGAGAGGGGAGTCACGAGATGAGTGGTGAGCAAGTGAGACTGGAGACGAGTGGTGAGCAAAACGAGCAAGTGAGACTGAGTCAAGTGAAGAGAGTTTCTTTTTTCTTTGTCGAATTAAAGTTGGGTTTCTTTCTACTTTCTAATTCACACAACAAACAAATTTACAAAAAAAATAGAGAAGGAGGCATTAGAAAAATAAATAAATATATATATATATGATTGGTTTAGGTTGGACCAATCCGAAACTTCTTGGATTGAGAACTAATTTACACAATATAGGGTCCAAGGGTTTCAGGAGAAAGGACCAATCCAGCCTTCCTAAGAATTAGACGAAAACCGATCAAGGTGGGTTTGTCCAGGTTTATCTAGGATCAATACTCACCCCTAATTAAACCCCAATCTCCACCTCCCTACCTTTGTTGTTGACATCGGCTGCCGTGCCACCCCATCGCCTTCGAGCATTATTGCATCCCGTGTGTTGTCGCCGCCGCCTCCTTGGCGCAGCCCCTCCCTTTTGTGGGAATTGGATAAATTTGAACTTGGATAGTTGTGTCGTTGAGGACGATTGGTTCCTCGAGTATTCAAAGAAAGCCTCACAAGCATTTAAATCATTGCCTAAAAGAATTTTTACACTAGTAAATCGATTATTTAATTGTGAGTTATATTATATGTCAAATTTAACTTTTCTTTCATAAACATCGTTGATCTTATAACACGTGTTGAATAAGTAAGAAGATCTTAGCGCATGATGAGATTATAAGTGCTTGTGCAAAACACTTATAATAACAACTGAAATTGTAGTAATTACAATAACAATAATAATTATCGAATTTTCAAATAATGTTGCTTTAGCAATGCACTCGATGACTAAAAATAAAGTGAATGAGGCATTTGACCAGTAAAAAGTTCAAGCCCACCACGTATTTCTGTAAAAATGCTTACTTCGGTTCTTCCTTCGTATTACTTCTACTTCTGGGTAGATTCTTCTTGAGCTTTAATTGATATTTAGATTGAACAATGACTCCATAGAATATTCATTCTATTATATAGGACTCATAAAATTATTAATCCAATGGTAATTTAAACAAATAATTCAGATGACGAATTCAAACATTACATGGAATTAACGTACTCAGATTTTTCCCCCATATCCAATAGTACCTGCTCTGTACAAATACAAAGTGCCTTCTTCTCCTCTCTACTAATGAGATATTAAAGACGGATTTTGATATTTTATTCGTAAATCTGAATCTCATCGGATATAGATAAAGTCTGGTTCTTAACAATAATTATCGGACATAGTCAAGCGATAATCACACCATTGGCAACGCCAGGCAAGATAAGGCGAGCTTGTTTGTGAGCATTGATCCTGCCAGTGGATCAAAACTCAATTGAAAGTAACTAAAAACAATTAGAAAGTTAGCCAAATTAGTTCTTCCACAGCAGAACAATAGATCATCTAAGCAGACACATTTTAATTACAGTAACACTGAAAAAGTACTGGCTGAAAGTTGCAAACCTAATGCCCATATCTCACAAACATGTCGGTGGGTTAATTTTTTTTGTTATACTTCATTATGTCGTTGGTTATAAAACTTCTCTTGAACTTTTAACTTAAATTGGGACTTTTTTTTTCGTAATGTTTAGTTTGCAGTTTAAAATTATATTATTTTGTTGTTGACCAAGCTCTCAGCAGTATAAATCTAGGGCACCCCTTTCTGAAATTTTATATTTCAACGAGACGCTACAAAGCATTGAACGGAAAACATCTTCATTATGATAATGCCAAAATCCTCGTTAAAAAATAAAAAAAGACGAGATCAAAATAGGTACCTTTGTTCTTTTTATTCTTGACTCTCAAGTAATTATCACTCTTAGGGAAGGTAACTCAAAAGAAAGGAAAAAAAAAAACCAAAAAACCCTCCATGAATTAGACCCAATAACCAGAGGCTTCTAAATGTTTTTGCCCAACAAAATGGCCATAAACATTGACTTCCAGATTACCGACACTTTGATTCACTGGCCAGCAGCAAATGCCTCGACAGGGAAGCTCTTGGTAATCCCGGCGAGGCTCTTGAAGTGGATCTTCCCGGCCGGCGAGTCAGCAGTGATCTCTGACACGGGCGGCCACAGCATGAGCTCCTTGGCCTTCACACCCTTGAGCTTCTTGATCCTGCCCTTCTCGACGTAGCCCTTGACCTCGGTGTCGTAGCTCACCAGCTTGCTTATCATCTTGAACTGATGCTCAACCTTCTTTTGTTGAACAATCCACATGTACCCGGTGCTCTCCACAAACCCAACCTCCACCACATTGGCCAGTGGGAGGAGCCCCTGAGGGAGTTCAAATTTCTGTAGGAGAGAGATTGCCATTTTGAGCCCCTCCTCGTGGCCCTTCTTCACGATGGCTCCTTCCTTCTCTGCCATTGTTCAACAGCTTCCTTCTCTTTGGTTGTTTCTTGTTTGAGAGTGAATGAGCTGAGACAATGTGGATGGCGAATTTATGCTACTAGTTTGATGAGGTGAGGCATGTGAGGCATGGAAAAAGACAAAATTAGCAGAGGAAACCGAGGTGAAGTGTACATAGTAATCCTCGCTTGTTTGGTTTGTTTCGATCTTCGTCACTTTCCTTCTTTGTCCTAAAGCTTTTGCCTTCACAATTATATCATTTCAAACATGATCATGAAAAATTCCGCCGTCCCTCTAAAACAGGACGATGAAATTTATGGACTGGATGGTGCTTTTTAAGTTAAACTAGTTCCCATGATTAGATGAATATATGCTAGTTAGTACTCGTAACATCTCACGAAATTATCATGTGTTTCACCATCCAGAGTGGCCTTATTTCCCCATTTGTCCTAAATGTTTCTTTGCGAATCTCTTTACCCTCACCATTATCACTTAAAGCTGCACATGGCGTTCTGGAACATAAGTAATACAGTTAAAGGCAGTTACTGAAACTAAGGTAACATCGTCACAAATCATGATCTATTTTTCCACCATTTGCGTTATCGTGTTGCATAGAGGATGATTAACAGAAGAGTTAAGTAATAACAGTCTCAGAACAAATATCTCGTAAAACAGTAGAGAGAGAATAGCATGTCCATAAGTAGTAGACTTCAGACTCATTTGATTCCACAATCTTCTATTGAAAACCACAAAAAATTTTCATTAAGCAATAGAAGAATGTCCACAGCTATCTAAACTTAATCGGCTTAGCTATTCACGTTGGGAGTTGGAGTATGGCATAGAATGACCAACCCAAGTTTTCTCCGTTGCTAGGACGTGGACTCTTGGAAAAGAATCGGTAGCTCCTGCAAATAAAATGCAGAATTTTTCACTATTTAATGTCATTGGACGTTCATATTATTCCCTACGCTGTAAATAGATTGATCCGGAGGCATCTTGTGTATTCTTCCTCCCCAAAACTGAAATTGAATTGACCGATCACAAAAGTGGTGCTGCGGTAGTTGCCTGAAAAAATTTTCGCACTTCTCCAGGCACAAATTTTACAATGAAAGCATGGATTTATATATCAGATCCTAAAGAAAAAGGTGCATGTTCCCATCTGATAAACATTCACCGTGATTATGCACGCACAGAACTATGGACGGCATGGTTGCAATGAAGAGCACCAAAAATTTCCATCACTCACTTTCAATTCAACAAAATAATTCAAAATAAGAGTCAGGCTACAGAACAAGTAGAAGTTTCATATCCAGTCTCCATTAAAGGCCAAATCAAACACTATAATAGCATATTAATTTGATAGGATTCTGGTACAAACTTGACAAACAGATGTAGAAGCAACCAAATACAATTGTGTTTAACATGGGACCCAAGCAAATGAAGGATGTAAACAGAACAATCCACCCTGAACTTAGTATTAATTTTGAAAGTAGAAAAAGCACCACAAGGATCAAACCAATTTTCATCCATCATGACAAAGAGGAGAAACCTGCGGAAAAGCAACCCGACCAACCACAACCAATCAAGAGTACTCAGGACTTAAAAAGGACAGAGTACACTACAATACGCTTATATCTTCAGCTGTGCATATTGCGAGCTCCATTCGATTTTCATGGCAAGGCATATGATTCAAGGTTACACCTGTTTTACTGCAGGAAAAAATGCCAATTGATGAGTATGAAGTGTGAACTAATACATGCCACAAAGCTGAATTCAATGGACGGCCTGCCTCTCCTTCTTCCATACCAACTTTAGCTGAGCCATTTATCCTTCGTGCATCTTATGTTACAAGATGGAAAACTGAAAATAAAGATTCAAAAGATGAATGAAAGGGGAAGTGGAGAGTGATTTAGAGTGCGTTTAGTAATTATTCTGCTCTTGAGAACAATTTCCGCTTATTAGTGATTCTTTTATATTCTGTTTTCGGAATTAATTTTTAAGCATTTGAAGACATTTGGTAACTGCCCAAAATTTGTATTCCCAAAATAGAAATGCATTTGGTAGGACTCGTAAATTTTTTTTGTTTCTTTTAATTTTTAATACTTTTATTATATTTTTCTTATTTTTCTCTTCTTTCTCTTTTTTATTTTTCATTTTCTCTTCTTCTTCCTCCTTCTTTGTGGCCGGTGGCTGGTGACGACGGTGGCCAAGATTGGCTAGGCAAGGTTGGTGAGCTCGCTTGAGCCTTGCCAGGCCAAGGTGAGGTCCGGTGAGTTTGCCGAAAGCTTGCCTAGCCATCGTGAGCCTAGGCCTCACCAAATCTGGACGAGGCCAAGCCTCACCAATAGCCAGGCGAGCCTTGCCCAGCCTGATGAGGCTCGACCTCACCCAGGCGGCGCGAGGTCAACCTTGCTAGGCTAGGACAAGATCAACCTCGCGCCACCTGGGCAAGGTTTAGTCTCATCGATGGCCTAGTGAGGCTCACGGTGGCCAGGCGAGGCTCCAACGAGCTTGTCAAATTTCGCCCTGCTAGTCGCTAGCCCCCGCTAGTGGTGGCAGCCGACAGTGACCAATGACTGATTGTGGGGAAGAAGAAGAGACAAAGAGAAAAGAAAAAAGAAAAATAGGTTTGGGTTTTGATTTTGGAATTGTTCTCGGAAATGAAGAAACAATCTTGATTTTGTTCCAAATCTATTCTTAGGAACAAAAAAGAAAAAAAAACAACGGATTTTTATTCCCGAGAACAAAAAATTTACTAAAGGAATTTATGTTCCAAATCTATTCTCGAGAATAAAAGAATAGAATAAGTTACTATTTGGTAAGTTACCAAATGCTGCCTTTCGAATTACTTTTATTCCAAAAGGCCACGTATAGCTCTAAGTGATAGTTGTGGGGATAAAGAGACTCGCAAAGAAACATTTAGGACAATGGGGGCAATATGCCCACTCTGGATGGTGAAGCACATGATAATTTCGTGAGATATTACTTGTACTAACTATCATGTATGCATCTAATCATCGGAACTAAATAAATAAATGTTTTTATTTCAAATACTAATATGTACATGCAAAATAAATAAATGATTTTCCACAACGATTTTATATTCTTATGGGGGTTTTGTCATAACAATTTTATATTAGTTAACAAGTAAGTTAACAACAATGGATCAAAGGGAGGGAGGTTCGCTTGGATCAACTATTACTCCTACCCGTGCTTATCTTTCTTGTCCATTTACATATGTAGAGCTAGTTTTCTTATATGATTAAAAAAAAAAAAAAACACACCGTGTATTCTGGATCCCGTAACAAGTGGAATGTGGTAACCAGTATGCTTTATATGTCTACGGAAACTCTTTTGATCGAAAGTGTATCTTCTATTTGATGGAACTGGGATTCTAGCTTCTCTTCCCTCAGAGTCATATTCACTCAATATGCCCAGTGCTCTTAGGAGCACTGGGATTCTATTTTCTCTTCATTCCAGGATTCTATTTTCTCTTCTCTACACGATTCTCTTTTTATGAGTTTTATGCCACATGAGCCCGTTGAGACCATTATGCTTTCAGAACAGAGATATTAAACCCCGCTTCCCCTTTAGGACCTACCTTAAAGACAATGGAGTGGAAAATAATCAAAAGAAAAATTAAAAAGATTAAATAAATTTTATTAACCAAATCGAATTAACAGTTTAATTTGCAGGGGGTCCTGCCGCAGAGGGGGGTTGGGTGGGGTTATTAAGTGGGGTTGGTAATACTTGTCATGTAAATTTTTTTTTTTTTTTAAGTTTGGATAAATAAATGTAATGAAACAGCGAAGCGGACTTCAAATATAATATTTAAAAAAATCAATTTCCGCTCACATCCACGGGAACTCCTTGATTTTGCTATATTAGGTAGCGACTGCTCGACTAAATTATATTCACAAGCATAAATACTTTTAACTTCATCATCACTACTACAAATGGTAGTAAAAAAATAGTAATAACAAAATTACTCTTCACAGAGGTTTGCCGTTTCTACCCACAGAAGTTTGCCGTCCATTTCGTTAGTGCGCAATTCAATCCGATTTAAATTTGATATAAATTTGTTGTGGAAAAACATTTATTTATTTTGTATGTATTGAGAAATTCATGAGGAATGACTTTCATTTGCTGTGGAGCCGGTCGAGGCTGGTCAAGTTCCAAAATTAAAAAAAAATATAAAAAGTAAATCCTTCCAAAAAGAATCTTGTACTTTACCCACGTTTAGCTATCCCATGACGTTTTCATTTTCATTTCTAAAATTTAATTGTGCCACGGTAGAAGATCTCCAATCATTCGCTTGGTTCACGGCTAAACGTTGTAGGCTAAGCACAGTTAATGAAAAGAATAACCTTTTGTCACATATCCGAGGGTTACACCGATAGATCATAGCGATTCATTCCGATTAAGCTTCCAAATGATCCATAGGCACCTTTAGTGCTCAGCTTCAATAATTTAGTAATTATAGGCTATATTTTAGTTACTGTAATCCCTACCTTAGTATCACATCAAAAATACTATGGAGCAGAGACTAATGAGCCATGATGAAATGATACATAGTGATACGGCGGATGGCTATTAAAGTGGAACAATACGTAGGAAAACTAAACTAAAGCAATAACAAGAAAACTAAGCCTAGGAAAACTAAACTAAACCAGCAAAGCTAGAGCAACAGAAAAGTTTCTAAGAGGCTGTTCTTCTTAAGGGAATCTGAAGACCTAGGAAAACTAAACTAAAGCAGCAAAGCAGATACGTTTTCATGAGGGACAATGATACAGAGAGTCCCTAAATTTTGACTTAATATGTGATTTGATCTCTAAATCTTTAATTTCTCCAATGTGGTTTCTAAATTTTAGCCTAATGCGTAAGCACAATGTGTAATGTGGTCCTTAAACTTCGATACATGCTTAATATAGTCCTTGAACTATATGAAAATATTCAATGTTGTCTCTAGTTTTGAATTAATAGAAAAGGACTATATTGAACTTTTTATATAATTTAAGGACCAAATTGAATATATATAAAAAAATTCAGAGACTGTATTGAACAAATTAAAAGTTCAGGAACAACTTTAAATATTTGATTAAAGTTCATAGATTATTTTGAACAAATTAAAATTTCAGGGATTAAATTATATATTAAGGGTAAGTTCATGATAAGCTTAAGGGAATGTTTCTCATCTTATAATGTTGTAATCTTGTTTTCTTACAGTATGGAATAAAGAAAACCACGTCGGAGTGAAATACGTGAAGTTCGAACTAAGCTTAATGACATTGTGTTATCTAGCGAGACCCTCATCCCTAGCTCGGTAGAAGAGCAAAGTATTCAAAACCCCCATACACTCCAGATATTTCACGTTTTTGTCTTTGTATCGGTCCCTGAAATATCACTTATCTCCAAGTACATTAGTAATCCCCGCTTTCCCTCAGCAAAATGTGTAGTAAGTACATTTTTTTTAGCATGTTCGCTCTTCCACCAATTGAGGACAATAGCAAAGTAATGATTAATAAGCTTAATTCAAGCTTTATATAATTTTCTTTGTTTTACACTGTAAGAAAATAAGATAACAAGTTCGAAATGATGAAGAGAAAGAGTGGTCGAAAGAAGAGAAGAAAGAGAAAGATGGGTGGTGGGTTAGAGGAGAAGAAATTGGATGATGGTGCAGAAAAGGAGGGAAATCTATTTATTGAGCCAGGCGCAGCGAGATCCCATTCTCGCGTTTCACCAGATCGCACTACCGAGAGATCACATCTTTTGCGTGGGTTTTCAGCAGAGAGCAGAGGAGAGGTGGTGGGGATTTCTTAAAGACCGGTCAATGCTCAAAAACAGATGTTCATTTTTGGGGTATTACCATCCGCATCACTGCTACTGCTATCTGGCTACCAAGCGATCATGTCTCTGGCATTTTACCAAATCGCATCTCTGGCACACCGACATCACCAAATCACATTTCTGGCACCATATCACAACTACCCTGCGCTCTGGCATTTTACCAAATCGCATCTCTGGCACACCAACATCACCAAATCACATTTCTGGCACCATATCACAGCGAGAGAGAGAGAGAGAGGTGTTTCCTGCAGGGGAATCACGCCGTGGGGTTTGTAAAATGGTTTAAAAGAGATGAGAGAGACGGGTCAAACTCAATCTTCATTCTTGGCTATGCATGTGGCATTCCCCATTAAAGATTACTAATTTAATTTTTGCAATAACTCTACTGGTCTCAGATAAATCACTAGTTCGGTTCTTTCTTAAATTTGCGATGAGATGATTTGAATTATAATGTTTGTTTTTCTTTTATCATGAGACAATTTGAGTGAAATTTAGAATCTCCGCTTTCCATCTCAACAGGAAAGGAAGGCTTCTTCCGTCTGCTTGATTATCTGAGTCTCGGCACCGATCGACCTAATACTCTATTTAATCTAAGATGTTCTTAGGGATTGTCAATGTGAATATAGCCGCCTTTTCTTAATGTGTGTCCAATTGCCTGATTTGATTATTTCTCGCTTTTCCTTACGCTCTAATTGCTATGTTTTTGCATGTAGCCGATCAGATGGCTACAAGTGTTGCAGAATCCGATTTGCCTTATACACATTTATTTGGTTTGGTCCCAGGTTAATCACAAAGTAAGGTAACGTCGCAACGAATCATGATCTACTTTTCCACCGGTTGTGTTCTTGCATTGCGTAGAGAATGATAAACTGTTAAGTAAACAATCTCAGAACAAGTATCTCGTACAACAGTAGAGAGAGAATAGCATGTCCATAACCAGTAGACTTCACTCATTTGATTACACAATCTTCTATTGAAAACCACAAAAAATTTCATTAGGAAATAGAAGAATGTCCACAGCTATCTAAACTTAAACGGCTTAGCTATTCACCTTGGAGTATGGCATAGAACGACGAACCCCAAGTTTTCTCCTTGGAGCTCGCTAGGATGTGCACTTTTTGATAAGAATCCGTAGCTTCTGCAAAGAAAATGCAGAATTCTTCGCTATTTAAGGTCATTGGCGTTCATATTATTTCCTGCACTGTAAATGGATTGATCCGGAGGCATCTTTTGTATTCTTTCTCCCCAGAATTGCTATTGAATTGACCAATTCCACAAGTGATACTGCGGTAGTTCCTGAAAATTTTGCGGTACTTCTCCAGGCACAAATTGCACAAATTTTACGATGAACGCATGGATTTATATATCAGATCCCTAAAGAAAACCCATCTGATAAACAGTCACTGTGATTATGCATGCGCAGAATTATGGATGGCATGGTTGCAATGAAGAGCACCAAAAATGTCCATCACTCACTCTCAATTCAACAAAATAATTCAAAACAAGAGGCGGGCTGCCAAACAAGTAGAAGTTTCATATCCAGTCTCCATTAAAGGCTAAATCAAACACTATAATAGCATATTCATTTGATAGGATTCTGGTACAAGCTCGACAGGCAGATGTAGAAGCAACCAAATACATTGTGATTAACAAGGGACCAAGCAAATGAAGATGTAAACAGAACAATCCAATCTGACTGTAGTATTAATTTTTAAAAGTAGGAAAAGCACCACAAGGATCAAACCAATTTTCATCCATCACAACCAAGAGGAGAAACCTGAGGAAAAGCAACCGGACCGACCACAACCAATCAAGAGTACTCAGTACAGGACTTAAAATGACAGAGTACACTAGAATAAGCTTATATCTGCAGCTGTGCATATTGCGAGCTCCATTCAATTTTCACTGCAAGGCATATGATTCAAGGTTACACCTGTTTTACTGCAGGAAAAAAATGCCAGATGGTGAGTACTAAGTGTGAACTCTACATGCCACAAAGCTGGATTCAATGGACGGCCTACCTCTCCTTCTTCCATGCCAACTTTAGCTGAGCCATTTATCCTGTGTGCATCCTCTGTTACAAGATGGAAAACTGAAAATAAAGATCCAAAAGATGAATGAAAGGGGAATTGGAGAGTAGTTTAGAGTTCACAAGTTAATGTTTCAAGTTGTTTATTTAACAATAAAAACCAACATTGGTATCCTAGAAACAGATACCACAGAAAAAAGCATAATCAATTAAATTGGGAAACAAAACAGCACTGTCCCTTTGCCTGACAGTACGATTCCCAATCAATCAAATGTTACACAGATATCATACCCATCAAACCACCTGCCCTCACATAAAAAAGAAAAAGAGAGAGTTGATCCAATGACACGAAGTTGCAATAGAGTACGATGGTCAATTTCCAACTTTTGAAGACAACGACATACAAGTGGAACAAATCCAAAAACTCATTCAACAGATCATAATGGAATTGCTTCATCTTACATTTATAACAAGTTAATTCTCTCACCTCCTTCCTCTGTGATGTCAGATGTCCACAATGTGAGATTGTCCCTGAGAAGTTGCATGATTAAAGTGCTATCTTTGTAAGACTCCTCATTGAGGTTGTCAAGTTCTGCTATTGCATCGTCAAATGCCTGCTTTGCAATGTGGCATGCCCTGGCAGAAAAAGACAAAAGAAAAAAGAAAAGAAAAATCAGAAAATAAATGTCAAACAGAGAGATAAACATTAAGCTGAAGTTCATAACCATCTCACAAACCTTTCAGCTGAGTTGAGGATCTCATAGTAAAACACCGAAAAATTCAAAGCCAAACCAAGGCGGATGGGATGTGTACAAGGCAAATCGGACTCTGCAATACTTGTAGCCATCTGATTGGGTACGTGCAAAAACAGAGCAATTAGAGCATAAGGAAAAACGAGAAAGAATTGAATCAGGCATTAAAACCACAATTGGAAACGCATTAAGAAAAGGCAGCTATATTCTCATTGACAATCCCCGAGAACATCTTAGCATTAAACAAGAGTATTAGGTCGATCCTTGTGAAGAGTCAGACTATCCAGCAGACAGTAGAAGCCTTCCGTTCTTGTTGAGATTGATAGCAGAGATTCTAAATTTCATTCAAATTGTCCCATGGTAAAAGAAAAACAAACATTTTAATTTAAATTATCTCATGACAGATTTAAGAAAGAACAGAACTAGTGTTTTGTCTGATACCAGCATAGTTATTGCCAACAATAGATAGTAAAAGCTTCAATAAGGAATGCCATTGGCATTCCTCAAACGACCTGGAGCATACATTTTATAGCAGACTGAAAGTTCCAAATTATATATTCTAAATAAAGGGCAGACTTGGTGATCTTGGTTAATCAGCATTCTCTTTACGTTTTCCCTACTTCCTCAGTTGAACAATTACATCTAAAGGGGAAATACACCGAAATAGTAAGCATACGAAGAATGATTAACCATCCTGTTGCCAAAGAAGACTTCCTTTTTGGGATACACAGTGGCAAATTCCACTCCAAATGCCATCCTAGGACTTCAAAAGAGATAAGGAACAGTATACTCATAGCCAAGTATGGGAACATTCAATGCAGCCCCGGAAGAGCAAAACATTGAAAGTTGAGGGCTCAGAAACTTCTTGGCTAGGCATACTCAAAGATATAAAAGGAAACTAACTACAAACCTCATACGCTTTCATTGACTGTTCAGCAACCTCTTTCTTCTCGTCACCACTCTTGAATTCCGCAAGATAACGGTAGTAGTCTCCTTTCCTGTGAAGGCCAAGTTCCACCAAACACATGGATGCATCAATTCTTAGTTATCTCTTTGCATAGAAAGCCATACCGTAGAAACAGGGGAACAGTTGTCTACTAGCATCATATGATATCTCACATCTTATAGTAAAATACTTTGGATTCACCGTCTGATGCTGAAGGAATGACATGCTCATCAAGTACAACCATGATATCACTGCAGATGCTAGAGAGCTCTGATTCAACCTTCTTCCTGTACTCTTTGATTCGCTTCACGCTGATCTCGTTCCCCCTTGCATCTTCCTTTTGCTCTATGGATGTCAGAATCCTCCAGGATGCTCTCCGAGCCCCAATAACATTTTTGTACCCAACAGATAGCAGGTTTCTCTCTTCAATGGTTAATGCAACATTGAGCTTCGCAACCTTCTTCATTTCATCCACCATCTCTATCAACACAAATACTATCAGAAAGGTAGAATGTGAACAAAGAAAAGAAATTTTGAAAAAGAAAAAAAAAAAAAAAAAAAAAAAAACCAAGAAAAGAAGAAATAACTTTTCAGGGAGACAGCATTTAGTGCACCCCTAATATCACCTGTCAAGCCAATACCCAATCACAAATTTAACAAATTGCAACTTCTAAATGCGGGATCATTACAAGCTTATAGCTCATGTTACGGAAATGTCGAGACTTGACAGGATCTTGAACACATGCAATTGAGCAGACAGGGAAAAAGTTACCACCATCACAAAAGCTACTTTCTCTTATTGAAAATACGACATTAAATAGCAAGATCAAGGATCTCATCGCAACTAGCAACACTACCCACAATGTCCGGCTGCGAATTTATGAGCAACAGATACACCATAATCCGAGGATACATCGCAAAAGGCATATCATGCCCAACTCATTAAAGGCATCAAATTGACTCAAATATTAACTGATCGACCGCAATTGAGGCTCTTGTAATTCACAACGACCTAAGCTCGAGCTAGCAAAATCGATGTTGCGCGCCAAGCGTACACACACGCTGAGTTGCCGCCGGCAATCCCCGATCGACCCGAAAGCTCAAGAGCGGTGCTTTAAACCGAAATTCAAGCTGGCGGGCAACGAAATCGCGTACACGAAAAAGGAAGGCAGGAAAAAGAAAAGGAGTAGGAAGAGGAACGACAGGAAACCCCAACTGACCCTCGTAGCGCTCGGCTTGCTCCGCGAGCTTCGCAACGTAGACCAGGCTCTCGCGAGAGGAGTCCATAGCTCGATCCCACAGAAATGGCGAGAGAGAGAGAGAGAGAGAAGGATTCAGATGAACTGGGGATTCTGATCGATGGAGCGATCCTCGATCGACACGGCGAAATCGAATCGAATTCAAATTGATTTCCAGCGAGAAATGATGAAGACAGCTTGGAGCGAACTGTAGGACTGCGGTCGGGAGGGCTGCTCTGCTTTTAGGACAGAAGATGACTGGATGCCCACTAGGAACCTTCCACGTGTAGATGCCAAAGCCCGTGTCGTTCTTGGATTCCATAGGGTGGGTATCATTAAGTTAGAAAACATACCAATTAAAATTAGGCTTCAGCTGCGTTTGTTGCCCGAAAAGCTTACCATTTAGAAAATACTTTAAAAGAGTGGCATTTTAATCGCTTACAAAAATGAAAAATACGAAGTATATTCATCAATCACGAAAATAGTGGGTCATAAATAGTTATCAATAATAAAAATATTTTTTATCAATTAATTTTTGGAAATAATATGACCAATCATTTTTCGAAAACTATCTTTCAAATTTTAAGCTTTTAACGACATACAAGCACCATTTAAAAAAGATCGTTTATATCTTTTACAACAAAAAAACTCATCATTCACCAAAGGAGATTTATTCTAATAACTAATTATCTTAAGTAATACAATCGATTATTTTGAAGAAAATGTTTTCCCACATAGTCCATTTTTTTGTAAAATAAATGGATCTTAATAAGATATTGAACATCGACTATAATTGTAAGTATGAATAAAAGAGTAGAATTAACAATGGAACGTCATTATAAATAACATATGATCATAACTAAAATTCCATTTATATGCAACCTCCGAAAAATAAGAAAAGAAGGAAAAAGAAAGAAAAGTAGAGAATTCACTCATTTCCACATTAAAGACTCCTAGGTCGCAAGGCTCTTGCTCCTCTCCAGCCTCTTCCTGGAGCACTGATGCTTCCAGCATTGGCACCGGCTCCTCCTCAGGCTGATTGCTCCGAATGAGGCCGATGTCCCGGCCGGGCCAGCCGCCTCGCCTCGATCGCCGGCACCGCTCTCACTCTCGCCCTCGCGCTCCTTCACCAGCCCGACTCTCATCGCCTTCTCCTTGCTCTCCAGCCACAGCGCTCTCATCCTCTCCCTGACCTCGCACCCGCCCTCCTCCTCCTCGTGCGGGCCCCCGCAGAACCCGCACTCGCCGCCCGGCCCCTGGCCCGGGCCCTTCACGCCCTTCACTTGCTCGTACCCGATCGCGAGCCTCAGCGCGTCGTCCAGCGACTCGGGCCTCTGCGGGAGGACCCAGTCCTGGAGCTCCCCGCTCAGCCCGTCCAGGAAGATCCCCCTGACCAGGCCCTCGGGGAGCCCGTGGCCGGGCCACCTCTGGAGGATCAGCTGCAGCCTCAGGAAGTAGGACCGCACGCACTCGCCCCGCCCCTGGTTCAGCGTCGCGAGCTGGGACCGGAGTCGGTCCTGGAGCTCGGCTTTCTGGTAGGCCTGCGCGAAGGAGGCCCGCACGTCGCCCCACCCGAGCGAGGGCAGGTACGGCTCGATGTTGAGGTCGTACCACAGGGCCGCCTCCCCTCCAGCGTCACGGGGAAGATCCTCATCATGGCGTCGGGGGAGTCCGCGTTGTTCGCCCGGCAGACCTTGGCGAACCGGCTCAGGTGCGCGGCGGGGCACTCCTCGGGCGCGCCGCGGAACACGGGCATCGGCGCCACGTGCACGTAAGGCGTTGCTCCCGGAAGTTTCGTCGAGTTCGAGGAGGCCTTGGAGTAGATTTTGCTGCCGCCGCCGCCGCCGCCCGAACCGCGGCGCGTCCCGACATCTTCGGAAGCGGGATTTTCGTCCTCGTACTCGTACTCGTCCTCGCCGGAATGGTACGGGGACCGAGACGAACCGAGGTAGTCGCTGTCGGCGCCGCCGCCGTCGCGAGCCGAATCCGGAGACGACAGTCTGCGGTGGCGGTTGCGTCTGGGACTGTAGGACGCCGACGAGTAGCGAGGGGAGAGATCCGAGCCCGACGGCGAATCGGGAGGCGGCTTCCTACGCTCGGGACTCATCTCTGAAGAATCCGACGAACGAATGACGCAGCGGGAAGAAGATCATGGAAGTTGGGAAATGGGGCGAACGGCGCGCCAACTAAACCGTCGAATCGTCGGGAACGGCGGCGTCGCGCGGGCGCCATTGGCGACGTTCCGCTCCGCCCAAGCGCCGCGCCGCCCCGCGCCGTCATCGGGATGGGAAGTGACGTCGTGTCGTCGGATGACGTCATAAAGGATGGCCATTTCCTGCAGGCGAGAGTGGGGAACGGATGTGGAACGTTAACGGACACAAAAACTCCTCCACCATCTCTCTCTCTTTCTCTGATATTTTCCCACACTTTCTCGCTCTTTCTCTCCCCTTTCCCTCTCTTCCCTTCCGACGATGGCGATCCTCAGCTACGTCTCGGTGACGTCCGCCGCGACGCCCGCCTCTCCGGACTCGCAGACCCCTCCCGCGCCGAACCCTCGGCCGACGAAGATCATACTCCCCAGTAAGAAGCCGATGAAGTGGTCCACCGGGGTCGCTCCCGGCGATTACGGGGGGCCCCCGACGACGACGAAGCTCCGGAAGTACTGGGGTGGCGAGAAGGAGGATCCTCTTACCTCCGACGAGTTCATCTGGAACAGGGACTTCGTGGACCGGTTCAAGAGGATGATCCAGGAGGAGGATGGCTCTTCTATCGAATCGTCGCCGGTTAAGGTAAGCGCGTCGAGCTCAATTTGTGCTTTTTCTTTTTGTTTTTCTCGAAGTTTGGATGCCGATGGTTAGTTTCTGGTTGATTGTTTATTGATTAGAGAATCAATTCGTTGGAAAAATTTGATCTTGTGTTGATCAAAGGTGGCCTTGCCTTGTCTTGCCAGAGTGCCGCTCCATTTTCTTTTCCTTTTAGTGGAAATTCAGTTTACACACCTGAAATGTTTGGTTTGGTGGTGTGGTTGACTGGATAGAGTCGGGCATTGTTCAGTGTGCATGGTGTGCATTGGAATTCTGCCGGCATGTTCTCTCCGTTATATATTGGTATATGCCTTTGAGAGAACTGCTGAATATGAGTTGATGCAAATTCATGAGGTGGTTTAGGTTAACACACCTAAGTTGTCGTGTTCAGAGGGGGAAAAAAAGAGGAACCAAGCATGGCAAAGAAAATTCAGGCTGTCCAAGGATTCAGTTTAGCAAAATGAAGCATAAATTATTGATGGTTTTTGTTTTTAAGGGCATTACGTGATGGCTGGAGAGAACAGTTCTTGAATTGAAGGAAATTAAAAAGAAAATCACCACAGTATCTAAATAGAAAATGAAAAGAATGGGAAAATCTGGTCAAGAAGAATTGATAGAAGAGGTTGGATTAACGGTGAATGTGCTCATTTCTGGCCTTAGTTACTTATTGCTAAGTGATTTGGAAAGACTACTTAGATTCGACCTATGAAAGTAATTGTCCTAGCTGATGAAGACCTGCAAGTATTTCAACCAGATATGTTTTCAGTGGCCAAACGCCTTGGTATACTGATAGAATCTGCAGATAGAAGGTTTATTTTGTGGACTTTTTTTGTGGATTTGTTGCATGTTATGGCTCTGACATCATTTCTTTTTGGGCATTTACAGGAAGAGCCTTCTGGCTTTTTGAGCTTGAACAGAGTAATGACCCTTGACAGGTTGGTTCTTTTTCCTTCCTTGCAACTTTTACTTTAAATTCTTCCTCAGTGCACTTATTTTTTATACGAAAGGTGTGATGGAAAATTTTTATTTATGGAAAGTTAATGGCTTGTTGCAGTCTAGAAGTTGATTTGAGCAAAGAGCTCACAAGACCAATAAATACAGTGTCAAAACAGCCAGTTGTGGGTCCCATGGAAGTAAGATAGTGGCGGCACTTTTATGTAATATATTTTAATTTTATATATAACTCTTTCATGTTCTAATCGAGGATAATATGGACCAGGACAAATCCAGTGCTTCGCCCAGATGGAGATTGGCGCCAACACGTCGTGAGCAAGAGAAGTGGGATAGAGCAAGTAAAGCTGCTACTGGGGGGAGTGTAAGTAATCTTTATCGTGAAAATTCAATCTCAGCTGTCTCTGATGCACTATTTTTGGCTTGAGGATCACATTTGATGTAGTCCTGCCTGATCCGTTAAGACTTTGTTCAGTCTCATTTTCTTCGTGTCAAAGCTTGACTTTCAAACTTAAGTTTGATTAAATGCAACTTGTTTTCTTCTCATTCTCACTTCCCATCCAGAATTTTGTACATATTGTTAGAGTTGGGTTTCTAATATAGCTTTTTATAGGATGTCATGTTCCGCGAGTTGAGGCGACCTCGAGGTGACCCAGATGTATTAGCTGCTCAGTCAAGGGAGCAATACTATAAGGTGTATTAGTGGCTACCAAATTTCTTATTTTGGCCTTAGCTATTGTAGTACTCTCATGGTTATATTACTATCTCACGCTTGTTTGTTATGTATTTTCATTTTACAGTTAAAGAACAAATTGCAAGTCTTCACTCTTGGTATAGGTGGTGTCGGTCTTGTCTCAGCTTATGTTTCTTATTCTCCCGAAATTGCTGCTAGGTGGGTGGATCTTCTAAGTATCCATGTTGACTTTAGTTTGTTATCTTTTTGGCTTATCGCTTGACTGTTATATTATCTGTTAGCTTTATGTTTCATAATTCTTTTTGGAATACCTACTTGCATCCACATATTCTTCTGCATTTAAATTTATCCTCATATGCTTCATCAATTAGTTCCATGTATTTTTATTTGTTGCTATTGTGTGATTCCAATTCCAAACATTCTGTTGTCAACAGATTCTGTGTTACTGAAGAACTCCATACAAGTTATAACCTATTTGACATCTTCAACCAAGTTCTTATATAAATGAATGCGCACATTGGAAACTTGTTGGGACTTTTAACCCGTAGTGAGTTTATAAGATTCTGCAAATGGTTAAGAAAATAAGCTCGCGATTTTAGTAATAGTTATTTATTGCCTTTAGTTCTATGGACTGCCTGCTTGACTGTTATAGTCAATGACTAGCTGCATGCAATAACGATAATACTTGGTAGCAGAGATGATGAGCGGTATTTAACTTCTCCGAAAGCTCTAAGGAAGAGGCTTGTAAATTGTAGTTAAGCATTTAAAGAGTTACTATATGGTTCGTCTATCTCTGGAATTTCTGCACGTTTTCTTAATCTTGCAATATGGGTGATACATGGTTTTTTTCTTCAGGGATGTGAGCTACACATAATGATAATACTGAATTGCTTAAAAACCTTCTTAAGCAAATCTCTGTGCTTACATTCTCCTTATGGTTCAGCTTTGGTGTCGGGTTTCTTGGTTCCTTGGTTTACATAAGGATGCTTGGGAGCACTGTGGATTCTATGGCAGATGGTGCTAAGGGGCTGATGAAGTATGTACCTGATCTTTTATTTGACTGTGTATTGAGTTACACTTGATGGTGAATACCATTAAGATGCAGTGCATCTGTTCCCACTATTTATAATGGTCATTGGCAGAGCAGCTAGCCGCTGGAGTAGTTTGGTCAGGATCATATGTAGGAGGACCATGTGTGAATATTGATGGAAAAAACATTTTAATAGTGGTTTAAGTGATACCATCAGATGTAGTCATGTACAACAGATACTGCTTGGATTGGATGTGTTCCTACTTCCATGTCATGAGCTGCTTGTGCAGATTGTCATTTTTCAAGCTAACAAATTGGAACTATGATCATGATGACTGATTGCTTTATGCATATATATTTCATCGAAATTGGTGTTAATGTGATTATGTGTTTTCTTCTTGGGGTTTATCTTTCCCAATGACATTATTAGTCTTCATGTTGGTATTGCCATTCAGGTCGACGGCGACACTGTACAATTAGCTTTGTGATATTAATTGAAGGGATATTTTCCAGCTGTTAATAGTAAGTCACATGATCAGACTGCTTAAGACATGGGGCGCTCTTGCATATTTGATTGGGCTTGACTGATTTAGTTGTGCCACACTAGGCCCCATAAAAATTATAGTGGAGTTCAAACGTCACTGAAACATTGAGGACAATTCCTAGTTAATGACTTAGCTTCCAGAAGTAATTGTTTTAACATGGCAAACTATACAGGTTTAAAAAGTATTTCCTTCCCCATATACACCAATGAAATTTGCATTGTTGAAACTAGTTTTTTTTTCCTTTCTGAACTCAAGTCTCCTTATGAACTATTTCATTGCTGTGCTGATTAATTTTGTGAAATGTGAAAGCATTTCCTTATCATTGGAGACTTTACTTGCAGAGGTGCAATTGGACAGCCAAGGCTTCTAGTTCCTGTTGTTTTAGTCATGATCTACAATCGGTGGAATGCGTAAGTAACCTTGTTGGCTTACTCTTTGTGTGGCTTACTCTCTCTAGGACAAGCTGGCTTGTTGCCACTGGAATGATCTTTCTCTGAAATGTATTCCATTTGACAAGTTAGTGCTTTGAGTTTCTCAGAAAACTCGTCTTTGGGGTTTTACCAGATTTCACTTTGGTAGCATTCAACCTACCAGTGTATCTTAAGTAACACTAACACCATTGTGGTCTTTTAATTTGCCTGGCAAAGCATTAAATTGTATTATATTCCTCTGTTGTGTTTAACCTGATTGTTCTGAATGCAGGATCCTTGTTCCAGAATACGGAATAATGCACTTGGAGTTGATACCAATGTTAGTCGGACTTTTTACCTATAAAATTGCTACATTTGTTCAAGCTGTTGAAGATTCAGTCGGCCCTCTCACGAAAAATACCAAATTCCCAGATGGATCCTCTTCTTAAGTAGATGTTACAAATCCAGAGCTTCTTTTGGGGGGTATGTTACGTTTTCATCTAAGAAATGGTTCATGTGTCATTATGAGAGCTTTGAACTGTTATCATTTCAAAGTTAGAACTTGATATTATATTATGTGATCTTGCCTACTATCTCCTCTGTGCTTGTCTAATTTTCACTCATGGTCTATAAAGTGTTGAATAGCAAATTTCTCTCGGGCTATTAATTGTCAATGCCAATACTTTTATGTGAAAAAACAAGGAAATATTGAAGCTTCTCTTGCATGACTGAACTAACATGGAGATTGTCCTGATAGTCTAATATCCATAAGCCTTTTCTCTGCAGTTCCCAGTGACAGAACCTGGTTGGGAGATCTCGGTTTGACTGCAGTAATTCTTATGGTATGATTTTGCTCGAGACCCTACCCAAGGAGAGTGAACCGAGCTGCAGGGAGCAGGCTGGTGGATCGCACTTTTTATCTTGCCAGACAGCATGTCGTCATTCTCTTGCATGTAGCAGTTGTGATCCATAAATGTAAAAAAAAAAAAAAATTGTCATTTATCTGATTGCGCAAACAACTATTTTTTCTTGATGAACCGATTGTGCAAACAACTTGATTGCCCCTTATGCTAATGAAATTTGTTGGAATTAGCCTGTGGCCTCCAACGTGAAGACACGAATGTTTCAGTTTTTGCGAATGTGGTGCAATTTCTTGTCACTGTACCCATTTCCTGTACTCATTTCTTCACCAAGAAGCATATTTTAATTTTCCCTGGCCAAATCTCAAAACGTGGCAATGAGCTGCTTGAGTATAATTAACTACGACATACTTCTGTCTCATTTAGTTCAACTTTTTCAAGAGACTTAAAGCCCCTTGGGAAAAATATAAAGTTTTTGACAGGTGGTTTTGTGATCCCATTGGCTAAATGCCAGTATTGGGAAAGGACTTATTTTGGATCTTCAGCATTTTCGAAATGTTATTATGAGGTTTTAATGATTTTTTTTTCTTTTTAATATTGCCCTTATTGATAATTGTGTTTTCTGCTTTTACTTTCAAAAAATTACTGTTCATCTTCTTCCTTGGGCTTGCTGGTTCGTCATTGAGGTGAGGTCTAGTTCAAGGTAGTCACTGTTGAGGTTGAGATTGAGAGTCACGTGTGTCGTCAACCGATCGCCAAAGTCATTGTCTTTGCCAGAGCTACTGTGGATTGAGGTCAAGGTCAAGGGTTGAGTGACCCATATCTGGCCCTTTGACTGCGGTCGTATGACCTCAGTGTTGGGCGTCCTTGGCATCGCACATTCTCGGCAACTATCGCCTAGGTTGCAAATGGTCTAAGGGCTCAGATGGTCTGCGAGATTGGTCACTAGCAAAGCTTTGACATTGCAAATCTTCGAATTAGAGCCCTAGAATCGACGAGATTGGTCGCGCTAGTGAAGCCTCTTCACCTTGTCTAGGTCATGCAACCCCAAGGGTTGCCTCACCTGGGTTTGTGTGACCTCAACCAATGGTCACCTATGCTTGACAACAACAAAGCTCACCAATCCCAGCATCTGCCTATGCGCCCCCTTTTTGTTTTTCTCATCTTCTTTCCTTTTTTCCTTTTTTCTTTTTACCTGAAAGTTGCTTTATAAAATATACACCAAAATGAATATCCTAACACTATTGTTTCCACCAAATTCCCCTTCATTCAAAGATATTCAGGAAATGCAAAACCATTTCTCCAAAGTTGAACCTAATGGGGCAGCGGGCCATGCATTGTTTTTCTCATTTACATTTTTATTGGCTATTACCAAGTTTGCTGTGTGTCTCGCCCTTAACCCAATCCCTCCTCGCACCACTGTACCGCAGTGCAGGTCTCTGCAGGTGATAAGATGTATTCTGCTAAAACTCAGCTTTAAATACATAGATTATACCAAGAGTTTTGAAAGATCGAGGTTAAATGATACATCACAATGTAAGCAGAAAGAGTTAGAAACTTTTTGTGCTGCTTACAATGCCAGTTCCGTCGCAAACAAGGCTCACTTATTGACCACTACTTTGTACCAGTGATCTCTTAAATAACACGCATTTCTTACAAACCAAACTATATAGAGCATAAGCCTCAACCAGTGTTCTGCATGCCAGCGGCAATCCCCTTCATCGTCAAGATAAGGGTGTCTTCAAGACCTGGGGCATACTCGCTGGTGGGGTTAAGCTTCACGAGCTCTGCAGCAGGCTTGCTGCTCGATTCCATGGACTCTTTCGACAAGTGTGGGCCGAGCTTCACATGGTAATCAGGGTCACGAATCCGTTTCAGGGTGTATGCTTGGCAGACATTGAGAGTCGTGATGTATGAATCACGGAGACGAAGCCTCTGCTTCAAATACGGGTCTCCTTCAAGTAGATCCTTGTGTCCAGCAATCTGTCACCGAGAAAAGTAAGTTACGATTTTCTAGTCTTAGAGCTAAAGTCCTCTGTTTGTATTTTTACGAGAGAAAAACCAGGCCAATATGGCAGGCAGTTGGTAGATACCAACAGACCTGAATACGAAAAGTTTTGTCCTGAACTGATCCATTGTGTATATGGAACTATAAATAACTGAACCAAATAGAAAACCTGATCTATTCCAGTACAGCTATTTCAGAATTTTGAACTATTGTATATTGAATGGAAAATGCCAAGCATTGAGGTAAATTTAGTTCCATTCAGGTCATTTCGGGTTATCCCAACTCAGCTAAAAACCAAAGTCACGGTGCCTACCTACGTGAATATCAACGGAAGCCCTAGTAAACCCAGCCACAAACAATGACTTTGCCATACTTTGGAGGTCCAAGAGGTTCACTTTCAAGATTCAGTAGTATATTACCTGGAGAAGAAGGCCCTTAGTTTCCAAATAATTTGCCCTCAAGCGCTCTCCAAATGGCTGCAGTTCTTCATGCACTAGAAGCTTGTCATATAAAGCAGCAATCCCAGGATCTCCCTTTGCGAACACCATTTCAACCAAGTCAATGGTGACTCTGAAAAATGGCCACTGCTTGTACATCTCCTGAAGCATGTGGAGATTCTTTATGTCCTTTTCAATGATGCACTTAAATGCTGCACCAAAGCCAAGCCACACCGGAAGATGAAACCTTGTCTGAGTCCATGCGAAGATCCATGGGATTGCGCGAAGTGACTCAATGCCTCCACTCGGCTTCCTCTTCGATGGACGACTTCCAATGTTCATACGACCATACTCCAACTCTGGGGTGGCCTGCAACATCAAAAGAACCACCATTCTTAGCTATAATAGTTTCTGGAGTCTTCAGGTGCCTGAACATGACCACTTCTACTTGGGAAGTCATTTCAACACGAGAGAACATTTTAAAGAAGAAAAATGATAATGGATAAGCTTACTGATGCAAGTACAATTATTTAGTTCTAAGAAAATGTTGGAGAACCAACCCAAAAAAGAAAAAAAGAAAATGTTGGAGACTATGATCCTTATTTCAAATTTCTTCTCTGTGAAGATGATCATTTTGCAATCTTCTACTATACTTGACATAGAGAAAAGTCCATGCCAATTAATAAAGGTTAGTCTACATATTTTCCGATTTCTACGATATAGGGCTTCCTAGTTACCTAGCACCTGAGAATCTAAATCAACTAAATGCAGCAAATTAGAAGGGCATATTTCACCAACAAATTTTCAAATTTTCCTATCCCAGATTTGCAGGATCACAGGCGTGACTTATCCCGGATTAAGAGGAGGAGGAAGGGGGGTAAGGAACCAGAGAGAGAATTTTGAGAAAGCACTTACACGGCGGAAGTACTCAACAAAACGCGGCTCTTGAAACACTATCGAACGGTATTCCTTTGTTGCAATAATTGCCATCTCATCCATGAGTACACGCCATTCTGGTTTTGGTGAGACTGGAGGATGCATACCATGCTCCAGCGTGGCAGCTGTAAAACGCTGGAGTGTCCTAAAGCACAAATGCTCCTCTCCAAATGACTGTTCAATAACTTCACCTTGAACAGTCACACGAAGTGACCCATGAATCGTTTCAGGTGGCTGTGACAATATAGCAAGATGAGTGGGCCCACCTCCTCTTCCAACAGTTCCTCCTCGGCCATGGAACATTGTGAGCTTAACCCCAAATTGCTTGGCCACCTTTATAAGGTCTTCTTGAGCTTTGTATAACTGCCAAGCGGCAGAGAAACGACCGGCATCCTTTCCAGAATCAGAATAGCCAATCATGACTTCTTGCTTTCCATCAATCCTGTTTCTATACCAGTCAATCGAGAAAAGACGAGCTAGAGCGGCAGGGGCTGCCTCGAGATCAGCAAGCTTCTCAAACAATGGTACAACCCTCAATGGACTCTTCACATGGCATTCACGTTGTAGAAGCTCAACAGCAAGCACATCAGACGGGGATGTTGCCATTGAAATTATGTAGGCACCAAAGTTGTCTGAAGGAAGTTCAGCAATGACATGGAATGTGTCCAGGACATCAGCGATTTCCTCTGTTTTGGGAAGATCAGGCCCGAAGAGAGGGCGTTTGCCTCTAAGCTCAGATAAGAGCCATTCCTGCCTGCGCTCTTCAGACCATTCACGATACGATCCAATACCCAGGTGCTTCGTGATAGCATCAATGACATCAGTGTGCCTGTCCGATTCTTGCCGAATGTCGAGTCTTACAAGGGAAAGCCCAAAGGTAGAAACTTGCCTTAGGAAATCAAGAAGGCTTCCATCTGCTATTGACCGATCACCACATGAGCAGAGCGAGCGGTAGCAGAGCTCAAGAGGCTCCAGAAACTACAAGAGTGTATCACAAACTCTTAGTTTTTACAATGAAGTAATATAATGTTATTTTGTGACACCAGATAAATGTGGTTGAGGTCACAAGTAGTAATAGAAGAAAACAGAATATTCTGTTCTGTATCCCATAGTTGACAATGCTATAGCATCAAACTGAATTACAAGAAGAAACTGTTTGAAGTCTACATGCCCAGATTAGGCATGGCATAAAATGTACTGAAAAGACACAGATTAACTATTAAACTCTTCAGTCATAGATCAAATTTCAAATGAAAAACCAAGAATTGCGTGAAGGAAAAGAGACCTGTTCGACATTGGTAAATGTTGTGTCCTCAGGAATGTCGGATAACCCATTGGCTAACAATTGCCGAGAGCGTTCACGAGTGTTATACAACTTGTCTCTCACATCTCCAAGAATCACACGATAGGGTTCATTTGAAGGTACTTGTTTCCAAAACTCTGTATGAGACATTGTAGACAACAATGCAATTGACATAAGCATTTAGGCGGTGATTTCCAATGAAAGTGCTAAATATATCATACTTAAACTAACATATTTAACTGATGTCTCGACAGAGGACCATGTACCTATAAAATGTTTTGCATCTCTTTTTGTTGAGCTGTGAAGCATGTTTGCACATTCCCTGAGCTCATCACTGCAACGCCACATGGACAACTGCCAGGAGAATCCAAATGCAATAGGAACATGATGGATTGTCAAAATCTGAATTCCACGAACCAATCATTAAATGAGTAAAGACAATTCAATACCTCAAACATCAGATCCTCTATCTGAGAAAAGTATAAATTAGCAGCCATCATTCTAGCAAGTAAGCATACATCCCTAGTAACTTCAGGAGTTACCCTAGGATTTCCTGCAAAAAAGCCACATATGAACGACTGGGCAAGCCAATAAAACTTGTACACAGTTCACTCTGCCTCTTAATACATGCATGAGGTGAGGAATTGGCGTAGAAGAGACAGGAAAAGTTGGCAAAACCAAAAGAAAAGTCTAATCACTGCCTTTTCTTCTTTTTCTTGGGTTTTTCACGAGCATTAATACCAATTAAATGAATTGATTTCCCTAGCTTAAGGACCCATTAGGGTACATCAGAGAGATTGCTTTGTATCTAAAATCTATATACTTCCCCAATTGTGTTGTCCTCCCTTTAGTCTCACGTATCTATGTTGATGTCTAAGATGAAGTGCAATAATAGCTGTCATTACAATAATAAAAATGACAAACACAAATTGCAAAGGACTGCCAGGTCGTTCATATGAAGATTACGAACCATCACGATCCCCTCCCATCCAAGAAGAGAATTGAATAAGAGGAGCATTGTAGGGAACACGTTCGTTTATCCCAATGTTCTTCAACGCTGTATCAACTCGTCGCAAAAATTTTGGAACGCCTTTCCATATTGTTTCGTGGAAATAGCTTACTCCTGCCCTCATCTCATCTTGGGGAGTTGGGGGAGTTCTCCGAATTTCATCAGTGCGAAATGCAGCTTGAATCTAGACAAGAAAGATGAATCACCGTTAATCCACAGATATACTCAAAAGTATTTAATCACAATCAAAATATAAGTGCACTATAAAAGATAAGGTACAAATGCGTGAAAAGTAAGTATCATCAATTGCCCCAATATCAATAAAGTTGTTTTGACACATATTGCAAACGTCTCCAAATGTTGCAGAGTTGGACAGTGATCAAAAGACACTACAGATGAAAACGCAAATACCTATAAATGAAAAGATGGAGCAAGATCTAGAACTAGCACCACCTGTTTATGAATTATGATAAACATATGTAAATAGTAAAACTGAAAATATGAAGTAGCAAAGCCACAGCAAGATGCCCCTGTTACTTATTAGTTGTTACTGCACAATATCCAATTAGCAGCAAAGTTAGAACCATGTCAAAACCACATGCACATAACAACTAAGCATATCAATCTCATCAGAACTGGACATACACCATAGCCGATAGGTAGGATGATATGCATGGATCTTAATACAAACAGTTCAACAGTCGTTAGAATAGTCGCCTTGCCTTCCCCTAAATCACCTGAGCATATAATAAACAAACCGAAAGTGGAGGCAATTGTCATCATGCATCTCACTGAACTCAATTTCAGGTTAAAATTCACAGCTCATAGGATAAGCCCATAAGCCTTTTGTTAACTATGCTTTAACTATCATTTGCATACCTCCCTCTGCAGAGCCTCATCAAGTTCCTGCTTATCATCAGGAGTAATATCTTTGGCATTTAACTGCGTTAAACAGTTGCGGATCCTGCAAATAAACCGAAGGAGATCATCATGCATTTGATCAACAGATAGTTTGTCAACTAATGGCTAAGTCATAAGCAACCAAAACACTTGGGGAGCCCAGAAAGTACCTTGCATGCTTTTGAAGCAATGATCTCCGGACAGATTGAGTAGGATGGGCCGTAAAGACGAGATCAACCGTTTGGTTCTTCAATGCACTAAAAACTTCCTCAGGAGACTTCTTCAGTTGGCCCACAAGTCTCTTAAAGGTCTCTTCAATATCTGACTCAGTTGTGGCCGATGCCTCATCAGCAAAGTCCCCCTTCTTCAACTTAATTCGCCTCCGGTGCGCAATTTGAACTTCCTCAGCCAAATTAGCCAGATTGAGCATGTGAGCAAACGATTTTGTGATAACAATAGAGTCACCCGGATCCAAGCCAGTCAGCATTTTCCCGAGCTCCTCTAACTTCTGAGGATCCTGCTTTCCCTCATACTCAGCCGAAAGCTCATAACATTCTTGAACCTAAAATCCAAATCAGTCCATAAACAGTTAGCATTCTCATGATCATCCCAGTTTGCTAAGTAGAAGGCGAAAGCAATCACCCAAACATTGCAAAAGGTCATCACTCCAAATCACTGAACCAAAGTCCAAATACAAGCTTCAATTCATCTACGTATGACAACGAGTTTAAAGACCAACCAGACCTGTGAGCAGAACCAGCACCAGCTTACATCACTTGGTAGCCTTCAAAAACGATGATTTGATCACTGCTCATTAAAGCTGGCCTTGAAAAGTACTAATACATACGTGGGCTCCTCTGTTCCAGGATCACATATCACAAGACTATCTAAATCTTGAAACTTTTTTCTCTTTGGGATAGATAAACTTGAAACTTCAGTTCAATTGGGCCGTAATAGATCACATCGGTTGAATACGACCTTCTACAGGCTTCGATAAACCGAAACAAAAATAAAAAATTTCAAAACTTCACAAACACTTGCATTCATTTTCAACATACCCAACAGCTGCTTGCACAATTAGCATCACAACAACGACCCAGAAAGCTGTATCGATCCGCGATCACTAAGAGTCCTTACCGTTTCTCTGATGCTTTCACCGTGCAAATCCTGAAGGATATCGAGGAACCTATCCAGCAGCAGGGCATCGTACTCCACGAGCTTGTCGTCCTCGGACACCTTCGCGGGTGCCAACAGCCTCAATTGAGCATCGATCGAAGTCAGCTTCTCCAGATTCCTAGCCGCCATTCTTCCTCTCTCTCTCTCTCTCTCTCTCCCCCCCTCAACTTCTACTCACCTCCTCTGCTTTCACTTGACGCTCTCAAATTCCTCTGTACGCGGCAGGGCGACAGAGGAAACAGAGCCGGGTAAGCAAAAAAATTGCAACTTGGGTAAGATTTAACAGATCACGGGGTAAAAGAATCGCAGAGGGAGCGAATCTCGTGAAGTGGGTACGAGCGAAGATGGCGGAGAATGAGGAAAAGCGGGTGCAGGGACTGTGATCACCGCACGAGAAAGCGCACAGGATCACGAGAAGATGCGAGGAGAGAGCAGTACAGACTGACTCTGCTGCACGAGTGAGTTCTCTGCATTTATAGAATAGGAACTGTCTACTATAATTTGGAATATTCGAGTTCATGCTACGAAATCAAAATTGACTTTTGATTATATTCATCAGCCAGTTATTTAAAACCGTTTAGATTTTTTTACACCGGAAAGCAATTTAGATCGAGTTAAATTAATATTAACTGAGTTAAGCTACAAAACGGGTCCCATTTCGTGATTTAACACGATATACGAAATAATAAAGGATTCTGACTATTATTACTCCTCTGTTTAAAAGATGTCTAAAGCAAAAAAGTTTTTGTTCCTCTTCCCCATAAAAATTCAATATAATTTACATTGCGAAAAATTATAAAGATACCATATGTGAATCAAAACGCGTCACATTTGTATTTTGTAAAAGTTTCGAGCGTTTTCCATTTAAAGAAAAAGGTTGAAATTTGTAAGCAATGATAAACAAGAAATTCATCCAAACATTACTATTTAGGACAAGGTCCTGTAACTGAAGAAACATGCTTCATTATTAGAGAGATATAACAACTCTGCTGCCGCAAGAAAGAGTGAAATATGGAACATTATTGTGCTTTGGCCAAGAAAAGAGAGAAAATATGGAGAAAAAGATGGTTTTATTTCTTAATGAACGACATGGACGACATCAGCTTCCAAATTTGCCGGAGGAATATGCTTTTGATTGAGGGCATATCCTCATCTTTCTTCTTGGAATGGCTAGACTTTGAGGTCAAAGGCATTGGGCGTGACTTCTTACGTCAAATAGAGCAATATTTTGTCTTATTGATTCCTCTAACTTTAGCCAATTTAATAGTTACTTTTGTTTCGTGTGAAAAAATATTTTCCTCATTCTAATGTTTGGATTGCTTAGAAAAATAAGTCAACAGAAAATACTTTCCTAAAATTCAAAAAAAAAAAAATTTCTTTTTAAAAAATTAGAAATCATTTTTCAAATATATGACCAATTGTTTGCGCTTGAGCATGAGAACCTTTATTCTCATTCTCAGGTCCTCGGCATCGTAGACCAAGATCCGGGTGCCCATGCTTGGGTCCCCAGCACTTGGGTCGAGGTCCATAGAGATTGGACCCGAGATCTCAATGTTCATGCCTTCTTCCTCGACTGTCCATTCGTACATTAGCACTCAACTAATATATGTGTATCTCGGAAATTCTTGATTTTTCTTTCTAAATGTGAAAAATAATTTTAGATTTCAGCTAAATACTAAGAAATTTTATCATTTTTCAAGAGTGTAACATTTTACATAGACAAATGGAGCCTAAGTCTTAGTTATCACATTGATCATAAAGGGTCTCTTTCCCTATGGACCCCTAAATAGCAGTAGCATCGACATGCGACACGACACGACAAGCCAACGTGTCGTTTCTCAAAAAATAAAGAATTCCAACACATTAGGATACGTTATATATTAAATATTAATATATATTTTTATATATACATGATAAATTATCATTTTTATGATTATTTTAATCAAATTAATTTGATTCAAATTCATAAATAAATAAATAAATAAATAAATAATAACCTAGAATGAATTTATATTAAAAAAAATTAATCTATCATTTGTTAATATCATTTATTATTTCAATTTAACATATTCAACTCTATTCCAATAATCCATAAAACTTGGAGGGAAAAAAAGTTATTCACATTCTAAACTCGAGTGTCGGAGCGTGTCGAAAGAGAAAAAACAAATTTAGTAGGTGAATTGTGTATCACGAGAAGTGAAAATTGGAAGAAAAGATAAGACGAGGTTTTTTCCCCATCATTATTTTTATTATTTTTTTTTACATATTTACATTTTAACTCATCATTTGTTGAAGATTTTTATGACTCGTACATGTCGGAATTACGTGCCGAAATTCCGAACTCACATGTTGGAATTCCGGACTCAAGTGTCGAGAGAGTTGACTAAATATTAGATTTTTCAATACGTATTCACTGAGTGTTAAAGAGTGTTAGACAGTATCGGATATATATTGAAATATCCGACATGACATAAAGACTTTCAAAATGCGTCGGCACTTCATAGGTGGATCCCCTTTGTCCGAGAGAACATGCGGATCCCATCAAGATTTGGTGCCTCGGTTTTCCAAGTAATTTAAGAGACAAAAGACAAGCCAACTTTATAAGCTAGCCTTTTTTTGGTTGCACCTTTTGAAGGGTGCTTTATAAATTTCGGCCTCTTTAGTTTCGATTCGATTCAATTGACTGCGCGTGGCTTAAAAGATCATACTAACTTACTTTTTTTTTTTTCCTCACCCGATTGTTTCGCTCCATGTCGTGTTTATTTTTATAGAATGTGAAGGGGAAAAAAACACGATTAGGTATGCTCCTAGTTGATAGCTCAACGTACCCGGTAGGTATTCAATTATTCTTGGAAATGCTGGTCATGAATTTAGATTTAGAAAAGAAACTTATGCGTATCGATAAATTCTCTTTAATGCGAGGATTATTATTATTTTTTCATCGGCGTGACTTGCGGTATATATTTGAAGCGATTTGTCGCCATTTAAGCTTTGACTTTGCTTTTGCTGACTTTTTGCAATTCGACTTTTTTGACTTATGCTTTCATTTTGAAGCCACCTTGAACACGTCTAAGGAACCCAAAAAAAATGAAAAAAAAAAAAAAAAATCTTTCCATATCTTAGAAAAACAAAAAATGATAGTAAATGTCAATCTTCTAAAAGAAGAATTGAGCCGATAGGCGAAGCGCAGCACACGGGATAGCAACCGGATAGCAACCCTTCAATTTTTCCGGGTCTAAAGAGCCAACCAAGCGTGACGTGAGGTGATCTCTTAGATGTTCCTTTCACAAGACCCACAAGCTTGAACGAGAAAATGTTCTTTATTTTCATCCCAATTATTTCACCTACATATATTATGTTATATTTCTGGCCCAAAACGTCAATTTAACTGTAAACTGTAAACAAGCTACCAAGCACCTCTCGAAACTGACGCTTGGAAGCTTCATATAGGTCTCTCTTCTCTTCGTGTGTTCGTGGGTCAAGCAAATAATTTTCTTTCGTTTCGTTTTTATATTCCACGCGTGCAAAAAGTGGAACTAAGGTTAGTTTTGAATCATATTATTAAAATCACCTAATTAATAATTGGTGCTATCTATAAAATAGCATCGCGAAGTCCGAAGGGACTATAACATAGTCTCGACTATCGAAAACCCTCCTTTTTTTTCTTATTGGCAAAAATCTATTAATTTTCTGAGATGGGAAAAGTAATTGGGGGATCGTGGATGATTTTGGGACACATGCTATAGAAAAGGGAGGGAACGAAAAAGCTTGCCTTTGCTCAAAGGCGGTGCCCCTTTTTTATCACCGATTTGATGTCTAAAAGCTATTGTTTTTGTCCTCATCACTGAATGACAAATTGAAGTTGGTACTTAGCAACTATGTAGCACGGACAATCTCCGGAAGTCTTCGTGTCGTGTCCGACACGCTCCGACACGTCCCGACACGCGATCAACGAGTGTCGAAAAATCCGACACGCGTGGTCAACTTCTCCAACATTTCCGACACGTGATTAAATACACGCGTGGGGTCAATTTTAAAAATTTCTAATACTTGTGGGGTCAAAATATAAATATACACAAAAGAAGTAATAAAAGAAGTAATAAAAATGCTATACATATACACGCACGGGATCAATTTTTTTTTTTTTTTTGTTTTGTTTTTTAAGAATTGTTTTAGTTTTTAAAAAGTCTTTTACTATGAAAGAAGTAATAAAAAATGCTATATATGATAAATAAATAAATTTAAAAATATCATTTCAGCATTTTTCTTTAAACAATGTTTTTTTCCTCTAAGTTTTATGTATTATTGTAACAAATTAAAATAATGAATGATATTATTTAATATTTTTTGTGTAAATTAATTCTAGGCTATTATTATTATTATTATTATTATTTATGTATTTATATATAAAAATATATTTAATATATAACGTGTCGGAACGTGTTGAAATTCTCTATTTTTAAGAAATGACGTATGTCGGCGTGTCGTGTCGTGTCGCGTGTCGCGTGTCCGTGTCGGTCTACATAGCTTAGCAATGGCTTCCCTAGCGACCTGCACTTTTTGGCATGGATGTGCTGATCCAAGCACGAAATATAGAATAAGCAAGAATATAGATTCGACTTTTAATGTGGAAGAATTAGAGGGCATTTTCGTTATCAATAAAGTCCATGAGATTCCATTTGTGACTATACTTTAAGAAGCTTTAATTTGTTTGACTAAAAATCTTTCTATCGGTTCAAAATGAAAAACTGAAATATTTTTTATTGGTTCATCGTAATTTTTTGGGACATTTCATCACGAACTTTTATGGAATATTTGGTTCTGATTCAATTGAGTAAAGATGTCTATTTTTATAAGATACTCTTTAGAATATACCCGTACGTATGTGCCAATACTAGTGTGCTCTAAATACTACGGCGAAACTTCATCAAGTTGATTGACTTCCTTCTATATGTGTGCTAACCGAATATTTTACGGAAATGGCCAAGTTAAAACTACAGTTTAGGCAGCAGCCAATGGCTACTACCTGCCTATGTAGCGGTCATCCAAGAAATTCGATTAGGATTGAGCTGTGGCCCGCATTCGAACCTCAAGAAATTCTCCTCCAGCCGACTGTTTCACAACCCAGTTATCGTTGTCTAAGTACGAGAATCAAGCGACAATGCCTATGTCTTGTTATCTTCGGTGTTTAAAAGTTGCACCCATTGATTGTAGCAAGTGACTCGGTTAACTAGACGTCCATGGATTCCTTACGACTAAGGAGTCAACATACTATAAGGCTACGTTTGGTCGTCCGAATTTATAATCGAAATAGGACTGGATAGGATATGAAATCCTGGGATTTTTTTATATCTTATACATTGTTGGGTGTATCGCAATATTAAAGTCAGATTTATTCACATCATCATTGTAAATAAACCTAAATGTTCAAACGAAATGGTGAAAATCTCTCGTAACACTATTCCTTAATTTATTTTTATTTTATTTTTCCTCTTTTTTATATTATTTTCTTTATTCTTTCTTTAATCCCCTTTCATCATTCTTTAATAAAATTTTATCAAATAGTAAATTGTACTAACATACCTAAAATACAAAAATACCTAAAATTTATAATAAGTATAAATATATAATTTATAGATTGAATGTTTATAATATAAATATATAATTTATAGATTGAATGTTTATTATAAGATAGAATTAAAGTTGAATATAGGGAAAAAACCACCAAAAACCCTAAACTTTGCCAAAAGTGACCAATTTACCCCAAACTTTTTTTTGTGACATGAAAAACCCCAAAGTTTGTTAACCGTGACACATTTATCCCAAACTTTTTTTTGTGACACAAAAAACCCTGAACTTTCGTTTATGTGACAAATTTACCCTAAATCATAGGGGCATTTTGGTCTTTTTACTTTTAAAATTTTTTTTTTTTTTTTTTTTTTTTTCTTCTTCTTCTTTCTTCCCTTCGCCGGCATGGCCGACGGAGGGAAGCTGATGTTGGGCAAGGGCAGCCCTGTTTGGGTTGGGCGAGGATGCCCAACACCGACGAGGGCACCCTTCGCCGAGTCCGGCGAGGGTACCCTCGCCGGCCCCCCCGACGCCGGCGAGGACGACCCTCGCCGATGCCGGCGAGGGCAGCCCTCGCCGAACGCTAGCTTCCCTCCGCCGACTCCGCCATGGCCGACGGAGGGAAGAGAGAAGAAGAAAAAAAAATAAAAATAAAAAAGAAAAAGAAAAAACAGAAAGAATAAGACGAAAATGCCCTTAATGGGGTAAATGTGTCACGGTTTCAAAGTTTAGGATTTTTCATGTAACAAAAAATGTTTAGGGTAAAATATGTCACTTTGGGCAAAGTTTGGGATTTTTGGTGGTCTTTTCCCTTGAATATATAAATTAAAATAAGATTAATTAAAAATAATTTTTTATTTTTTATTTTTTATTTCTTAAATTAGATTCAAATATTATTTATATTTCAAATATAATTTCAATTTTGTTAATTTAATAAGTTTGTTATTCGAGAAAAATAATTTTCCTATTATGGATATTAAAAATCATATCCACATTTATCTCACCTCCCGTGGGATAATTTTATCCAATTATATATCCTCTTTATATCCAACTTTATCCTGTTTTAAACGAGTACCAAACGTAAGATAAGATAAATAATATCTTATTCTCAATTTTATCGATCGCCAAACGCATTTTAAATAGGAAAAAAAGGAAGATGCCAAACCTTTGCGCCCTCGTTGATAGAAAGAAGTAGGTAGGAACACGTTCATCGTGGAAAAGAAAATGGTGAAGTTGGGGAGATCTGTAATGTAGCCTGTCATATCAGATAAGCAATGGCATCTATATAAAACCCTAGTTTTATAAGTGGGAAAGTGTGGTGGGAGTGGGTCGTGGACGGCCTCTAAAACTTTGAATATGTGGTCCGGAATTTTCGGCGATATCCTAAGCAAAAGTCAAACTACACAATTTCCTCGCCTCAGGCATATATCATCGAGCATGCGGAGCGACAGCTACTTCTATCGGGGGTCTTCTTTTTTACTTCGTTGGAAACCGATGGTTTTCTCCGTGCGCATTTTCCAGGAGAAATTTCGATCCGTCACCCATCTAGATGGACTTGTGTGGCGCACCAATTTGAACGGGATGCCCGACGTACCGAGAGAATATGACGTCTATGTTCAGTTTGATCGAGTAACGAGTATATGGTTTTACTTACACGGAAGAGAGTAAGAGAACTCGTGCACACGTGATGATCGATTTAGACGGCCTAGGACATCATTATTCTATCGTTTCTCTTTTGAAAACTTTTAAGCCTTTTACTTGGGAAATTTTGATGGGCGCAAACATCTTTATCGGTCAAAAAGAGAATATTCCAGCGCAAATGCGGGGAGTTGGGGGGGGGGGGGGGGGGGTGTGTTCTTCTTCATCACGCAGGGGACTCTGCTCTGGGTCTTGCTTTTTTCACCTGCTGTGTGATATGGACCTCCCAAAGGGTGGGAGCTTGACAGTATAGCCAAACAAAAGTCTGCTGAGTTCATCTTATGGAAATGAGACCACTCTTTACAGAGGAAGCATGCTTGCAAAAGCTCAACATGGCTTTTTATTTAGGCTATAGGCGATCAAATGGACTCCGTTGGTTGGAAAGAAGCGATCACGGGAATCATTGGACAGGCACGATTTTCAATACTAACGTAGTTGTCGCGACCAGATTTAGGTCAATGAAGTGCGCGCAGTAGGACGTCGTGGAGAACGTGGGTTCTTGCAATGTTGTCACGCGTGCTTCGAAGCGGGCGTGATACGATCGCATATCGTCAGGAGCTCAACTTGGGCAGTTAATTACTCGACAAATGTTTAGTTAATCACTGGTGCCGCCAAGAGTGGTTGAGCCAAAAGAATACGGATATAGACTCGGGGATTGTGGGATCAACTCCGTTTCGTTTCTGGGGAAGGCTTCTTTGCGAGGTGATATGTGGCGGACTGCGGACTGATCGGGCGCAAAGCACGCTTAGATTAATGTGGCACGACGCCCTCCTCTTCACGGCAGGCACATGCTATAACGAGTCGTGGAATGGACCGATGAAGTGACGGGATGTAAAGCTCCGTTTATTGGCTAGCGTTATTTTCATTCGCTTTTCGATTTTGGACTCGTGACACCCATTTTCACATTAAATTTACAATATTATTTTTTTGCAGATCTTACTCTTCTTGACTTAAGATTTTTTTTTACCTTTTCTTTTTTGTTTTGTTTCGTTTCAATTTTACAAAAAGACAAAACTATCAACATCCCTTTCAAACAATTTTTTTTTTTCACTTAGTCACTTCTTCCCCACTCATTTATTGGCTTGCGTTATTTTCACTCGCTTTTCGTTTCCTAATACTCATTTTCACGTTAAACCGACTATATTATTTTTTGTGGGTCCCAATCTTGACTTAACATTATTTTTTTTACCCTTTTTTTGTTTTATTTTGTTTCAATTTTACTAAAAGACATAACTACCCACATCCCTTTAAAACACCATTTTTTTCCCTAGTCACTACTCTCACACCCATTACATTCATGTTTTTCTTCTTCTAAATTTATTCTTCGTTGTTGTAATACGAGCAAGCATTTATCACATATCAGATTAAAGAAATGATAATTCCATATGCAAATTGTTTACTTTATTCTCCTAGATTATCCTCACGATCGTGAATTTTTTGACTTCGATATTATGATTAATGTACGCAAAATACACAATTTACTCATTTTTCATTATATTATTTTTTGTAATACAGTTATTATGGAAGAAATTTTTTTTTTCTTAAATGTATTTGTTGATGATGAAAATATAAATAGAGGACAACAATTAATCATGTCAACAGATTCATTTGAAACTTTAATAGGTAATTTTCTAACACAAGAGAGTCCTTCAAGTAATGTTTCTTGCTCAAGAATATGTTGTCTATATACAAAGGTCAAAGAGAGATAAATATGTTCTTCTTGGTTGCAATAATGAAGGTAATTACCGTGATCAACATAGTATTTCTATTTAACGTTCGAGAAGAAAGACCGGATCTTATTTGATTAACTGTTCTTTTGAAGTATGTTTCTATAAACAAAAGAATGGATCGAAATCACTCAAAATATTTAATGCATCACATAATAAATAATTAAAATTTTGACTATTATATTCACTGAATAAAATGCAAATTGAATAGTTAAAATGCACGAATTACAACTTAATAACACATACTAAAGTTATAATTAAACGGAATGTATACTAAATCCTACTAAGAAAAGAAATATACAACTCATTAACGCAATAATTAGCTTTTTTTGGTCAAATAATTAGATAGTTATCTACCAAATTGTGACGTCCCAACATGTCACAACTAATGTAAAACTACTAGCATAATTATCTTATTCATTTCGCATTTTCTTAAGCATGCATAAGCTTAATTGACTAAAGTAACCTAGAAATACACTCGAGACTTCTACCATCGGGGCAATTTCATTTCATTTCATATTTATATATATCAAGTAACATGAGTTTGGTATACTAGGGCAATCAAAAGGGTCAGTAACAGATGACACCCGGCTACACATCAATCATCCCATCCCAACCTACTATACTCATAGTCACCTAACCCTTGTCTCCGACTCCATCAAAATTCATCCACGTCCCAAAAATCCTTCCGTCCGCCTGCCTCCATTCCCTAGTCCATCGTCGTCATCGTATAGCGGGAGGGAACCCACTATGCGTCCATCGATGCGAGCGTACATCCCAACGAACCCAAAGAATACAGCTTCCATCAAAGCCTTTATGTCCACTGTCAAACAGGACATGATCCGAATAAAAACTGTATTAAAAAAATTAAGGTTTATGAACTTGTTCTCATGCCAAGAAAGTCAATTGGAACTCCATAACGAATCATATGAGAGGCAATGTGGAGCCAACATTTCTATTGATCTAGAAAGATAAAGTCAACAATCAGTGAGCCTAAACCCAACAAGTAGAAATTCCATGGGTCTCTACTACATAAATCAATCATGCTTGCCAAGGAAAGCCTCAATATACAGTATAGTAAACCATTTTCACATCAACTTACCTGAAAACCTTGTTAAATTAACATGATAGATCAATAAAGACAGTAGCTTTCCCCATAGGTAATCTGTAGCTTAATTCACTAAGACTATATTCAATATTAATTCATGCTGCCATCATCGTTCAAGGAATCACATTACCCCTCGGGCATCTCGCACCCATCTAATTTCGCGAGGACATGCGGAGGAATCGTGTTACACCCCACGAGCATCTGGAGAAACTCAGTTATCCCTCCAGGCATCCCTACTATAACCCAGGGCATCATTGTCCCCATGACTGATGGCATTCCCAATTACACATTTATACCATGATGTAGCAATTCCATAATTCAATTTAAAAGAATGTTGACGTTACTACTATCAAGAAACTCAAGTGTGTTCAGTCATTTTTTCTTATCCCCTAGACTATTATATATTCACCTGTGTCTATATTAGATGAACTATGAGAAGGAATCCCTATCCAAGTTCCTAAACTAACCTTAGAAGGGCATCTTGTACACCTCTAGAAACTATAGCGATTGTCTAGGTATACGAGTTTCAAAAATTATGAAACTTTAATATAAGATAGATAAGATCCAAATGGACACTTTCAGTGAAGGAATCGAAGTCGAATTTGGTTCACACAACCCTACATGATTTTTTGAAAACCAACTGAAATCATAGGGTATTCCGGTGGACTACAGAATTAGAAAGGACAGTGTTTCGCCAAGATAACGACTTCGAAAAATTCTTGAAATTGTATATGTAGTAATTTAGGATGTATTCCACAACTTTCATGAACGCTTGTTAAATTTCTTGACCGAAATTCTGTGGAAATTAGTAAACGTAGAGGGGTCGGTGCAGTAACGGCAAAAACAGTTTGCTTATTCAATAATATTTCAAATATAACTTTATCATACGAAGTCCAAAAAATCTAAAATTAAATTATGTTGTAGAGCAGCTAATAAGGAACAACTTTCGTGAAGAATGCCCCATGAAATTCACAACACACAAATCGGTACAAAATTAACAAAAACTAGGATCAGGCTAAAACCGAACCTGACTTGGACAATCCTTACCTAGTTTGGCTCAACTTTCGGTACCTTCAGTCCAGGTATGTACGAAGATTCAACGTATAACCTTCCCATGACACATATATAAACCCAACGACTAAAGTTTTAAATATTCTAACTTTATAACTTTGTCCGAAACTTGCGACTAGCTGCTAATGTCTCCAAAATCACGAGATTCAAAAGATTTCTAAGGGATCTCTTCTCGCCACACGACAATCGGTCGATATAGGATAAATCAGGGGATATCCGCTTGCCTTAAGTCCTAGAGGACGGCAGTCGCATCTCTGCAGAACGACGGCTTGGCTGGCGACAGCGATGCAACCGCTGACTTGAGAGGAAAATCGCCGGCAATCTTGAGCTGAGGTGAACAGTGGCTCGTTCGCTAGGTTCTGTAGGTAACAATGATGGAAATGGAGAGAAAATGGAGGAACGGGGTGAGGAGAGGTAATCTGCCGAAGGAATAAAGGAGGAAGGAGTGCAGCGGCTTCTTTTGGGTCTTCAGGCGGTGCGGTTGGAGCTGAGTTCTCCTTGTGCAGATGGGCGTCGCTGGTGGAGGCAATTGCAGCTCTGCTGTCTTCAGAAGGAACGGACAGCTGGTCCTTTTTGTGGACTGAGGTGTCCTTGGTCGTTGGCTCGGCGGTGGCTCGGCCTGGGGGCGACGGCGTGTCCTGTAGGGGCTGGCCAGGTGGCGGCGCTGATTTGGCAAACTAACGTGGCACGGTCGTGGCGATCGGGTGATGACGCGATGTCGAGTTGGTGTCGCTGTGAAGCAATAGCATTGTAAATGAGGCTTGGGTGGCTCGGTAATGACGGAAATGAGAGAAGGTGGAAAGTCTTCGTGATGGTGCAATTGGTGCGGTCTGATGACAAGTTGAATGACGTGGCGTGAACTATTAAATATTCGAGACTTATAGTAGGTCGAGAAAAATCCGGATGGCACACAAACAATTTTTTTTAAAGAGCTACACAAATTTTGTTTTAAATGGAGAAATAAAAGGAAAAAAAATCAAAAAAAGAAGAAAAGAAAGAAAGCAATAATCTTAAATCAAGAGTAGGCCCATATTCAACCTCAATAAATGTCGTTTGAGAAGAGTATGAGTAATTTCGTTTCAAGTAAAATTGGAACAAAAGAAAAAAAAAAGAAGAAAAAAAAAGGCAAGAAATAATATTAAGTCAAGAGGGGGCTTTCGAGGGATGATATAGTCAACTTAATGTGAAATGGGGTGCCGATTGTCAATAAGATGGTGGAAATAGTGTGAGCCCATTTATGTTGTGGAAAACGTTTTTCGCGCATCCATTGAGGCGGGCTTGAGACTCAAGTTTTGAGGTCGAGGCATGAGACTTGAGTTTCCAATGCCGAGCATGAGACTCAAGTTTCGAGGCCGCGCTAGCTTGTGCCTCGCTAGAGGCTGGTAAGCCAACTCACGAGGCCTCGAGTTCACCACCGCATCCTCAAGCTCGCCACGACTTGCGACCTTTTATGAGGTCTCGAGCTCACTAAATCTAGTAAGGTGGAGCGTGTGCCGAGGCTAGCTAGACTCGGCTTGGCTCGGCTCACCGAAATTTGGGAAGCACGAACCTTGCCGGCATTGGGTGAGTTCATACCATGCCTATGGCCGTTGCCAAGCTGTTGTTGTGGTCGGCCATTGGCCGAGGAAGAAGGAAAAAGAAAAAGAAAGAAAAAAAAAAGAATAAAAATAATTCAAAATTCATTTTTTAAAAAAATTGTATGAACAAATGTTTCGATAATTAAGGACTTGAGCTTGAGCGCTAAAAACTCGCGCACAACTTGGGTTCACTTAGGATCCACACATGACATTTATAGACTCAAGCTCGAGTGTCGAGGCATTGGACACAAGCATCAAAGCTTTAGGCCCAGTCTTGATGAATTTGAGCATGGGCACAAGAGCACCAAGCCTGACACAAGATTGGCCTTAATGGACCCAGGCTCAGGTGTTGGAGACTTAGTCCTCAATGCCGAAGACTTAGGATCAACATTGGGTTTCATGCCCAAGTATAAAGTTTTGAGTTCAAATCTTAGAAAGCTGTTTTCCGGTTTTTGAAAGAGAAATAATTTTTGAGAGAGGAAATCATTTTTTAAAAAAAATTAAACATAGGTTTTCCGTTGGTTAACAAAACATTTTCAATTGACTCATTTTCCAAAGTGAACCAAATGGTGGAAATTAACATAGTTTCTCGAAAAATATTTTCCATGAAACAAACAGAGTATACTTGTCTTTTACAAAGATTAGAAGCTTCATCGAGTAAGGTTACATGTTAGACTGTAGAGGAGCCTTTTTGCTTAGCAATCTACAGGTTGATTAAAAAAAGAAGATGTAATCCATGATTTCAAAAGTAAATGGGCCTTCGTCATTGGGTTATTCTAATTTTGGTGCTATCGGGCCCAATTAGTTTACCCGCTAATGTTTCGCGATTCTTATTCCTTAACTACCAATTGAAACCTGTTCATTGCACGGGCCTTTTGGAATATATATAATTTTAGTTTGATCCATAAACTAATTAAGTTTTAGTTCCGATCGACTGGATTTTTGTGAATCTTCAATATTGCAAATGAGATCAGTTTATTGATATGTTCGTGCCTTTTCGAGTTATGATGGAAAAAACTGTGGAGAAAGCACAATTCCCCATCCAGTTTGGAATTAGAACGATGTATTTGTTTTCATTCAAACGTCATTTCATATTGGATTTTTATCTTTTTAGTAGCTAATGAATATTGTAATAAATACAACTCATTAATAGATTTTGATATCTTAATAATCAAAAAATAAAAACAATAATTAGGGCCTCGTTTAGTAACAGGATACGAGCTTAAAAATTACATATAGATACGGTTGTGCAAGGATAAGAATTAATTAACCCAAGACTCAAGAGTGTAGTCACATCAAGTTACAACCCTGATAAGGTCGTGTAGAAGTTGCATAGTCATTACAGAATATTTATGTGATTTTGTGCATTTCTCGTAAGTCATAATCGAAGTCCCTATATCTTAGAATCATAACGTTTCGAATGCATTTTTTTCATAAAAAAAAAATCAACGCTTTTCCTAAATTATCACTTGTCACTTACAAAAATGAATTAACTAATGAAAACTATTTTTATCATGAAAATGTTTATGCATTGATTCTTGTTGACAACGAAAATATTTTTCATTGACTAAATTTTTTAAGTAATACAAACAAACATTTTAAGAAAATATTTTCCTAAATCGTTGATATCCATTGAAACAGACACATCTTAGATAAACTTTTAAAGTACATAAAATGTGAGAATCATTTACAAATCTAATTTATCTGAAATATTGCTTTTCTAAATCATAATTACTTATGAAATAAAATCTTTTTTTTTTTTCTATAAAAATCCTTGGAGATTCGTGACGAAAAGAAATGCTCAGGTGAGAAAACCATTTGCTATATCATAGTTTCTAACTCTTTTTCCATGATCGACAAACACAAAATTGTACTTTTCAGTGACGATGAACTTAACTCAAAGGACAATACGTGCAATTTGAATGAAAAAAATTGCTAGTTACGAAAATCTTGCACCGGTGCCTGATCTCTACTTCAAATTCTCTAATCAATGCAATCTTCATAAAAGTACACTCATCACACATGAAAGAATAAAATCGAAGAAGTTCGATGGTAGACTTAAGGCCATCGACGATACGCATATAAAAAAATATTGAAAAGAGAGGTGCTAAGGTAATGGTCTCTATAACTCTCATGAGTAATGGAGACATCCTAGCCATGGTATGGCACTGGAAATTGAATTAGTCAAGGATGGGTCCTGAATTTTTATGCAGGCAACGAACTTGGTGGATAAGGCGGTTCAGTTCGATTTTAAGGTTGAACCGATACAATTGCTCATCCTAATTATAGTAAAACCATCTCGTCGATCACTCTCCCTTAAGTAGGCAACCCATCATCCTATGTGTATCCGTCAAGTTCAGGTCCTATTTTTGCAATTTACTTTATACTCAAATCGTTTCGTTTGTTCACGTTTCTATGTTAGTTGCAGCACCCTAGTACATGTATTCACAACAATCATTGTCATGACTCCACGTGTCTGTCTCACTATGTGGGGGTTGGATTTGCACTTGCAAAGGAACAATAATTTAAGCACATGATAATGGATGAAGGTACAACCAATAATCAAAGCATCTAAGAATGTGGCAAGGGAAGGAGGGGGCACCAGTAGGGGTCGACCGGCCTTGTGGAATGTGATCACCATCAACATCATCATCATTCATCAGAAGAAACAAATAGTGTCAGGAAAATTGGAATCACACCATAATCCTTGTTCAATCCAATCATTCAAAAGGAAAGGTGTCTTGTTTGGTATGCAAATGGCACTTCATTGTCAATTAAAAGTTGGAAGAAAATGAATGGATTTGTGGGGCAAGTGCGGTTCTCTCTCTCAAACCCAAGCTTGATTACCAGCTTTGTATATTGCACTCTCTCTCTCTCTCTCTCTCTCTCTCTCTAAAGGACATGAAAATGGGGAACCCCATTTCTTGGTGAAAGCAAAAGCACTGAAACGCCCCCCTCTTGAAAGTGACCTTCCTGTTGAGTCGGCAAGGTGTTTCTGTACAGTGTCACGCATCTTGCCAAAACTTCTCATGTCACTAGCCTCACTGATATGAGTGACATCTGCTTTGCCTACCCACAATGAATCATGTATTACGATTCCGATCTAATGTTTTGGAGCTTTGCGTTTTAGACTTATGAAGCTCATCCAGCGAGTATGCTTCCGGGGTTTTTATTGCCTCTTGCATACATGATCCAGATCGCTTAATATACCTTAAGGCCTTCCGCTTTTTATCTGTTTTTGGGTTTCTCTGTGACATACCGGTTGTGTAAGTGATATTCTTTTTCCAGAATTCACCTCCATAATCATTGGTTTAGACAATTAATTACTAAAAGTAAGACTATCTGTATTAGCTGACTTATGTAAAATAAATGTTTGAAGTATCTTAAAGCTGTTAATCTTATCTCGCTAATCCTTAATATTTAGAGAGCGAATAGGTGAAGTATTTCGAAAATAATCCCAATATCTTTGCTTGTGTGCGTGCGTGTGTGTGTGGGTGAGAGAGAGAGAGAGGGAGGAGAGGGAGGGAGGGAGATTATCATGTATCTTTTTTCTTGGATTTAGCAGAAAATGACTATAGTTTAATAACATGTAATTAATCTTGCCAAAGAAAGAATCCGTAGTTCTTAGTTCAGATTTTTCAGGAGTCTTTAGCTTTGTTTCCGTAGCTGCTAAAAGTGCATAAAAGAAACAGCAAACAGCAATGACATTCGACTTCAGGTATCTGGATGAAAGCCTGGGTGGTTATCAACTGGTGTTTCTAGATCTACCCTAGTGGCCTAGTCCCCCTAGCCCAAAAAGAAGCAATTATCAATCAAGCAAAGATCATTGAATCGAGTCTCTCGTCCAAATAAGTGACCCAGGGGAAATGAGGGTTTGATTAACTTCAAAACGATTCGCACCTGCTAGAAGGAGTAATCATGTAACTACAGGAGCCTTTAAAGACAAGTTATCATTATAAGCGTGCATGCTCTGGATGTTACCTAACAGCGAACATATGCTCCTAATCATTGATATCTTTCTAGCTGCTACTTTTGCAAGATGGACTTTCATTGCATTTAACAAGTTTGTATGGTCATTAATGGCCCTTAACAGGCCATATATGCCGAATGTATGTGCTCAGTTTTTCTGCTCGGGCTAACTGCCGGAGAGTTAAGAACAATCTGGAACTCCATCATCTGATACGCAACCATGAAAAGGACTAATTAGATCTCTAGTCTAGGAGAAATTAGCGGGAAAGGAGAGCAAACAGGTGGTGATAGAGTCAAGATTGTTGGTTAGGGTACAATGGTTATTAGCAACCGCAAAAATGTAAGTATCAAAACTTAGATATTGTGATCCATGCACAAATCTTGGTTAGATTTAGGTGTCATACTAAATCTGACTATTAAGTGAGCGTTTGCATGACGCTTCTAAAGAAAAGCATCGATCATTGGAATCACATCAAGATTTAGATGTGGTTAGTGGATGCATAATTGATCTCTTAAAGAATCATTGTTGTGAGTTGGCAGTCCAAAACTTCTACATCACCAACGAGAAGACTCTTTGATTGTAAAAGAAGTTACGATGTTGACGATGACAGCAACAGTGACACAAAATTATATGGTTTTGCCTAATTCAAAAAATGACCTTGATAGAAGAGAACTTTCCCTTTTAAGTTGGACCCATTTTGCCCTTTTATGTATTATTAAATCTAAGATATTTTTCGAATATGATAAGACACGTTAAGAGTAAGATACCACGATTACGCGGGAGTTCATCTCACTTAATTTGGTAAACTTAACTCAACCACCAGGCCTTATCCTTTTTGTAATTCGTTTTCGCAACAACCGCTTCTCGATAAAGAGTGCGCAACTCTCCTCGATTTGTCCTGGCTAGGCATGAATTTATTATGTTTCCACTAGATCATAAGAGAAAGGATTTGCAATTGAAAATACCTAAAGATATAGAAACACGATCCACAAGGAAGGCTAATCTCACTCGTCGCAGTCTGCCAAAAGGGGTCGGGCTTAAAATTTCAAAAAGCGCAACCGCTCAAAAGGCGTGAATAGTGCATGAGAAAGAGAAAAAGAGAAACCTAAAGCCTAAAAAAGTAGAGTTGTAGAAAGTTTCGGTGGCTAGCCAAAGTATATGAATGGACCCCCAAAAAAATGGAGGAGACAAAAAGGATCTTTTCTTGTATCAAGCATGAACAAGAATAAATATTGGTATATATATATATAATATACATATTATATGCTGGAAAGCAAATTATGGTAGCATGAACAGCGTCATTAATACGTAAACTAATCTCGCAACCCTTGTCTTGGCAGAACAATATCGCCAAACATCGATAGGTTAGGCTAGTCATAGATTTCCTTTTTTCTACAAGTCAAGGCATCGCGTGCTTGCTTTTGTGCTTAATTACTTTTGCCAGAAAGGGAAACTCTGTGTTTTCCAACTATCAAATGGGTAACATGATTCGTGAGCATCTCTCTCAGGGCTATCAATGTTTTCTTATCATCGCCTAATTAAAGCAATTTCTATCTCTAAACATGAACGATTGAAATCATGTTTTTTCTCTTATGTATTGGTGGTCTACCGGTTAGGAGTTTCTGATGAACCTCTTGGTCTTTTGACTTGCACACATCTTCAAGCTTTTTGTCCTTCTACCACCCTTATCGTTAAGAACTATTTCCACTTTCTTGTCCCAATTTCATTTGTATCCTCTATTTTGAAAATCACCCGTTTAACTCTAATGGGTTCAGTTTTGCTGTTGACTTCCGACTGTATCGGTTCATGTAGGAGTTTATTCATCAAATTTTCATTTTCCTTTTCAGTATTGCCCCTACCACTCTTCTTAACCTCATCCACCAAATTTCAAATAAGAACTCTAGTTCACAAACTCTTTAACTCCTTATTTTACTCTCTCTCTCTCTCTCTCTCTCTCTCTCTGCGCCCCAGCACTTAGAATCGAGATTGAAGACCGTCATGGATCTTAAATCGGCCTCTAATTAAGGTCGACCAGAGAGAGAGAGACATTCACACCCATCCAATAAAGAATTTACATAAGAGGTGGGTATCTAGTGGTGGGGATAACATGTGAATACTTCAAATATATGAAATCCACAATAAATCTACAATCAGATATCCCCTCCATTATTCGACGGTCGTGAAAATCCTATTACTTGATCCAAAAATAAAAGAGAAAGTGGAAACCACCATTTTTTCTGTAACAGTTATTAATTGAGATCCCGTTCCCTTAAACGGAAAAGAAAAGGAAATGACAGGGACATGATTCTTGGACTTTATCTATCGATTGGTAGCAAGAGAGTACCTTTAAGAATCATACAGAACCTGAGTGAAATCATCCAGAAAGTGAGTATGTCTAATGACCAAAATAAATTTTCAGACGACCATGGATCGGCATCTGGACGTCTACTGCTCACAGGAAATGAAAGGACCGAATCCACCTGAATGCAATGAAAAAGCAAACGGAGAACGGAATAAAGTGCGGAGAAGGACATTATTGGCCAAGAACTGGTCCGACAAGCTGCACGTTCGTGTCATATTTTTGGAGCCATGATTACGATGAAAGTCTCAGAAAGAAAAGAAAAAGAAAAATTAAGAAAACAAGAGCACAAGGGGATACAAAAGTGAGGAAATGATTGGTAAAAGACAAAAGATGAATGGCGACAATCCTTAGTAATACAGTCCGAAGTGTTCCAGGATATATAGCCTTGCAGTGCAGGACTTTAATAGTACATTTCTCAGACTGCTTATTTATACGATCGTTGCAGAAAGCAATAGTTCGACTAAAATGGCTTAGAAAATAATGACGATTATAAAATTTAACCCTTGGATACAGTACATTAATTCCGTTATTAAATGGATGCCGATGCTGTAGTATAGAAAATTTTCAAGACTTTAAAGATGGGATGAAAATATAGTCTTCAGGCATTCTATTGGAGAAAGGTAAGATAATAAGTGCTAATTGATAAACATTTTATTCTCTTATGAGAAAATGAACTATAAGAAGGACTGTCGTATGCGGGGGTTGGATTACAAAAAAAAAAAAACTATAAGAGGGATTGTGCACACTGCACTTCATTGATAGAATTATAGTTCAATGTTTCAACACTTTAGTCTTCCAATGTGGAGACGGTGGATGTAAATAATCTACACGCTATTGATCACATAGTTATCTCAACATATATCAATTGATAGATACTTTATTGATGTACGTTGACATCTTAGGGTTAGTTGAGACCTTATTGAAATACTTTTGGGATAAAGGATCTTCATCCGGAGAAAGAAGTAGCCACTTGCTATGTCAAAACATCATATATCTGTATAGTCATCCATTGATTAGGATGACTGCATAGATCAACATTTTTAAACATAGTCAATGATGCATCACTACAACAAAGTGCGTCAAGTGTCTCATTATATGCCATATTTTCATTATGTAAAAGTTGTTGATCCAAGAATGATATAATTTGTTGGCCATTAAATGGTTGCCCTTTAATGGTGTTCCTTAAAAGCTCATATTCTTATCTCCAATACTTAGAAGGGCATATAGAATTTAGGATGCGTTTGTTTCCTAGAAAATAAGTGAGTTGAAATATATTTTCTCAAAGATGATTACCGCTATTTCTAATAAAATGAATGAATGAAAAATATTTTCAATGTTCACTAAAATGGTTAGATATAAACTATTGTTGGTTATAAAAAAAATTATTAATTAATTAAGTGGTACAAGCAATTATTTTTAAGAAAAAATATATTTCAAATCATTCATTTTTGTGAAAAACAAACAAAGTCCAAATATCAATGTTTTCCTCAACCAATGATGTGTTAGTTTTTTTTATTAACCATCAATGTCTAATTTTAGTCAACAAAATCTATTTAATTGACCTTCATAAAATATCGTATAGAGAAGGTTAAATCGTGCAAAAACACCCTGTATATTTCGCCTCATTTACGAAGTCTCTGCTGTACCTTCATTGTTGTGTAATAATTCTCATAGTATGTGCGTTTGTACAGTGATTCCCTTATATATTGTTTTCTAAGGTTCCATCACCAGAAAATCATTCTCGAATGTTGTATGCACAAATAAAGAGCTCGTATGTGAATTTTGCTACCAAATTTACCGACAGTGTCACGCCAAATCGAATTCGTCAAGTATAAACATATGTACCACACGATTTTAGATTGTTCAAGGGATCATGTCGCAAAAATAAAAGGGGCAAGTTCACAAATGATTCTAACTGCAAGAGGGTGTAACACATTTCAGGATGCGGAAAATGTTTTCATGATTTTCGAACAGTTCTTGCAAGTCTGTGCAAGTTATAAGAGTTTTTGTTGTCACTTATAATTGTTTGCTATCTATTTTGTGAAGTGTTACGTCGGTCTCAAAAAGCTTGAAATCAATCCGTAAGACTTGATGTCGGTCTTTCGATTGGAATTTATGTAAGCGATTTGCAGATCAAATTTAAAAAAGAAAATTCAATATCTGCGGCTTTGCAGTGTGACTAAACAAGGTCAAGGCGTCAAATGACTAATGATATCTCGGTGGACGGGCAAGCAATACTGTTGTTGGTCTCTTACTATCTTACAAAAACCTCAATATAGCTACAGGAATTAATGCGTGGTTGTTCAAAAACATCGCATTTGCACTAGTCTCCGTGTGAGTGTCAATCTATCTAATCATGTTCGGAGCTGAAAGCAATTAGGGCTTTAGCATTTTACTGGCGCTAAATGTTTTGTCTGAAGGTTTTGCATCATAGTTTTCTTACAACTAGTGACTGTCGGGTCCTTGACGTCTCAATTAAGATTGGGCAACCAACTTTCCGTGATCGATCTAGGTAAAGTTTAATTGGCTCGAAGGGCTGCCTTGTCAACTGATTGCAGGCTTCACGAAGTAACTATTCATGTCTTAGTACATTAGTTTGATACAGACTATAGTTTATGATGAGACTGTCCGTAGAACACCTGGAAAAAGATTATTTTTCCTTCTCAGTGTCATCTGTAGTAGCACAACGCTTCCATCATTCGGCCCATCTAAAGTCCTAATGAATCGCCGGTTCGTGATTATTATTCAATGAATGGCACCAAAGCTCAACAGTGCGAGCACTATCATGCCCCCATCGGGCAAGGATATGTTGGTGACGACCGTCTTAGGTACAGGACTGTTGTTCATTTAATGGAAACAGATGGGAACCGAAACAGGTTTTCTTCGAGGGGGAGTATTTTCTGGGTGGACCCAGGAGAGATTGGTTGCCTGTCATCTCCATCAAATTGACGTGCACCTCAGGTTTCCTCTTCACCCTCAAATCATGGCCTACAGGAATTTAATTCATCTGAGAAAATGACACCCCTTACTTAGCATAAGTTCCATTATATGATCACATCAGGACAAAATACTTTTTGTAAACCTGATTATACGAACAAGTGCCAAAACGAGTTTTCAGCAAAAACAAGAGTGTGAGTGCTGAGCCTTCATATGTTTTTGTGCGTCTCTCTCTCTCTCTCTCTCTCCACACCCCCTGCCCCCAACCCACCAAAAAATTCATCTCATTACTTCATTGTCGTGTAGTGACCATATGTGGGGGTGTCAGAGTCCCACCATTGTTTTGTCATGTAGATAATATTTTGTGTAAACAAAGTCTCTCATCACTGTACAATTCGTTCTAAGGAATTGGAAATCGTGTGTCAAGTAGTATCAGAATAACATTCAATTAAAATGCGAAACTGAATTTTATTTTTTTCACTTTCTAAAGTTTAAGACAGCAATGCTTTTTCCAAGTTTTGAAATTCCCAACCAAGTAAATAAATGTTTGTCTTCGATATTCTTCTTTGAGTTTTGTTAAAAAGTATCTGAGGTAATAAAATAAGTAGTTGGAAAAGGAAAACAAAAAATCACTTTTTGAGACAGTTTGAAAACTGGAAAAAGTACCCATTTTAAGAAGGCTAATTAGCCTTATCTTCGTACGGCATGCGGTGTTGAGGACACCGAACCTAATTGCACGCTGCCAAAAGACCAAGTCATAACTACATATGGCATTCCCCGACGTGCTTATCATTAATGATGCTATGGGATTCGATGATCGACGGCCAATCCTTTCGCTTGTGTTCAGTCATAAATCTGTTCTTGAAGAACAAGCCTACAATTAACTTTGCCAACCATACTTTAATGATATGCTTTGATTTCTAGTTTTTAATTTGTTTTGAGCTTTATGGACTTGCCTTGTTATTGTGACTTTTAAGATTTTCTAGCAGGTATCATTGTGGCAATGAATGGAAATGTCTTTTGACAAAAAAAAAAGGTTAATTATTTTAAATATACAATTTTGTATTTTCAAAATAGGATTTCTTTAAAAAGTGTCCAGGGTACTAAAATAGGTAATTGGAAAAAAAAAGAAAATCACTTTTTGAGACATCTTGAAACCGAAAAAAAATATACCCATTTTAAGAAGGCTAATTACTTTAAATGTACAATTTTATATTTTCAAACATATTTCATCGGATAAAGGTTGCAATAATAGTGATCCTAATATGAGGTTGTGAGTTGCCATAGACTACTCGAATGGATGTGGGAGCATCAAGCTCTATGGAACAACTTTCGAGCCCAACTCAAGTTTCATCAATTGATCCAACCCAATTTACGATGCAAGCAAATGCGTATTTCAACCACAACCAAATTCGGTGGCTCTAAGGTTGAAGAAATCGATCCAACAAGAGTTAAATGTCGATTCACAAGGCTAGTGGTTAATTTCAAGACCGATGATCTACTACCAAGTAACCCTGGAAACATTCCTTGATGTCTATCGATCTTCCAAGGTGGTTATTCAGCTTCCAAGACTATTGGACAAATTTGGAGGTTCAAGTCCTATTTATTATGCATCTTAGTTTTATTGTCGGTTTCAAGTTCTAGTTTTATGAGTCTTAGGTGTATTGCTAGTTTCTAGAGTCATAATTATGTGATTGATCCAAGAGTCATTATGGTTTTCTAGAATTCTAGGAGTCTTTTGCTTAGTAGAGTGCCTCCATAAGTAAAGGTGCATCTCATTTGTACGAACAGACCAAACTTGCATTTTTATTCGTTCTTTATCCAAATCCTATGATGGTAGACCAATAGTATTTTATAGTTGGCTAGTGGTGTGTTCTTTATGCTTCGGTGGTGACCTTTAGTTCCTTATCCTTGGCTAGTATTGTGTTCCTTAAAACCTTGGTTGTGAGCTTCTCTCCTAACTTCATTACCACCTACACGTCCATTAAAACCCTTCCATTAACCATTTCTAAAACACCCTAATCATACATTTATCCTGAAAACAAATTTCTTAATTGATAACGCTAAATTGGTGGAGTTCCTTCATTCCTCTTCCTTTTTCTTGAAAAACAAACATAGCAAGACCAATGTTGTAGTAGATTGCCCAATCAAGAAGGTATTTAATACTCAATGTTCTAGATTCTAAGATCTTTGGCTTCAAACTTGATGAAAGAACTCTATGTTGAAGATTCAAAGTTCTCACTCATCATCAAAAACTGCAAACTTGGAGTTCATGATACTTATTAGATAAAGGATGGTTTCTCTTTAAGGGAAATAGGTTCTATGCATCAAGAATTCCTTCGAGAGCTACCTGATTTGAGAAGCACATGGTGGAGGATTGATGGAGGAGCCACTTCGAAATCAATAAAACTCTTGAAGCCCTTCAAGGACAGCTTATTGACCAAAGATTAGTTTGGATGTCATGCAATCATTTCCAAATGATCGACATGTCAAAAGGCTTAAGAGTTATTTCCACCAAGGGCTTTATATCACTTTCAATTCCAATGCAGCCTTGGGAGGATGTAAGCACAGATTTTATTATGGCACTCCTAAGAACTTAGAAGAAGAAAGATGTCGTCATGGTAGTAGTTGATCAATGTCGAAGATGGAACGTTTAAATTTGCATCATGAGACGAATGATACTTCTCACATAGCTAAGTTGTATTTCAAGGAGAATTTTCGCCTACTTGAGATTTCTTAGGCCATTGTGTCAAACTGTGATTCCAATTTTTGAGTTACTTTGAAGAACTCTTTGGAGGATGCTTGCACTAAATGCACCACTTGTCATCCACGAACATATAGCCAAAACGGAGTAACCAACCTCCAAACTGAGTAAACACTCACCCTCACCTCCCCCTTTTGAAGTTTGTTAGGTAAGACTTTGAAGGATTGAAATTTAACGCTTATAATTAATCACTAAGTTACACCTCGATCAATCACCTTCTGAAGTTGTTTATAGATCAATCCTTTCACATATATAAAGCAACTCGCAAGTGAACCATGAAGGTGAAAGAGAGCTAATGTTTTGAAGAAGCTTCATGAGTACATAAGGCAAATGAGACTTACGAAAAGAAAGCTAACAAGCACTTGAAGAAGGCTCGGTTCAACTAGGTGATCTTGTGTGGATACACTCAAGGTTTCATCTCGATGAAGGAGAGATTTCCATCTTGATTAAAGAACAAGTTCATGCCTAGAGCTAATGACCCATTTAAAGTGCTCTAGAGAATGAGCAACAATGTGTACAAGGTTGATCTCCCAGGAGAATATGGCAGTTTGGCAACTTTCAATGTGTAGGAGACCTTTCTCCTTATTTTGAAGACTAAGGCCTATCAAATTTGAGGCCGAATCTCAATCAATCTGGGGAGGGTGATATGGAAGCATCGGGTTCCATGGAACAACTCTCAAGTCCAACTCAATTTCATCAATTGATCCAACCCAATCATTACTCATGCAAGAAAAAGATAAATTTCAATCACAACATGATTCAATGGGTCCAAGTTGAAGTTGCCAATCCTGCAAGGTTAGTTGTCAACTCACAAGGCTAGTTGTTGATTTCATGGTTGCTGATCAACTGCCAAGTAATTGTTGATCGATTCCCATGACTATCTATCGACTTCCAAGACTAGTGGACGAATTTGGAAAGTCAAGTCCTAGTTATTATGTGTCTTAATTGTATTGTCAATCTCAAATCCTAGTTTTTATGAGTATTAAGTGTGTGTATCGGTTTCTAGAGTCATAATTATGTGAATGGTTGAAGAGGCATTATGGCTTTCTAGAGTTCTTTTTTTGTTAGAAAGTCTTCTAGAATTCCTTTTTTTGTCTCTTTCTAGAGTTCAAAGAGTCATTTTTGTTTGTTTAGCAAAGTCCCTTTATCTATAAAGGTGCAATATCATTTGTAGGAGCATACCAGACTTGCATTTTGAATATACATGAGATTTCCTCAAGTGAGTGAATTTATTTCGTTTCTTTATGCAAATCCTCTAGTGGTGAACCAAAAGTTTTTTAATCATTGGCTGGTGATGTATTCTTTTATGCTAGGTGGTGAACTTTAAGTTCTTTATTTTTTATTGGTGAAAATTATCCAATCACTTAAATTCAATCCTAAATTTTTCAATCCAATGTAATCCTTTCGATCAATTTTTGCTGAGAAATCGCTAACATGGTGGTCTATTTACATCAGCCATTTTACGTGACAAACGGGTTGCATTAGTGCTTTTCGATGAAAATTGGCTAGAGGAATTATATTGAAATTTCGTAAAGATTTAATACTAAGGTGATAAAATTGAAAAGTTTATGACTAAATTAACATCTATATAATATGTTTAGAAATGATTTGACAATTTCTTTGAGCTTCTTCTATCCCAGCTTTGTTTTTCACTCATACACGTCATTTAAAACCCTCCATCAACCATTTTCAGAAAACCCTAATCATTCACTTATCCCAGAAAACGAATTTCTTAATCTCTCAGTTTCGTCAAGAATCGAGATGGCCGATTTGCGACGACCTATGATTTGAGGTTGTTGTGATGGTCTTCCTCGTCCTCGACAACAAGAGAGGAGGGGTAATATCATGCACTAAAAAAGTAAAGGTGCGTAGTTGTGATTTTGAAAATAAAGAATGTCAACAGTAACAAGGTCCGAAGGTCCTTTTAAAGTTTTCCTTTTTCATTTTAGGGTTCCAAAAACAAAGGAAGTCCTCCGTGAAATTGGCTAGGAATGGGACCTCTTCAGTGCCATATTTTCTATGCACGAGCTATACTTCCAAAATCCTGACAAGCAACTTGATTTAGAATCTCTCCAGAGCAAAGTTTCTGAGTATTTCTAGCAACTCCTTTGTTTTCTAGAGCTTCTACAAGTGTACATTCAGTTGTATATATCTGAAAAGGACAAGCACAATAGCGACATGAAATCTTTCAAGCGTAGATCTCATTCATTCAATCTTCTCCATTTTTAGAAAAGTCAAAATTGTACTATTCGCTTTTAGGGATTCCATTAATGGCTTAAAGAAGTCCCATCCTTGACTCCTAAGGCTGCTCTTCCTACTAGAATGATGTTGTGAAAGAGGACAGTTTATATTTTTATGTAACAAGAATTGGCGCTCAAAAAGTTTTGGGTTATTAAATTTCGTGTGCTGATACTCTTTTATAATTACAAACTAAGGAACTCATCTGCTATTACATAGTTGGACAATTCTTATTGATAATGAAAATCTCAAACGCTTGAAAATTTTTGGTCGTGGGTTAATTATTTCTCTTCTTCTTTTTTTCATTCATCGTGAATAATGATAACATTTGGCGAGTACAAGCTTAAAATCTTTAGGTTATGTTTATGTCTACGTTAATTGAACGACAAAGCTTATGTTGACAAATAGCGTGAATTGTCTTCCATTTTACCGGAGAAACGTACAGTAACATTAGTACCACTATATTAATAAACAAAGCGGTAAAATTCGAAATATCAAGAAGTAGAGAAAGCAACTTCATGTGGCCCATATGCTAATGTCTAAGCAATTAGGCCCCATGATGTGATCGTCTCCTCCACTCCAAAGTCCTCCTGTTGTTTTACCCTCAAAATGGTGCCATATTAATCAAAACTAGTCGAAAAAAGATTTTCACCCCCATCTTCGTCCAGAGAGATGTCAGTGAAAAGAGAAAGGAGATAGCCGGGAGTTGGGGTCATCCAGATCTCTAGCGACCAGCAAGTCGGCGGCGCCAAGCCGATATGAATCCCAGAAGCGGCGGGATTGGAACACGTTCGGCCATTATCTGCGGAACCAGAGGCCACCAGTCCCGCTCTCACAGTGCAATTGCAACCATGTTCTTGAGTTCCTCCGGTATCTCGATCAATTTGGCAAGACTAAGGTCCACTTGCAAGGGTGCGTGTTCTACGGGCAGCCCGAGCCACCCGCGCCGTGCACGTGCCCTCCGCCAAGCTTGGGGCAGCTTGGACGCGCTGATCAGGGAGGCTCCGGGCTGCCTACGAGGAGAATGGTGGGTCCCCGAGACAAACCCTTTTTGCTAGCGGTGCAATTAGGTGTACCTTAGGGAGGTGAGGAGTGCCAAGCCAAGGCAAGAGGAATTCCATACAAGAAGAAGAAGAAGGCCACTTCAGCTCAAGGGAAGGGCGGTGATGGATCAAGTTCAACCATGCATTTCAAAGGTTAAGCGGTAATAATCTCTCTATTTGGCTTCTCCTGCACTTTGATGCACGCACGCATCTTCCTTTTCCATAGTCTATAACTGTCGACATCGATTCTAGCTTCATAGATTGGCGGTGAACTCTGTTGTGAAGCATCAGCATTACCTGGCTTCTCTTACACTTTGATGAGCACACCCACATCTTCCTTTTTCATAGTTTATATCTGTCGACATCAATTCTAGCTTCATAAATTGGCGGTGAACTCTGTCGTGAAACATCCAGCATTACTTGGGACCTGATTTTTTACTGGGTTAACATTAATATGTCTCCGAGGAAGAGGGTTAACAGATCAATCAAAGAAGTTGTGAATAGAAGAAGAAATCTACAAGAGAGTTGATTCCTGAAAATGATCGACGTCTAAAATCTGGGCCAATGCCGCTCTTTCTGTACATACTCCCTTAACCCTAGTTTCATTTGAGTACTTCGGGAATATTTTATTGAATTTGTGTGAAGCTGTGAGCTTGCTGAGATCCACAATCAATATTATATCATGAATACACTCAGATTCGAGAACAGTATAGAGCTAATTGAAAAATCCACGGAAGCATCCTTTTCAATCTCCTATAAAGTATCTGTCAAATTTATGGTTGTATAATCACCTGTCATGCAAAAAACAAGTGTTCATGGTACATTGATATATTTTATATTGGCTCCTTGAATGACTTTTCCCCAAATTTGGGTCTATTAAGATTTTTAAAGATTTTGGTGCCCCCATGGGGTTGAATCTTCGTAGAACACTTTTCCAAGTCGACATCATTTACAATGATCAAATCCATCGAAAGAAATGATTAACTAAGTTTAAGGTTTCGTATGGAAAATCCTTCATCGATATTTTAATGCCCATGGAATTGGCCTTTTCTCATATAAAAATCTTTGTGGCAGACGCCATCATTGCCCGTCTAATATTCCATAAATCTAGGACTTGGAATTAAGATCTTATTAATGCCAATGGCCCCTATATTATCAAATGTCCAACAGACATTTATTTGTTGTGTATCATCTCTTTTCCTCATATCTAGAAAGAAGCATAGAGAATAAATTATTTCATTTAAACAGTTACATTCTCAAAATCTTTTTATCCACATAATATCAAAATTGTAACTTCACCGCGTCTATGTCTTGCCATAACACAACTCATGGCTATTTTTGTCAAGGGTGTAGAACTGTTTTTATCACAAAGTGCCTTGACTATGTGGGATCACAGATTATCAAATGAGCTTTGTGTTCGATAAAATTATTCCACAACTATCATTTTATCATCCCCCAGTATACTCCACGTGTTCTTTCGAGCGCAAAAGAAAGTTTTAGGCAAGAGTTCAGGCGTAGATACGCAGTTGCTTTCATCTCCCACTCGTTTTAAGTCTTTCTAAAAATTTCGAAAATTCAGTCAGTAAATTGTTAATCTTAGTAAGAATTTGGGGAGAAAGAAGGTTTTGGTCTGAAATCTGTGAAATCTCTAACACCATTGAGACTTAAAACACTTTCAAGAAGTCGTAAGGTCTATTTTAACTGGGATCTTGATATCCTATGACAAATATCAAGGACCATTAATTCTCCACTGAATGAAGATTCAAACAAACCTAATAGAGAGCTCTTGTTTTCCTTCTTTGACAAAACTTATCATTTATATATGAGAAACGATCGTTGGATCTGAATGCACAAAATAAAGGTAGACAACAGAAGATAACTTTTAGACAGTCAATATCGAATCAGCTTAATCGCAAGATTATATATTGTACGTAGCTTAAGGGATTTTGGTGTGCCAAGAATCTTTAAACTTAGGCCTTGAAAGCAGCCATGCCTCCTTAGACAAAAACTCCAACAGCTAAAAATTACAGAAACGAATCTCAAAAGGGTTGATGCTTTTGGAGGCAGGAGTCAAGTTCCCGAACTTTTCTATGTAACAGTTTTTGGACAAGGAATCAAAATGATATCTGCCTGGGAAACATGTTATGCGTAAAAACCCACGATTTTTTTCTGGGTTAAACTTGCGAAAGAGCTTACATTGTCTGCTTTTGAAGTGACATGTGAGCCAAGAGAAAGGAAAAACACACGTACACGCAAAAAGGGGACTTCGTGATCTTTCTTCATCAGCCACCGACCTTCTGTCACAGAAATAATCTTCTTGCGACGACATCATTTTCTGTAAACTTTATAATTACCTCCCCTTATGAGAAGTGTTTTCCAGAAACCTGTCCTAACGTACTATTGTTGAAGTTTTCACCTGTATTCATTTGATTTTCATCCATCGTTAGTAGCTTTTTCTCTAAACTTCCAAACATACAGTCGAGCTGAAGAATTAAATCCCAACATGCAGTTTTGAAATGCCAGTACAAAATACCAGTTTTTTTGAAATGCCAGTGTAGAATACCAACGCTACGTGATACTTAATACTGCCAAATTTAACATTTTTTACTGACCTAGACTATCTTGCAATAATACAATGTATGTCTAACAGTACTGTAATGTTGCAAGGAATAGGTGGTTCTGTTTATTCCAGGGCTATTTCAAGAATGTATCTGTACAGATTTTTTCCTTCTTTATTGACCTCGTCAATATTATATCACTGACACGGAAGAGCTGGTAAGATAAAAAATTGATGAGGACCTTGTACCCACTTGATTCTGTCTATACCGGGTTATCTCAAGAATGTATCTATACAATTTTTTCTTCTATTATTAAGCTTGTCGATCTAAAATTCTTATTATTTTTCTTCTATCAATAGTTCGTCTCAGACAAGGGTGAGGCTCAGTAACATAATGATTTGATGAGGATCTAGCATCCGGTTGACTGATAATTCTTGAATTAGAATCTGGATAGATTTTTTGATATTTTTTCCTTATTCAACTCACAAACATAGAACTACGAATTCATGATTGCTATTTCCAAACTTTAGATTTTGGTTGAGGAATTGAGATGCCACATCCTTAATTGTAGTCAATAATCTTCTTTCAAGAAAAAAGGCTCAAATGCTAGGCCAAAACAAGCCTCATTAGAAGTTCTTATTTAGTTGTCAATATACTAAAACTACCAGGTAATGTACTACTTTCACACAGCTAATTTCCGAATTCATGTGGCCACCATTGTATGCTTTCTACACTTGCTAATTCTTTTTTTGCCAACCCACATGAATCCCTCTTGGTGCCAAAAGGAAAATATATCATTTCACTGTAATTCTATACCCAGGGAGAGTCATTCTGGATGTATTTACTTTCTGATATGGGGTGATGAACACAATGCAGGCTCATGCTAATAAAAATCGAAGAAATGACAGAAATGGCAGGTTTTTGCGGTTTCCCACGCTGCTTTTGCCTCCTGGTAGAGAGCCAATGCAATTTGATGATGTAAATAATCACCTGGGGCTGCTGGTACGTGCCTGAAGGCCTCCTTATTTTTTGCTTCACGTTCTTGAGTACTATTACTATGTCACAGCGACCAACTCTTGTTAGTATATGATTGTGCTTCATGCAGTATTTTCTTCTATGTACTTTGACTTTTCGCTCATATCGATGTATATCATATCTGTCTTACTTTCTCATTTTGCAATATGGTTGCTTATGTAAATTGCTTATACAGAACTATACGATTGCATAAAGCCCGAAGTGTCGACAGAAGGAAGAGGTTGTCTTTTGGGTCTATACTGAAAGTAGCCCATACACATAAAAAAGGGCTTAACATCATAAAAAATTCACATCTAACTCAATTCTATTCTAAACATTTTTTTGTTTCACAAAAAATTTCCAACTTTAATCTTATCCCAATTCTACCTAAACTTTTTTTTGTCTCATAAAAGTCACCAACTTTTACTAGAATTTCAAATTTGCTCCCATTAACCCCGTCCAAAATTTCTCTGAAAAACTCCAAAGCGCAACATATTCGAGCATCCTAAGCGCAAGCTCTCTCGATGCACAAAGAGATGGAAAACTCTCGAGCACAAGAGATTGAATACCAAGCACAAACCGAAGATCCCCCGAACGAAATGGAAGGAAAACTCTCAAAAGAGTAAGAGCAATTAAAGAACACCAACCTTAATTTTTTAAAATTTTTACCAAAATTTTAGATCCCAAGAAGACGTCAATTGGATCAACAAGGGAAATTCATATTCCAAAAGGTATTTTCTTGAATCTGAAATTTGGAGAAAAATTATGGCAATGACATGGAAATGCCACATCACTAAAGGCGATTTGGATGAAGCTGGTTAACAAAGCGAGATATAAGAGTCAAGTAGAAGAAAGTGATTTTTTATGAGACAAAAATAGCTTGGGGTAGAATAATCATTAGATAAAAAGTTGAAGGTTTTATCCGCGAAAAATTCAGGTTATAATTGGGACTAGACCTAAAGTTAATGGTGTTTTTGAGGAATTAGGCCCATAAAAATAACCACTTACGAAAAATGATTGTTTTAGGCTTTAAAGTAGCACCAGTACTCCCACATGTATCGGTCTTGTATGTATAAAGATGACGTACCTGTGAGAAGAAAGAATGAAAGAAGAGGAAAGACTAGTGGGAGAATATACTGGTTTATAAATTATCTTCTTGAAGAAACAACACGGATAAATACAGTTCAAGTCTTGTAATTTGGTTAAAGAGTACAATTCTAATCACAAAATTTTGTGAAAAGTATTCAAGTCGTGAAATTTAATATTCTGGTGTTGATTCCCAACATTGAGAGAGAGAAAGAGAGAGATATGACAATTTAGAGAAGAACACAGTGACGAATCTAGGATGAAATTTTGGTGGCAGCCGAGATTAAAGATATGTTATTTATTTTAGAATTAGTAAAAATTTATTGAAATTAAAAAGGTATTTCCCACAAAAGTCATAAATATGCATATATTAGATAATAAAATATTCAAATCAAATTCGGATGAGATCCTTACCTTTCAAGGATATCGTTTTCGAATTTGAATGACGGATGGCTTGGGTTTGCTAATCGTGCTCGAGCATGATTGGTTTGTTAGCAAGAAGTGCTCGTAGCTCAATGGGGTCCGCGCACGCGTATTTCTTTCGTGAATGGGTCTCCACTAATTCCCACCTCACTTTTTGCTGTTTTGCTCTTCTTCCTTTTATTATCTTTCCCTCCCTAAAGCACACGTGACTTTGGGATTTGCAGGTGGAGATATCTTCACGGACAAACAACAAGGAGCGTTACTAGTGGTGAAGAGTTGGATGTAGCGGGATTGGTCATTAATGCAATCGAAACTCGTCGGGAACCCGCAAAATAGAGCCACAAGAAGGTCGCTGACTCAATTGGGCAGCGATCTCTTCGTCACGTGACAAGGGGGAATCCATGACAGCTCCTCAGCTCGTGAAAGCAGTAGGGACAACGGATTCAGGCGGACAGTGGTGGGTCCCCCGAGTTGGATTCAGCAGCAATGTTGTCTTCGCAGAGGGATAGCGTCGAGCAGCGTTCACCGGTAGAAGATTAGCAGCAGCGTCGCTGCTGCTCACAGCATCGGGCTAGCATGCGACGGTCGGAGATACAGCGTCATCAGGTTGCTCGCATCGGGCTGGGTTCCAGTGACAGTGATGTGGGCAGCAATGCGAGCATCAGTTTGGATGAGTAACGGTAGCCGCGGATGGCGGGCTATGGGGCGTCGGCTTCACAGTCGAGCAGCTGGAAGCACCAGTCGAGGGGAACCGAAGAAGACCACCCTTTCCTCGTCTTTTACTTCTCTGCACTCGTCAGAGAAGAAAAAGGCCTTTTTTTTCTTCTCTAGCTCGTTCCCTCTATGAACGCTCTCTCGCAATTGTGGCCCCCTCTTTTAGCTATGTGATGGTCTTATTTATACTGTTTAGGAACTGACCTCACCTCATATATTCTTGTCCTCAATCAATTATTTCTTTCCGTGATTGACTGATTCCATGCGAATATTTTATTCTGTAAGCCGAATATTTTCTGCCCATATTTCCCCTTGGCTTGACCCAAGAGCCTTTTCTTTTTGCCTTTTATAGATATCCTAGTTGCCAATATATAAGAGATCTTAAAAACAACGGAAGAAGTACACCCCAAGTGCCAAAACTTGGCACGAAAAGACACAGTGCCAAAAGTTAGGAAAGTGTGCCACTTTTTTTGAAAAGTGAAACACTTAAATGCCATCTCTCCGATCCCCACAAAAATCTTACGTAAGAATTTTTTTTATTTTTCTCACTTATGTGGCTCTACGAAGAGCCGACTCGGGTAAGGAAATACAAAAACGACGTCGTTTTAGCGTGATTTGAATTTTAATATAAAAATTAATTTAATTAAACCATAAAAATAATTAAAAATAAATTTATTTATTTATTTATTTAAAAAAAAAGGATGGAGAAAGAAGGCGGGCGAGGGCCGAGCCCTCGCCGCTCTTCCCGCACTCCTGGAAGGGCCGATAAAGGTGGGGGAGGGTCGGCCGAGTCCGCCAGCCCCGCTAGGGCCAACGACTCACGGCCAGGCCCCGGCCGAGGTCCGCAAGCCCTCGTGCGAGATCTGGCGTGGGTGGGCCCCAACGAGCAACGCTCCCCGGGTCTTGCCGGATCTCGGGAGCCGCCTAACCCTCGCCGTATCTAGGGGGAAGGCCATGCACCCTCACCCTGCATCTGGGGGAAGGCTCAGCCGAGGCCGCCACCCGATTGGCCGGGGTCCCTCCGTGCCCAACAACCCCAATACGGTGACACTCTCCCCACCCCGTCGCTAACCCTTCTCGACGGCGAGGGAGGTGGCGATGAGGGCTCAGCCCTCGCCCGTGTGCCTCCTCCCTCCCCCTTTTTTATTTTAAAAAAATTTTTTAAATAAATTTAGTTTTAAATAAATTTGATTAATTTTTATATTAAGTATTTACCACATCATAAACAAAACGATGTCATTTTTACATTTGTCTACCCACGTTAGCGTGCAAAAACGATATTGTTTTGCACTTACAAATGCCGGAAAATCACCACGTTAGCATTTTGGCCAGATTTTCTCGCTATTGGCACTTAAGTGATCCATTTTGCTCGATTTTAGCTGGCATCACTTTTCTAACTTTTAGCACTTAAGTATCCTTCCGTGCCAAGTTTTGGCACTCCGTGTTCCTAAAACACTCTAAGAATGACAAAGTAATATGCCCATCTCTCACACATGAATATTTTGGTTTATCCTGCCGATTGCTTTCTATATGACCCAAAATATAAAGCTTTATTGTGAATAATTCAAACCATGAAGAAAGTAATGGGCTTGACCAAATTCTAATACAATATTATCATGGGCTCAGTCCAATTAATCAAGCTCAAAACCATTCACTTAAATTCATTTGCCACCGATCCAATTAAAATGCAATAATAAGAAAATAAATAGACCTAAAATTATATGTTATGCAATTAATTTTTTTGTCTAGGGATTAAAAGTAATCCCTAATTTTCTATGCAATAAACAACTAATCGGGTCGCTAAAATTTAGGTGTCAACATCCCATTTAGCTATCCATCACATAAGAAAAGTAAAGATCAACCCGACCCCTAAAAAAGATATTAAAGTTACATTGTGGGATTACCTTTAGGATTATTGACTTTTACATCAAGCATATTGTGGGAGGTTGATATTGTAGAGTGCAAGGTCGAATTTATAATACCACTAATCAAGATTAATAGTGTCATCTATTTTATGAAGAACTTTTATGATAGACACCAATTTTATGTTGAGATTGGTTATTACGATGTGAGTTATTCTCCAAGGTTGACCATGAATTGAAAGTTTTTCAAAAAAAAAAAAAAAAGAAGTCTGAGAATCAAATTTGGTTTGAATTTTAAATTCTAAACCAAGATTAGCCAAATTTCAATGGTGGGAGACGTGGAGTAATTAGGAAAAAAATGTTTTAGGAGCTAATAGAAGCGACTATAGAAAGATTGTAGATATGGAGTTTGAAAAATGAGGTTGTTTAGTTGTCACAACTCAAATTTACCGATGGTAGTCAAGGAAAATTATTAGTTTAGAGGTATTGTCCAAAGGACGTGCCAAATGACCCATTGATTTTGGCATAGGCTCTCTCAAATTCATATCTCGCGTAATATTGGATTTCATTTTAAGTTCTTTTTTAAGCCTAAAAAGATTTCTAGGAATCATCCCTAGCCATTTGGGGTCGACAAAAACCAAATGAGACGCGGATGTTTCATCTCGATTTTCTATGCAACCAAAGATTCTAATTCGGGGATTTGATTATGCTAATATCTATAAGTACTCTTTAGCATCACTAACTTAGAAGGTTATTTATCTAAGTAATCATGCACTCTTGATTACCAATTACTGTCTAAAATAATCAAAGATGCAAATGTTCTTGAGATGGTTTATTATGATCCTAAACTAATCCTATCCATTCGAGAATGAGAAATTAACAAACAATTTATTAAAGTTCGAAGTGGTAAGAAACACTCAAATATCAATATGACTTTAAAGTAAATGCAGAAAAAAATTGATACAAGTTAGGCAAATAATATACATGGCCTCGTTATAAGTCTTGGGACATGAACCTGCCGCCATGAGCTAATCCCAATGCTAAGTCGGGCAAAGAGTAGACAATGCCTTGTTGTTAAGCCTTGGGATATGAACCTCCACAAACTTGAGATTAGAGACTAAACCTATCTAAGGTGAGAATAATTCTACTTTTTTTTTTGTGATGGTAAAGCTAATCTAAGTTATTCTAACCACTTATTAAAAGGTGATGCTACTTTTAAATTGATTTTTACCTGAACTAACTTGCTCTATCAAAACCTAAGTTCATTAATTAAACTAGCCTAGGCTCAACTAAACTAAATCTATTACATCTCTTGGACCACCATTCTCGGCCGCTGGTCTTTAAGGAGCTCATAGCCACCACCATCCTCTTTAGTTTCACTATTCATTTAACACCTGACTTATTCATGACATACCTTCATGCAAAGCAAGCAATTAGCATGCTCATCAATCAAGAATCTAACTCAGGTGCAACTTTGGGAATTTGGTATAGCGCATGCCAATCAATTTAACCAAACCCGTTAATCAAACTAAGAATTTATTGATTGAAATTAATGAATATTAACCCCAATTTTTGTTCACAGAGCAGTTGACTAACATTATTAACTACTAATTAGGTTCTAATCACCTATCTCATCTACCCATCAAAGAACAAGCATTGCAAGCCTAACATATAACTAATCATCCATATGTAAGGCTAATTAAGATATGCAATTAGGGACAGAACATGTGAGAAACTAGTGAGGAAAGGATGGGGATCTCAATGTAGAGAGAGAGAGAGAATTTAACATGGATTGGTAAGTGGAATGATCAAATCATGACCTTCCAATTTTGCTCCACGGAGAGAATTTGAATGTGAGATCAAATCTTAACCCTAAAATCAATCGATGATTGATATCACTCTCTTAGCAATTAAGTAAGCCGTCTATTGGTTGAATTTGATTGACATGGATTGATGATTTGACACCTTGGATAGCCATGATTTGATAAGTAATGGATGATGGAGGTTCAGTTTCACAAGGATAAGTGACATAAAAAAGACATTTTAGTAAATCATTGATGGCAATTTGTCATCCTTGCAATGGGAGGAGACAGAGGGCTGTCCATGGCTAAGCTGGGCTAGTGATGCTCAGCTCATTGGGACGAGGCCTCATTGGGTTTCAGCCTAATGGGTCGGACATATTGGATTAACTTTCGGATTGGCCAAAGTTGACCAAGTTGATTCAAGATCGTCCAATCATTAAATTGTCTCCTTTTTTCTTATTGCGCTTGACGTTTTAGCTAAGTGGGTCAAGTGAGCTCAATTAAGGATCAGCCCTATAGGCCACATCGATTTAAGTCTAATCATGCTATTTGGGGTTGATTGGGCTAGCTTTGTGTTGATTGGGTTAGCACGAGGTTTTTTTAATTGCATTAATTCTCAAATTGAGCACATGGGCTTGGCCATCGACACTTGATTTGGCCCAATTGGCCAAATTAGGCTTCGACCCAAGTGGGTCGAACCAAGTCGGATTAATCGAAGTTTTCTCAACTTGAGCTTTCCAAATCGCAATTTGTTGTTTTGGTCAAATTTGCCAATTTGCCATGATTTTGCCAAAACTAATATTGAAATTGAGTTAATTTCGTTCAATCAAATTTGAATTGTATCAATTTGCATTACTTATGAAATACCAATAGGTGCCCTAAATTGGCACTCAAAAATTAAATGACCCACCTCAAGCTTAAATTCTTAAATTTGGCTTGAAATTGTGTTACAACCCCAGGACCAAATGTCAAGAAGGAAATTACTCGAGAAAACGATTGGAAATACTTTGAAATTTGCTTATTGGGAGTCGGGATTCTCGGTTAGGCCAAAAAGTTGATTCTCAATCATTTTTTGAGAATTAAGCTTACAAAGAATTAATTTGACTTTTTTTTCAATTATTCCAATTTTCAAAAAAAATTAACAAAGGTTGACTTGAAAATTTTTCAAAAAATTTTGCAAGGTTGACTTGAAAAGTTATCCAATGCTAAGTTTAGACAGAATGCTATAGAACTTGAAAAATTTTTGAAAAAAACAGAAATGACTATTTTTTGCTGAGAAATGGGCCCTATCACGATCGGGGATCCTCTAATCTTGAGTTTTTACGTTTGTTAAGACTTGTCATTAAAATTAGGTGTCAGCACTGTCTCTCTTTAAAGGAAAGTTCATATGGGTTCCTTTCAAAACAAAATGATACATTTATTTTAAGGGATAAGTGCATTGGAAGTCCTAAAAACCCATCAACAAAGTGCAATTTAATCCTAAAACTTTAAAAAGTGTCATGAAGTCTTAAAATTTAATCGAAAGCGATCGAGATTAAAAACTTTCAAAAATATAATAGAGTTCTAAAACTTATCAAATTGATTAAATCAAGTCCTTCCATTGATAGCACTTTTTGAAAGATTTAGGACTAAATTATACTTTATGACAAATTTTAGAACTTGATTATATTTTTTTAAAGTTTTAATATTCAATTGCACTTTCATGATAAGTTTTAGGATTTAGTTGTACTTTTTAAAAGTTTTAACTCATCTATACTTTAGTAACAAATTTTAGAACTTCCAATAAACTTTTTGCCTTATTTTAATTGATTGATTCAAAGTAATGAAAAAAAGGAAAATGAAATCAAAGATAACATTTGATCAGGGACATATCTTGAAAGTTCATTTCAAACATTTAAATCTTCTAAAGTTCATTTCAAATTTTTGACCTGCGATTCTCAGCAAAATTAAATTTAGCGACAAAGAAGCCGTTATCAACACCAATTATTGATATTTCCCTCTCGGCTTCGACATTAAGCGTCGAATGAGGAGGGGAGTACCCAATTTTGTGACCAAGCAGTTTGATAATCAAAGCTTTGGCACCAAGGCACGTAGTCATTTTTCTCCTCTCGAGATATTTAGACTATTGGCCAGTCAAAATCATCAGTATCTGAAACCCCACCCCACCCACCCCCCTTCCATATGAATTTTTGGAGTATAAGATGTACGTTTTGATTCTTCTTTTATGGATCTTATTAAACGTGTTCCTTTGTTTTTACTTATAAATTAGGTTTAATAAGAATTAATTTGATTTTGAAAGTATTAAGCACATGTAATACACACACAAAATGGCGTAATACCCTAAAACAACTCCAACTTTAGGTTGATTCAAAATTGTATACTTTTTATCTTATAAAAATTCCCAACTTGAGATATCTTCCCAATCATACTTTTATTTTATTTTTATTTTTTGTCTCACAAAAAACTACCAACCTTTACTTGAGTTCCAAATCTATTCCTGTTAATTTTCCATCCAAAATTTCTCTTTGACAATAGAGAGATGGAAAATCCCAGAAAGCTTGAGTAGTTTAGTGTCCCGACCCATGCATCTCAAGCACAAGCTCTCCAACCATAGGAGATGGAAGGCTCATGAGCATGAGAGATTGAAGAGTAAATACAAAATAGAAGATTCCTAAAGCGAGATGGAAAGAAGACTCTCTTAAATGTAAGAGTAATTGAAGAAAGTCAACCAGTACTCTATTCTACCAAATTTTAGATCAAATAAGACGTCGTTTTAGATTTACATGGTAATTTATATCTAAAAGACGATTTTTGGATATGAAATTTAGAAAATAGAGCAACAATGTGAAAATACCACATCACTAAAGGCGATTTTAGATGGAAGATTAACTTTAGACTCAAGTAAAAGTTTTTGGTTTCTTATGAGACAAAAAGAAAGTTCAAGGTAAAATTAGGATTAAACCTATTTTTTTGGGGATATTTTATGGAACAACAAAAGTTAAGGATATAATTGGAACTAGACCTAAAGTTATGAGGTGGTTTTTTTTTTTTTAAGTATTAGGCCAAATAAAATTACATAAAAAAACTTTGCAGAGTATTTGTTATTAGGAGCCTTTTATACACCTTTCCGGCAAAACCATAGTTTGGAAAAGGATGTTGTAGCTACTAAAGGTGCTCGCCAATCTCGTTCACGGCTACAACAGCCTCCAAAGTGTATCAGATTCTAGTAGCTTTTAGAAAGTGATGGAGAACCATCAAATTCCATTACGGACCTTTTGATGTTTACGCAAGTAAAGGGACATTTCACCCACAACATGATTTAATGGATCCAATGAAAAAGAGGGCCTGCTCTTCATACACAAACTTGGGTGGATGGAAAGAAAGGAGAAATCAGAACGCGTGAGCAAGAAAAATTTAGTGAAGCAGAACCAGGTTCATTGGGATAGTAGGCCGGTCCCAACCCCCACAAGGCGGGGATGGGTTGTTCTCAAATCGGCCTCTTCGTTTTTTGTGGGCACTGCTTCTTTATTTGACAGGTGGATACAAATCACAAGCAATAGTAAACGGCCTACCGATAGACTTTCAATGTAGATTAGGTCCCAGTGCAAGTAGTGGAAGTAGGGATATCTAGAGCAATATAGACCGGGCCTGCTTCCCATTCATTCTTTTAGTTGGACGCAGTCTATCAATTTCGCTTCTGTAAGAGGCGTTGCAATAGGCACGGTTGGCCAACAAAAAGTCCAAGATGGAGGTCTCGAAATTGAAGAACATCGATTGCGTGTTAAGTATCCGCTATTCTGGCCAACTCACTGTATCTTTACGTAAAACAAAAAGAAAATGCAGCAACTATTGATTTGATTCCATATTTGCCGGAGGCTCAGCATGTATTGCAGTGAGCATTTTCCTATTCCTAGTTACAGCAGCTTTTGTTGCGGTTTCCTTCTGTTCTATTCAGAAGACTCTTGTTTTTTCTATGGAGAGCACACCCCAGAAGTTGAACCCGGCTGCAAAGTGAATATATCGATCACGTCAGCAAATTTTGCAGAAAAGAAATATGCAATTGTCTGTGAATGTTCTCCAAACTAGTAATGAACTTCATGGATTCAGATTCATAATTGAGAGAAAAGCATGTCCGTATAGATTAGGCTATGACACGGGCTTGGTTCCCCATACCATCAAAGCAACCGAAATGGTTGGGACATCCATTCAAGCTGACTTGACCTCTTGACAAGGATGACGCATCCACAATAATGCCAACATCGAGAAGAGAACATTCTTCTTGCTTCAGAGAAATAAATCAGCACCTCAAGTTTCACTTACCACGCACGCGTGCACATCATCACATCCACATAGCAGCTTCCCGTTTAGGGTGTCTACTGTTTGAAATGATCCTCCTCCCTCGCTCCTCTGCATAAAAGTAAAGAGCTTCCTGGGTCAATGCTTTTCCAAAACTTTTTAATTCCAAATAATGCAGGTTTCAATCTATCGAGCAATTTGGTCAAACAAAATTAGTATCACTATAACCAACTTCTAGGCGTGTCTGAGTATCTAGCCCAAACAAGAGCATGAGCCCAAGGTGCATTCTATCTGTGAGTTTTTCAACAAGGACATACAAAGGAAAATAAGATAACCCTGATACTTTCTTGAATTTCAGAATGTCGTATAGACAGAGAGAAGTGTTGAGAAGATCAAAGGACTTGTACCTTATAATAATCAACGGCAACGAAATTAGCCCATCTGTTGCGGGCCGCACCATAACAAGTATGAAGCATGTTAATGAGGTTGCCCGAATGGTCCTCGCAACTGAGTAGCTTGATAGGGCGGAGACCGGAAGTAATTCACAAAACCAAGGACTTGCTCCTGTCATCCAAGAGTAGCCGATTCAGCTCTGTTTGGGCAGCTTCCTGCTTTCATTCCACCATCGCCATCTGCAAATTACTAATTAATTAACGCGCCATTTACATGCATGGACACAACCTGTCAACAACGAATCATGTTTTTGAAAAATTTAGCCAAATAGCCAAAAAGATTCTCTCTAAGTAAACTTGACTATGCACATACATTGATTTTCAACCATGTAATTCCACTGATAAGCAATCCCTTCACTCTGTTCCTTTGACCGGATGGAGGTAAACACGAGCAGCCGCTGGTTATTAGCCACCATGTCACTAACTAGTGGCCAATCTTGCCCGTTCTTTGGCATGTTTGATACGGGAAACCAGTATTTCATCAAGCCAGCATCAGTAAAGACCTTTGTCAATCCATTCGGTGCCTGAACGTAGTCCTCGAGTATCAAAGTGACTATCTCCGCTGGGTTGCAGATAGAAAAGCTTCTATTTCCTTGAGAGTGTCTATAGCCGGTTCCTACATGGCAAACCAGGATCCTCAGCATTTGAGGTGCACCAAGAAGATATGTGAAGGAATGAAAGAGAAATTTTCAAATGAGAAAAAGGAAAATCATAAAGCACGGGGGTGGACAAAAAAACTATCCAGTTTAAGGACAGAATACCTACAAAAGCTGTGAAGTCATAACATTGACCTTTAAAAGAATGGGCACAACCATACATCTCCTTCAAAATCATATGTATCTAGCATCAGCCCTCGAACTCCATTCTGAAATGGGAAAACACCATTGGCTACATTAAATTGAGATCATGTTCCTAAAACATCCTGAAAATGAAAATGAAAAATCATACGTTTAGCTGTTGAGTGACGGTATCCTCTTGATTTGTAACCGTTACTCTTGGTACAGGCGTGTGAAGCGGCTCTCCATCAATAGCATACGCATTGTGGGTCGTCAAAAATGCATATTTGTTGAAAGGAAGAGAATTGTTCTAATAAAAAATGTTAGACGAAGCAGATCAAATAGTGGATCACAATGATATACCAGTCAACCTTTCCAATACACCTGCCGAAACTCAAAAAAAAAAAAAAAAGAAGGAAAAACAAAATACTCATGCCAGAAAGTTTTTCTGGCCAGTATTCAAGCTTTCAGAAAATGTGTACAGTATCTTGCATAATTAAAGTGCCATCATTCTTTACCCAGTCAAGTTCTTAACACATCTTACGTAGCCCGGAAGCTCAATTGTGACATCTATACATTCCCCAACAACACCAGAATACATTAAAAACAGCAACGAATTGGCATATTATAGATGATTGAGGCTTTAAGTGGGAAAATGAACTGCAAATTTCTCGGTGGCATGGGCTATGTAAATTTCTCTGTAAAGTCAAACTTCAGATTCTTCTTCACACATGAAATGAATGCTCATGGGCAGTTGAATTTAGGTTGATCATGTAATAAGAACAGTGAATTGCTTCCTTATTCTTCTTATATATTTGGGTAACCTAACTCCATGCTCGTCAATACTTCAGCTGCGCTACACCAACTTTTATTTAGCCCACTTAGAAAAAAATGCCGAATTGGATCGAAAACCTTATTTCTCAGTTGTTCAACGTTTAAGCAACTCCCCTCCAAAAGAGTCTGAACTTCTCCGTTATCACTGAGAAGGTCGAATGCGACAATCAAAAAGAAAAAGAGAATTCGTGTTAAGGCAAAGAAAAAAGTTACAGAAAGAGAGGAGAGATGACTACCAAGAGCTTGAACTGGTCAGTAATGGTTGATCTTACACATCTGGAACCTGAAAAAGCCTTCAGGGCAAGAGAAACAATAGAGACCGACCACGCAGTCGCTATCGCTCGAGCACTCATCAAGAAGCTTCATTCACGAAAAACCACACAAGCAACAAAATCGGAAATTTTCCCAAGATTCATGCCGAAAACTGGAAGTACAATTTGACAGAGACATACGAACCCTGCATTCTCCATTGGAGCAAGAGGCACCGAAACCGAAGAGCGTCGCTGAAAGTACGAGCAAGAGAAGGCATTCGCGACGAGCCATCTGAATGTGAATGGGATGGAAACGAGGATGGAGCTACGCGTGTGGATCGGCAGCGATCTTCCTTGGAAAAAGTGGGATGGACTTTGGACCGATGGAAAATGCATAGAAACTTCGCTCCGGAGAACAGGGAAACATCCGCCAATGATAAAATCTATCCATTTATTAAGGGAATAACTCCCACGCCCTGATAATAACGAGGAACGAGAAAAAGGTATATGCTTTTGATTCTTCTTCTATGGGTCTTATTAACGTGTCCCCTTTTTTCAAACTTATTAAAAAGGTTTAATAAGAGTTACTTTGATTTTGAAAGCATTAAGCACAAGTAATACACACACAAAATGCATTAAAAATAAAATGGGTTATTAAATGCGTGCATGATAAAATTTCTGAATCAATCCATTTACGGTGACTCGATTTCTTAATTTCTATTCTCTTGACAAGTTTCTAAGCGTTGATAAGTTTAAGTAAAAAGCGTTTGATAACGATTCAAAATTTCTATTTCTAAAACAAAAATTGGTTTGTTAACAAATTAAAAATTTCTATTTCTACGTAACGACGCCGACATCCTTCTGGGTGATAGTTCAACGTCAAAGACATCCGACGTCCGTCGACAAGCGGCTGCGTTGGTAAATGGCGAATGGGTGGCGGGCAATGACGGGGGTAAATAATAAAAAAAGTTTTCATTTCTGACTTTTTGTTCCAAAAATAGAAAAGTTAAAAATTTTAACTTTTGATTTCTACTCCATATCTATTTGGAATAGATTTCTATTCCAAAAAAAGAAAAATGAAATAACGTTACTAAAGCGATTTTTGTCAAATCTGTTCCAAAAATAGAAAAATAAAGAAATGGAGAAATAGAAATTTTGTTATACTCGCCTTAAGAGCCCATTTGATACATATTTCTGAAAACACTATAGCTGCGAAAAGGATGTAGCTAATTAAAGTGCTTGGCAATCTACTCACAACTACAACACCATTCAAGATCCAACAACGGGGATCACCCCATTGGCCAAAATGTAGTTTCCATAAATTGGAGAATAAAAGGTTCATTCAATCAATCAAAGGCAACCACTAGGAGATTGCCCAATGGTTACCCTTTTCAGTTGAAAATGGGGAAATGAAGAGTTTGATTCCCTACCTTCTTAAGGGTCGATGGTGAGAATGTTTAGTTTCAATTATGAGGTTTGACTCCCCATAATCTCGAAAGAGGCAAAGTCTAAAAGTGAATTAAAAGTTAGAATACGATAGATTAAAAAAAAACTGAATCAAAAAGCTAAAGGGTTGTTCCTTAATTTAAGTTGGTATCCTAATTTGATGAGATTTCTAAGGTCACGTTTTTTTTCCTAATTTGATTGTGTTTCCTAGTTTAACGTTTTCCATGTATACGTTTTCCATATATTTAGTGTTTCCTAGTTTAACGTTTTCCTAGCTTAATTTTATCTAATCTAGCGTCCAAGTCCCTTCATAAATAAGAGGTGCATTCTTACTTTTAAGCATATAGATTTTTCAATTCATAATATATGAGAACTTTTTCACAAGTGAGTGTTTCCTTCGTTTTTTGATCTAGTGAACCTTAAAGTCTTTTGGTTCTTTCTCTAATTTGTTGGTGTGAACCTTAAAAGTTTTTTATCCTTGATAGGCAAAATATTCATTAATGTCTTGGTGGTGAACTCTTCCATGGCAAACTTAATAACCGCAAACTCATCAAACAATTTCTTTCTGTCAAATTCGTTCTGGAGTCCCACCCAACCTACCACTTATCAGGAAGCTGACTCTCCCAGCTTCGAAGCACTGTGATTTTGAAGCATGAACGTAAGTTGCAAATTTTGCAGCACAAATTAAAGATAAATTTGTAGAACGATTTTGTTAACAAAAAGCCCAAGTAAGAAAAATTTGTTATTGACAACTGATTGAAAATAAAAACATTTCAACAAGAATATGCTCATATATCCTCACGTTTTATTTTATTTTTTGTCAATGGATTTAGTATATTTACTCTGTATGGCCAGCACTGCTTTAGCTGGTGGCATAAAACATAGAATATGCTACGAAGAGAAGGAAACAGCCAAATGGCGGGTCACCCAATCAAAGACTCCAATTAGTTTCTCAGCTGGAGTTGAGCGATGTAAATGGTCGAATAGATGTGGACCAATGCGGTATGACATTTGACACCAACCAATCTACAAGTAACTTGGAAAATATCCGGCACGATCCCAACCTATGTGACCTTGGCCCACATTAACTATTATTGATACGGGTCTCACATAAAATTTACATGATTTAATTATGTATATATAGAGGGCTCACATGCATCATGTAATAATTGGCTCCGCAATTAGAGAGATAATCAAAGACCTTGGACACATCGGTATTAGGGTACAGCATCTTTATGCTACCTATAGAGTTTCGCGGCAAGTGAGATGATTGCGACTGATTGCAACTGTCCATTGCAGCTTTGTCCTTTTCAGACATGCGCTTTATTCCAGGGTTTTCATTCGCTTCTTCTCATCACCTATATGTTTGGCCCAAAAGACTTTCTTCACGTATGTGTTTGGCAAGGGAAAGGTTACTTGGTTACAAATTTGCACCCACATAAAATAAATAAATAAATAAAATAAAATAAAATTTGTTTACATAAGTAATTTTGGTCTTTGTTCTAGTTTTGAATTGCATGAGTATTTTTCAAAGTTTCCGTTTCTCTTCCCATCCTCCACTCCCATCAAAACAATTAAAGTGATAATATTCATTTGATAATCTAAGTTAAAATCAGGGAAGTTGAAAGGAAAAAAGATAATTAAAGGAAGTAAAAGAATTTCAAGAAAAAGAAGAGAAGAAGGATAATCAAAAGATGTGTCACCATACTAACGTGATTTTTTCTTTCATTACACTTACTCTTTTCTTTCCATTATTGGAGGAATCTTTTAATTTCAAGATTACCTGTGTAATAATTTTTTACAAAAAATGCCTTGTCCTCAAGAGTTAAATTAGATAGTTGTGAAGATCATCTAATTCTAAAGGCGCCTATATCCTTATGTTATAAAGCAAACCATTACTAGTATGAATCTGAAACTTTTACCGATATGATACTTAATGCATCTAGATGAGATAAGAGGATTTGTCACATCAATTTAGGCCATCTATGTGGCATTTATGTATATAATTATGATTTTGTGTTTCCTAGTAAATTCAATTTGATGAAGCTATGCATAGATGTTAGACTATTTCTGAGATTCCTAATTATTTATCCTTGAATAATATTAACAAACAAAAGTCTTCACTCCACATAAATGCCATTTGAAATTTAGGACTCATTCAACAAAATGGACGATATGGATAGAATCATTACAGAAGACATTATTTAAAGTTTGAAGTTAATTATATATGGTATGAAGTTATAACATCCGTTATAAATGCAAAGCTATTGTTTACTTAAAATAGCTTTATGATGTCTTAATACTAAATAAAATTCACATGTAAAAAACATTTAGAATTTTCAATGCTCGCTCCTAACTTGACCTATCACGAGCCTGGCAGCCGCAAGGCCCACTTAAGCCGAAAAAGCCGGAAGCACGAATTAAGTGGACTTGAGCAAATGAACTCCTTCTTTGGGCCCGTACAGGCCTGATCATCTCATGAATAATATTTAATATTTCTCAAATCATCGGCAAGCCTGGGCTAAAGATTTATAAGCTCGGTGCACGGTTGCCCACCCATCGGTCAGGTCTATCTCTGGATTAGTAGGAAATCCTAGTTTAAGCTGCAAACAGCTAAGTGGGCTACAAACATGCGAAACTTCGAGGCATAGACAAAAACATTTGTGGTTTCATAGCCGCAATGTTCATCAGAACCCACGGCCAATTCTTCGTGCAAATTTGCGGCTACAAAATGAAGGCCCGCGGTTAACTTAGCTTGATTACACTCATGTCCATGAAATAGAAAACAAGAATGGCATCTACAATATCATCCAATCTTAGAGTTTGCAAATTACACATCACAGATCTAGCTATACATCATAAGTTTCATTCACAAGCACACTGAACATAATTTCAAATTTCAGGATTTTGTAAAAGGTGTACAATTATGAAGATTTATCTTTGGAGAAGAAGTGGTTGATGGTTGGCATGACCTCCGGCGGCCGAGTGCGGAGGAACTTGCGGAGCCCGTGCTCGGCGTACTTCCTCCCTTCTTCTGCATTGTCCAACACTGACATGCCTCTATGTGCCTTGTTGATTCTGTAATCCCGTGAACAGTTAAAAAAAAAAAAAACAATAAAGAAGCCAGAGAAATTCAACAGATTATGCTGTTGATTAATTGTCATCGAGAATCTTTCCATGGAATTTTATTGTATCAGAAAGTGCTCGTTACCTGACATCAGGGTTCAAGAGAACGTTTCTTGTGAGCTGGAATATGCAAAGACTTGTCACGAATGTCATTGCCGCCATCAGTGGATACACCTATATATAAGAACAGGGCCATGGATATTAAGTCAATGAATATCCTATCTTGAGGTAAAAGAAAAATAAAAATACGCTGGTGATTATCTCGTATTGTTCGATTAACTATAAGGGTCTTATCGATATGTCCCGCTCGACCTCGTCTACATGATCTGAAAACCGTGCAATATTTTCTCTGGTTTAGAATTTACAAACATCATATTATGGCTAAACAACTCAATCGTCGAATTATCCGAAGTATGTTTAGAAACTTATATTCTCGTCCTACACATATCCTGTGGGGAAGTGTCTGGCTCTTTTGATTGTTGCACTGTAGACTTTTCCCATTTTAGCTTACCAATACTATGTCGCTATATTCTCGTCCTACACAAACAATGTAAAGAAAACTTTACACGAGCGGACTTATCGGCCCATGAGTTAAGGATATTAATTATCCAACCTCTCACTAACCATCAAACCAAGGATGGATAAGGCTGTTTATGGAACTACGATTATACACGCTATGTGCTAGAAGATAGAAGCAATGAGACACTGACCCATAAATATATATTTACACTTGTTAAGCAAACCACATTGAGAAGTAATCGGGAATAAATATGCATTCGTTTTTTTGTGGAAAATGAATTATTTAGAAAATAGTTTTCCTAAAAATAATTACTTCTATCGGTTATAAAAACGAAAGAACAAAAAATTCCTTATGATTCACGAAAATATTTAGACATAAATTGTGTTCAATAAAGAAATATTTTTCATTAAGTAATTACTTTAAATGATAAAATAAATTATTTTTTGAAATATATTTTTCAAATAATTCATTTTCACAAAATAAATGAAAATAAGTAAAATACATAGATACTCACGTCTGGCTTGACCCAACGCCCCATCATGAAGTCCGTGCACTTCAGGACCTGTGCTAAATTCTCCAGCTGCTTCCTTGATTTGAGTATAAAATGCCTATAAGCCTGTAATTTGTATGTATATATATAACGCTCTCTCGCGAGAATGAGCAGCCGTCACTTTGGACGGCAAAAGAAGTTTCTGCTCAAACAGCGGGCGATCAAGGGTTTGACTTCAGACAGAACCAGGGGCTTTAGCCTCTTGTTTTTTCATGTTTTCCTTGGTTCGTTCGTTGAAATTTATGATTTCCTGGCGTTTACGCAGGAAGATTGGACGAGTCAAGATGACTTTGTTCATCCATGGAAGTCCTCTAAACGGCAAGACAGATCTGGTCGTTAACGACAATCCAAGTTTTCTGGCATTAGTAATTGGACCCATAAGAAGATGTTTCCTTGCGATTTCTTTGGTATTTTAGCGCCATGAACTTCGTAGACCAAGGTTGGTGCCTCGGTCCCTAGGGTCTTCACCCGAGAGGTTCGAGTTGGCTTACGACATCATATACGTGAATTAAAAAGTAGAGAGGAGTTACCATCAATGGTTATTTAACCTGGGTTGATTGGATACCTAAAATACTTTAAAAGCTGTAGATTGATTGTTTTTGTTTTTGGTTGGAAAAACTAGTATGATAGTTCTTAAACACAAGAGCCCAACAAGGGGCATCACGACAAAGTAAATCCCAAGGCTATGTTTGATCATCGTGATTTCTAGTCAGAATAGGACTAGATAAGATATGATATAAAATCTAAGAATTTTGATATATCCTATCCATTGTTTGTTGAATTATAGTATTAAAGTTGGATATATTCATATTATATCATATACATTATTCAATAAAAGCGGCATATCAAGTATAAATAAATGTAGAAGTTCACAAACAAAAATGGTAATAATCTCTTGGGCCATTCTTTCCTACTTTATTTGTATTTGCTTTTTATAAATAAATAAAAAGTTTCCTCTCTTTAATTATGTTATTTTTATGTCTTTTTTACCTTCCATCGTTCTCTAATAAAATTTTATTAGATAGTAAATTATCTTTAAATCGTATACCTAAAATACTAAAATACCTAAAATATGTAATAAATATAGATATATATTTATTTATATATTGAATATATATTATAAGATATAATTAAATTTGTATATATAAATGAAAAAGGTTAAATTAAAAAACTAAATTGTTATTTTTGTTATTTTGAATTTCCTATATTGAATTCAAATATTATCTATATTGAAATATAATTTTAATTTTATTAATATAAGAAAATTTTTATTCGAGAAAAATAAATTTCATTCATTGTATATATTAGAAATCATGTTCATATTTATCCTACATCAACATAGGATAATTTTATCAAAGTTATATTCTTTTTTATATCCGAATTTATCCTATCTTGAGTAAAAATTTATCCTATGTTGAATTTTATCACGACTATTATGCTGTTAATAGGTTTGCGAATGAGTTAACCAATTATGGGGGAAAATATTCAAACGCTAAGCTTTAGCTACTCAATCTACAGTTTCACACATACTCCTACCCACATGAGAAACACTGGCCTTCTTAAGAGGGCCCAAATATTCGCGGGCCTCTATGGTAGCGTTTGCTTCCATGATACATGATCTCTGTCGCTCAATTGTTTGACCACTTCCAAACGGCCTGACTGAATCTCCAGTACTTCGCTTTATCTTTCTTGCACAAACTTCAGTCCCTCGAGAAGACCCAGGGCTTCGAGCTGCATGGCAGACAACATTGGAACAGATTTGGCGAATGTGTCCCTTAGAATTCCGACTAATCTCCAGATTATGCACGCAATAGCTCTGTCAATGACCCCACCCCCCAATAGAGTCGTCAATGTTTATCCTCATAGTAATTAGCACCTCTGCGGGAGCCAAGCACGAGGTAATTCTCTATTTGCCGCTTCCAAGTTCATTTTTGGGGGGTTCCATTTGCTGTACGTGCGTAGCGTGTTGAGGGAGGAATCAATTAGGGCTTCTGGATGTGGAATCTGCCGTCCGGAAAACAAAATTGTTCCCGGCCTTCCACATGCATCAAAGAGTTATTGCTATCATGTCAAAGACGTAAGCAATTTCGTTGTTTCAGAAAGTTAAAGATTAATAAACTATCTAGTGACATGTGTAAGATGACTGGTTTATATATACCTTAACGAGAGGCTGAGATTTGGGAATTGATTACGTGAAGAATGGATTGGCGTCCCAAAATATCATTTCGGTACTTCCAACTTATTGATTAAGCCATAATTCATATTTATCGTGCATTTTCCTCCAATTTATTTGAAAGTGTTTGAAAAGTCAAATTTTAATTGCATGCAACAAGAGAAAATGTCGCCTCATCTAATGCGGGGAGCATTGGAATCTATCGATCAACCCACAAGTCAACTCGTATTTTGTCGATTGAACCAATCAATTCAAGCAAGCTAATTTTCACTACAATTTAATTATGTGGGTTCGAGGACAAAGTTGTTGCTTACGACATTGTTGTCGATTTACGAAGCTTACTCACCAACGACAGCTGAATGATGGAGGCTAATTGGTTGATTTCACTATTGTTTAATGATCTTCTAGGTTGAATGTTTGGTTTCAAGGCCGGAGCACAAATTTGGAGAATCTTATCAAGTTTCATTGCATCTAATAATTAAACGCATGCATCTAATCTCTTTATTCGCAACTTTTATGAGTTCTTATTGTGTTGTTGTGTTTAAGAGTCATTATTAGGCATTCCCCAAGAGTGTTTGGTTTCTGGGACTTTGAAAGTCTTTGCTTTTGTTTAGAAGTATCTCTATAAATTGGGGCATAATCTCATTGTAAAGGCAAACAACAATTTAGTATATGAATATATGAGATTTTCCTCATATAAGTATATATCTTTGGAAAGTGGATAACTCCTATCATGATTTATTTATTCTTGAAAATTGAATTACTCATTGGTAGTGAACAAGAAGCCCTTTATCCTCAACTAGTGGTTCGTCCTATAGGCATGGCTCATCCCAAAGTCCCTTATCCTTGGCTGGTGGTTCATCATTTAAGTCTTGGTGATGAACTTCGTTGATCCTGCTTGTCTTCCTTGGCTGGTGTGAGTCCTTTAGGCCTTGACAATAATCGTATGTTTTTTTCATTTTACGCTTGTCCATCAACATCTATCCCCACATACTCTGATCTATTCATATTTCCTTCAACATCACTCAATACACCGTTGTAACCACATCACCTCATCTCGTGTCGAGCGACCCCATCGTGGGTGAAGATATATTTGAAATATGTCATGCATGATGTGCAATTATGACTTGATCGATGGCTTAGAGAAGTCATAATAATTAAAAAATAGCATAGGATATATTCGTGAATGATACACGAGAAATCGAATATGACATGTGCAAATAACGTGTAGATATTAAATATGACATGTGCGAATGACATGTCAAGTCCTATGTGACATGAATGTACAACGCAACAATCATGTATGAATTACATGCGAAATGATGTGTCAATCATTATACCATGTACGGATGACATGCATTATGATGGCATGACAATCAAATGTAACATGGATGGATGACATGCCAATTAAATGCCATGCATTTTGAGTTACCAAGTCACTTGTCATATCATTTTCATTAGAGGTAAAAAATGAATCGCTCAACTAAAAATTGCCTGGACAAAAGCCAACTATTCGATTGCATCATGTTCCCAAGAGTGTTGGTCTAATTCGATTCTTAAAAGTATAACCAATGTCCGCGCAATTTGGTTTCGGTTCCAAAGGAGAATCTTAGGACCAACTAGATATATCTTTTTTTATTATTTCTTCAAAAAAAAAATTAACCAGCCTTTTGTATTACTTCTTCATAACATATTGTATCCAAGTAATGGAAAAAAATAAAAAGTGAATGGTCCATTGGACTGGACTAGCCCAGTTCCCCAATTTTGGGAACCCTGATCACCCCTAATTTTCATTTCCCAACATTGCTTTCAAGTGCCATGTCACATGCCACGTCATTAGCATGTTCCGATTTCAAATGCCATATCATTGCTGTATAGCATATCCGGTCATTCGCATGTGGAGATGACAACATTGGCCCGACCTGCCTTGTGGGGCGCACTTCACGTCTCCCCGGATTGGGTTGGGGACCCTACTCCTGAGCAGGGATGGAGAATAAAAATCAACATTTTGCAGGAGGGGCGAGGTGGGGATGCAATCTCCTGTAACCCTGCCTCGCCGCGACTTGCGCATAGAACTCAAAAAAGTGTTTTCTTTTGTCCTTAAAGAGGAATTTGGAGGAGCGACCAGCAGTGACTACCTCATCTAGACAAAACCATACAGGTTTCACTTCCGTCCTGGAATGTTTAGTTTAAGCGAGGTTGAGCATCTGTTACTCGGCACCATTAAGTAAAGCGATCCCATCACCATGACACCGCCGAAGCATTAGAGGTCTACAACCATTCACTAAACTAAGTCATGAGATTGTGGAAGCATGACTCAAGCCCATGATACGTAGAAGGGGAATCTCAGCAGGAGACCAACCGGGCCGCCGACGCCACCGGTGGAAGCAAAAAGTAATATTATTGTGGTGTGATTAATCTATCTAAGGTAAGAAATGTGATAACACCAAGTATTTATCATTTTATTTTGCCATTGATAGTCGGATTAGCGGGGCAAACAATAGGGATGTGAGCCCTGTGTTATGATGTGGTGGGATGGGGCGAAGGACACTGCCCCCGTAGGCGAAGATGGAGTAAGGTGTTTATGCTTGGGCTGGGATCACCCCTGACCCGAATCCCCGGCTCTCCCCTCTCCTATTATCACCTCATGTGCCACTTGTACGTATTTTCAATTTTTCACTTCATATGTCATGTAATTTGCACATGTCGTATGTGCCATGTTTTTTGTAAATTATCATTTTTAAATTCCACATCATATGTTATGTCATTCATATACGTTTTACACGTTAAATATACCATTTATTGTATATTGTTCAATCACACGTGCAAATGGAGTTTTCAATTACCAAGATATGCAGTTTATTTTTGCCTAATTGCAAATTGATATTTCTACATTCAAAATTATTTTTCAAACATCATTCTCATTTCGAATTTATAAAAATGGCAGAGAATAGGGATTTAGAGCTTGCGGTGCCGATAGAGGCGTCATGGGTTATAGCTCTTCCCACCTGGCCAAACTCAAGGACCAAAAACTCTCGATTACCCATGTAGACTAATCCTCTTACACGTGTTAGGTGGTTTCATTTCTGGAAACTGCTTAAGTATTGTAGGTGTTCAATCACAATCAATCTAGATTCAATCAAAATGATTGCCAGCAACCTTTTCTATTTCAAAATCTTCAATAAATCGATTTAGTAGCTAAGGGGTGCATCATGCTAACTTCAAGTAATTTCTATTTCAGAAACAATTTTTCTATACTAGACTTGTTTTTAGAATAGAAATCTGTTTGATAAAATTATTTCATTTTTTATTTTTGAAATAGATTTTGATTCTGGTGAAATGGATTTGAAATAGAAGCTCGTAAGTAAAATTTTCTACTTCTCTATTTGCGGAATAGAAATGAGAAATAAAAATTCTTCTCATCGTTCGTTGCCACCGACCATCATCCGACGCTTGTCATGCCGTTACCGCTGTCGCATCGGTCGTCAGTCGCCAGTCCGCAAATCGGTCGTTTGATCACCAGTACCATGCTAGTCATCCAGTTGTCGCTGGCCGATCTGGCCAGTTGACCACACGCCATACCGGTCATGATCGTGTCGGCCGGGTCGTCGTCGCCATCGGCCCTTGCCGCCTTTACTACTGGCGTAGTCGTCGGTTGTCACCGGATCGCTGGTTGCTAACAGTCATTTGTTGCCCGGTCGCCACCGCCACTTGGCCCAGGGCCGGTCATTAGCGCCGCCATCGCTACCGGTCCCCGTGGTTGCTCATCGGGCCACCATCGGCCGCCCGATTGCCCGCGCCGGCCGCCGATCACCGTTGGCCACCGGTTGCCACCATCCTAAAGAAAGAAATTTTGTGTCGTTATCAAAACGAATTTTCTATTTTTAGAGTAGAAATTTTGTGTCGTTACAAACGGTTATTTTTTGTAGAAACTCTTCTAGAAATAGAAATAAAAAAATCTATTTTCTCTTCCAAAATCAATTTACGACAAAATGGTTATCATTCACCCCACATCTAGATTTGGAAAATCTAGGAACTCAAGCCCTGCAGGTGACACTCATGATTTGCAAAATCCAAAATGCTACAGATCGGCAACTCCACATTGGCTTTTTAGTTAGAAATAACCCTCTTGTTTGTGCAACTCATGCCCTAAGCCTCTTCAATTTGTTTGTGCATGTATATATTTCTGTGGCATTTGGATGCTTTATTTTACGAAAACTCAAGAATCATTTTTAATAATAAGATTAATTTTCCTTTATTTAATATATATTCGAAAATATTTTTTTGATATTTGGATCTTATGGAAAAATGATTTCAATCTCATGACTTTATTTTAGACAAAATGATTATTTTTTATTTTCTCTTTTTCTTTTATTTTTTTCTTTTCTTAAAAATTGAAGTTTTGATTTTTTTCTCTTTTCTCTTTTTTCTTTTCTTTCCTTTTCTTTTCCCCCTTCCAACCGATGATGGCCACAAGCAAACTCCAAGCTCGTTGACCTTGGGTGAGCTGCAGCGCCTAGATCGATTGAGCCCCATGCTCGATAGCCTTGGCCAACTCGGGCTCACTTGGATCAACCAATTCTCAAGCTCACCGGCCCACATCATGGCCGATAACCGAGCCGTCAGGTTGTCACCGAGGCACATAGACGATGGAGGAAGAAGGGATAAAAGGAAAAAGAAAGAAAAGGTGAAAAAGAATGAAAAGAAAGAAGAAAAAAGTAAAAGAAAAAAATAATTTAAAAATAAATAAAATTTTGATTTTTTAAAAAATTATTTTTATAAGAATAAATGTTTCATTAATCAAGGACTCTAAAACTAGAAAAACACTTTGGAAAACGTTTTCTAGCTCTTTTAAGGGGAAATCATTTTCCTGAATTTAAGTTTTGTTGAAAAATTTCCATTGACTAGGAAAACATTTTTCAGTGATTTATTTTCAAGTGAACCAAAATGCCGAAAACGATGAAAATTTATTTAGAAAATGTTTTTCGTGAAAAAAATGAATTATTAGTTTATAAAAGTAAGAACTTCGTGGTGTTGTGATAGTTTGGAGATATTGATGGTGGATGCAGCACTTGGCCGCGATGTTTTAGGTTTTTTTTTTTTTTTTCCTAAGTACAGGCAACCCCGTCTCAGAACTTGAATTTGGTGACTGGATGGGAATTTATAATTAATTTATTCTGAAAACAATCGGGGAGGCTAATTTAGTGTTTGAAAAATTTTAATCGGCACCTTTTATGAGATAATGGTTCACACTCTTTTCACTCTATTTTTCATCGCATACAACCTAGCTACTTTTCTTTCGTCAGAAATCCCATATCTGCCGTTCCCTTAAAAAAGTTTAGTGAATACGTATCAAGAGCTTCAAAACAAATTAAATCCAAAAGGGCCAAGGAAGGGTACAAGTCCCAATCAAGGTAGGCTATTAGTCCCGCGCTAGGGAGGGGGTAATCTATTACATTTTTCTAATTCAATCTTAAACTTATTTCAATTTTGCCAATTGATGTATAAACATTTTCACACTTTGCCAATTAAGTTCATTCGACCAAGTTTAGTTGGAAATCACCGACCCAGACATTAGTCATCCTAGCGTCAATGTAACAATTTTTAATAATATTTTAACATTTTTTGATTTTTTTTAACTTTTATTCTTTATTTTTATTTTCCTTTTTCCTTTTTTTTCTTTTTGTTCTTTTTATGCCGCAAGGATCATGACAATCTTTGCCGACACAAAAAAGCAAAGAAGAAGGAAAATAAAAAATAAAAATATTAAAATATTATTAAAAATTGTCCATGTTAATACGCGTTCGCTAACGATTTCTAACTAAAATTAGCTTAATGGATTCAATTAGCAAAGTTTAAAAAGGTTAGGACTCATTTGACAAATTTGAAAGATTTAAGACTAAATTGGTAAAAGTATAATCAATTTAGACCTTGAATAATTTTTACAGGTCCCACCATAGACTTTGTTTTAGAACTTAAAACTTTTGATTACAATTCTACCTAAACAATAAAAACTAAAGTCAAATGTGGGTTCACTCTTGTTCTAAGCTTATTTCTTCTTCTTCTTCTTTTCTTTTTTTCACTTGGTTTCTTCTTCTTCTTTTTTCCTCATTTGGGACAAATTGGTCTCCTTCTTTTCAAAAAAAAAAAAGTTATTGGCAAATAGCCAATAGTTATTGTGTTAATTAGTTGTAAATTACTTTTTTTGGGGTACTACGAAAACATTCTATAGATAACATAATATAGTAAGAGTAAATAAAATCATCTAGTAATTTTAATGAATGCATTTTGTTAATTGTAACCTGGAGTGAAAGAATCATCTACTAGGTTTAATGGATGCATTTTGTCTAATTGTTACTTTGATATATGTCATTATGTTAAGGTTCGTGTATTTGAATTGCTCCGTCTTGTTTCGTTCAGTGAAGACAAATAGGATGTTCGAACATATCACTCAAATGGATCATGATTGTGTGATGTATTCAATATATTAAGTGACAATGATTAGTCCTTCCTTTTCAAGCCACGAACTTCAAAAAGATAGTGAATCAAACGAAATTTGTTTTTCTTCTCTGACATGCAATAAAGAAATTATATCAATCACAATAATTACCTCTATCGCAATAAAAAGAACATATTTGTCTCTGCTTTTTTAATAGAGACAAAACTAACCTTGAGCAAGAAATGTGTCCACACCACTCAAAAGATCCTCGTGTTCGGAAATTATCGGGTAAAGTTTCTAATGAACTTGTTGGCATAATTGATATCTCTTTTGCATTTCCATTCGCATTTTCATCAATAGATACATTTAAACAATTGAGTGCTCTTGAATATATTTTCATAGTGACTGCACTACAAAAAGAAATATAATGGGAGATGAGTAAAATTCTAAATTTAAATGAAAAGTTTTAGCTATTAAGAATTCAAACTACTAAATTGTTTTATCATGATATTTGTTTTAAGTCTTTTTCTACTTACATGTAGTTATGAGAGGATCAAAGTCTCTAGACCAACCACAGTGGAATATGAATTACGTGTAATGTACAACCAAATCTACCATAATATTCAATCTTTGAATAAATTTTTTCATACATTTGTACCGGAACTCGAAGTAAAAAAAGTTCCACAATCATGGAAGAATTTAGGCTAACCTTCTTTTTTAGTTCCATGTACGATTAATGCTTGCTCATATTACAACAATTGGTTAAACTCTCATACAAGTGACAATGGAAAATAAGAGGACAAACATGAAGGAAACTTCCTTTACCAAATAAATAAATAAAAATTTACCCAAAAAAAAAAAACATGAAGGAAACTTCAAAATATAAAGGGTGTCGAATATGAGGCTGGGGTGAAAAAAGGGTGGTTTATGCTTTTAGTATAATTGAAACCAAACAAAAAAGAAGAAAATCAAGAGTGGACCCCATATATGATCTCAGTCTTTGTTGTGGGTAAACCCGTAATTGAAAATTAAGCAAGTTCGAGGCAGCATATTAAAGTAGAATCAACGAATAATGTCGTCAATTCAAGGTGTTGAGAGATTGTGAACAATAAAATGCCAATGCTATATCCTAAACGCATTAGCATATATCAAAGTGTGAACTAATATAATAACATTGAATCATATAATTCAAAATTTATGATTTTCTTTATTTAGATAATTACTTTATTTTAAATAATATTTTAGAACTTTAGTGATTTTTTCCTTTCTTAATCAATCATCTATCCAAATTTTAGATATTATCTTGTTTGTTTTTTCAATTGCTACCTGACTATGGTACTTTTGATGTAGTGTTATATGGTTTTTCTAGTATATAAGAAAGTTTACCTCTTTGAATGTTAATGTGAAATTGAGAATTTTCTTTATTTTGCATAGCGTTATGCGTTTTACAACCACATTGTACATGAATTAGAGTAATATGATTTGTGTTTATTATCGTTATCGGTGCGTTGGGAGCGTAGAAATCCCAACCTAAATTTAGGGATAATGACACTAACAATACAATGACTTTTTTTGTCATTTATTTTGTTGTCATAACTTTTTTAAGTAATCATTTAGGTGTTATAATTTTAAAAGCACATCACTAAAACTACATCGGCGATTTTCTCAACAAAAACTCTTATGTGACAATAATTTGTGGCCAGCCACATCATGTGATTTGATATGAAATTAATGACATGTAAGATTTTCAAAACGAAAATTGCGGGTGTCACTTAAGTGAAGCTTTTTTAAAAAAAACTTGCCACATTTAAGTAATCGATTAAAAGTTATAGCATTAACATTAGCCTCATACCAAAATTATAACATTATCCCCTAGCCTTTGGCCTTCAAATTCGTATAGACCCGTCAGATGCCCGGAGGCTGCAAAAGTAGAGGCATTTGAGAAGTTCTATTTGGGAAGCATTCGTGCCTGTCAGTCTGTAACATGGTCGATAGGTATGTCTTCTCTGTTAAAATCAAAAGAGCATTGCTCACTACTTTCCTACTTGTCCTACGCTCTTTACTTCCCTTAACTCATTCTCTCTCCCTCTCTGGCTAGGGACTCGCAAAGACGAGTCTTTCTTTTTCTTCAGTAGGAGCAGAACCAAAGCACAATTTTCACAGTAAATAATAGGGGTTGTCATGCTTTCTCCAAAATCTAACGTCCTATATGTTCCATGTTCCAGGACAACGTGATTCGTGGTCATGCACATAATTTTTTCTTTTTAAATCAATCTTTGTACAAATTTAGCTGCGTAACCATCTAGAAAGATCTGCTATTTACATCGCTAGGGAATATTCATTGAACTTCCTCTGTTGGAGGAAAAAGAAGCATGTTTCCTTTCATTTAGGATGGGACTTAGTAGTCATTGCTGTTATTGTTCGATTGAACCTGTCATATTCAATTTCAACCCGGAAGGCTTGGCAAGTTATTCTCAACTAAACTACACACATGACAACTTTTTCATCCCTCTCTCCCGCCCATTCTGACAAAGCTGTTGCTTGAAGATATGGAAAGCCCCATTCAGAAAGCAGCAAGAGAGAGAGTGTGTGTATAAGTGTCCAACCACCAGTTGTGAGCCATCTCCAGATACGTACCTAAGAGAATTCTGTTCACAGATTGTTCATATTTTCCAATTAATAAGCGCACAACCACGTGCAGCGTTCCCATTAGCCTTTGCATCTCCTAGTTAGAAGCACTTCATCACCATATATCTTGCGAGTTCGCTTCAGCAGTTCCTGGGAAGAATTTGCCGGAAGTTGCATGAGAGCATACCACGCCCCACATCCTTTGCCATATAGACACGATTGATTTGTCTTTCTCGATATGAGATCAGTCATCTAGCCTTCGTTTTTGTTCGTTTTCCATGTGGGTGCAGCTTCTATGTCCCAAAGGGGAATCGATGAATTATCTTGCGGTTGTTTTTGTCCACTCTAAAATTGGTGTTTCATCGTCACTGCAGCTGCATATGATCCCCTGGATCCGAATGGCAATGTAACAATCAAATGGGACATCATGTCTTGGACCTCAGACGGTTATGTGGTAAGTACTGATGGTTCAATCTCGCTAATCTCCAGTGATGTAAACTCATGTACTGGAGATGTCGAAATCCGTCTTCAAAGCCTCTGTGATTTTAGTCACCTCGACTACCACTGCCCCATCGTAGAAAAGAAATGAAACCGGTTAATGCGGTTAATGCAGGCGGTCGTCACTATAAACAATTTCCAGATGTACCGACACATAATGAGCCCGGCTGGACCCTCGGATGGGCCTGGGCAAAGAAGGAAGTAATATGGTCCATGGTGGGTGCTCAAACCACCGAACAAGGCGACTGCTCCAAGTTCAAGCCGCTATACCTCATTGCTGCAAGAAAACACCCACAGTCATGGACTTGCTCCCCGGTGTCCCTTACAACCAGCAGTATGCAAATTGCTGCAAAGGCGGGGTTGTCACCGCTTGGGGTCAAGATCCATTGACTTCGGTCTCCGCTTTCCAAGTCAGTGTCGGCCTGGCGGGTACTTCAAATAAGACGGTTAAGCTCCCGAAGAACTTCACTTTACTGGGTCCAGGACCTGGGTACACCTGTGGGCCTGAAGGTTGTGCCATCCACCAACTTCCTTACCCCCGACAAGCGCCGGAAAACTCAGGCATTGAGTAAGTTCGCTTTGCACAATCTTTTTATCTTGAAATTCCAACCCTGTTGTGCGAAGAACTTTCAGATTGATTTATTGTTCTAATGGTGGAATGTCTCAACTTAGCCTAAAGAATAAAGGCAAAGCGTAACGGTTTCACCTCATTAACTTGTATTTCCTGGTTCTTACTGATTCCTTATGCTATTCTGCAGCTCCGTTCCGAAGAACCATAGCGTAACACTGAAACATGTGGTTGTGACTTCTGACATACCTTTTCTGTGCTCTTAAATTGCAGTGACATGGAATGTGACCTGCACTTATTCCCAGTTCCCTGGCTAGGAAAACCCCAGCTGCTGTGTCTCTTTCTCATCTTTCTACAATGAAACCATCACTCCTTGCCCTCCTGTGCCTGTGGTTGCCAGAACAAGAATACTTTGTGTCAAGTAAACCAAAAAATGGGTTATTACCATTTTTGTACTTGCTGTTTCCAAAATAGGATCGAGCGCTATGTGCTCAATGATAAATCGCCCGAAGCCTGTTTACTGGAGTAACTAAACTTGATGTGGCTATTGGTGATGCAGGAGTGACTCCAAAATTCTAAGCGTGGCAGGGGTAAACACACCTAGAAAAGACAATGCACCCTCTATTACAATGCACGCACCCACATGTGCCCCGGTCCGAGTACACTGGCATGTGAAGCTCAACTACAAGGACTACTGGCGTCAAGATCGCAATCACAAACTTCAATTATCGGATGAACTACACGCTTTGGTCTCGTAGTCCAGCATCCCAACCTAAACAACGTGACCCAAGTTTTCAGTTTCGATTACAAGCCTCTCTTGCCATATGAATCCATAAGTGAGTGTGCCTGTTTTTGGTTCTTGTACCATTTCATGAGCTGGGCATTTAATGAACTAATCCGGTGTTTCCATATGCAGATGACACGGGGATGTTCTTCGGTATGGTACTATAATGACTTGCTGATGGAAGCGGGGCCACTTGGGAATGTTCAGTCCGAGGTACTTTCAAAAGGACAAGAACACGTTTACTTTTAAGCAAGGTTGGGCATTTCCAAGGAAGGTTTACTTCAACGGCGACGAGTGCATGCTGCCCCACCAGATTCATACCCTTTCTCCCAAATTCAGCACGTGGGGTTACTGCCTGTCTCGACCTTAGTCTCTTGGGTCCTTCTCCATGATGTTTGCTGCTTGGTGATTGTTTCCAGGAGCACGAGTTGCCAAGTGTTCAGATTCATTTTCCCCCCTCTTTTACATGCTGCAATTCTCAGCAGTTTTGAGAACAGTGTCAGGATCAGATTATTGAGAGTAATGTATACAGTCTCATGATTCCTTGACAGATAAATACGGTGCATGATAGTCATACAAACTTCTCAGTAAAATTCGGCTACTTGACAAAGAAGCAGAACACGATCAATACATGGTTTGATCCCATGGATGTTTAACTTTTTACTCCATGTTATTGAAGACAGACTTAATGTAAAGCTCTTTAACTTGTGTGCGGTGTGTTGTTCTTTCTTTTTTTTCTCCTTCCGGTTCTTCCACGTTGCCTTCCTAGTATCGAGAGGGCATTTGACAGTCCAGTGACATGAACGTTTTGCATCACACGGTGTACAGGAAACAAAAAATGTAATGCATTTTCCATTTACATTGCTGTCAATATAGTAGGTAACACCAACTTGACCGAACGACTATTTTACAAATATAAGGTGAAGTACAAAAAAAGTGTCGGACACATCAGTTTGGTACAAAAAACGCAAAAAGAAACAATGTGGTCTCTGTGAAGGTGACAATGCACCTTAAGGCAATCTGATCACTTGACGAAATCAACCTGGAACTAGTATCATCATCCAA